>JAJJHQ010004748.1:0-103192 GCA_021223825.1 Drosophila ironensis
GAAAAAATTGCGCCTAAGAACAACGCGGTTCTACTAACCGCTGAAAGCCAAAGAGCACGGTCTTGCTCACCCGCTCTGCTCACTCCGACTCCCGCATCATGGAGTTCGCAGTGTAAAACCCCCCCTCCAATGGAAAACCCAAAATTCGCAACAACAACAAGCAGTGCTAGAATTTCTGCAACGGCAGCGACAACCACTGCAATTCAAAATACCGCGACGTCAACGACCGCGACGTCAACGAGTACAAAAACAACAACTTCTGCAAGTGCCAAAACGGCCCCGGCCAAACAGAATGGAATGGATCGCTACATTCAAATTAAGCGCAAGCTTAGCCCGCAGGGTAATCCGGCAGGCAATAAAACAAAAATTAACCGCGTCCAGAAGATCGACAAAGAACAAGGCAGATCCAGTAGCAACAGATTTTCCCTACTGCAGGAGGTTGAGGAAAACCAACCAGCGCAATACACCGCAAAAAAACCAAAGCCCCTCCAATCTATATCAGGGAGAAAAGCTCCAACACCCTAGTGAAACACATTGAGGCGTTGATCGGGAGCGGTGACAACTTTTATGTTGTCCCGCTTACCAAAGGGAACATCCATGGAACAAAGGTGCAAACTAAGACTGAAGAGCACTTCCGAGCCGTGTCCAAATTTATGGACAACGCAAAAAAAAACTATTACACGTACCAGCTGAAAAGCAGCAAGGGCCTACAAGTGGTAATAAAGGGAATACCACCGCGGAAATAATAACCGCCCTTAAAGAAAAAGGGCTTCGCCGCCATGAATGTTATTAACATCCTAAATAAAGACAGACAGCCACAACCCCTCTTCAAGGTCGAGCTCGAGCCAGAAAGCAAGTTGCTGAAGAAGAACGAAGTCCACCCGATTTACAAGCTGCAATATCTCTTGCATCGGAGAATAACTGTTGAAGAGCCACATAAACGCAACGGACCAGTGCAATGCACTAACTGCCAAGAGTATGGACACACTAGGTCATACTGCACCCTCCGGGCTGTATGTGTAGTCTGCGGGGACGCCCACAACTCCGCTCACTGCACTACAAACAAGGACAGTACCGTGAAGAAATGTGGAAACTGCGGAGGCAACCATACGGCAAGTTATAGAGGCTGTGTGGTGTACAAGGAGTTGAAGAGTCGTATGCGACAAGCGACCGCAACGCGCAATCAAAATCCACAGAATACGTACAGTGCGTCAAAAACTACGCCAGACGTCTTCTTTGCCAAAGCTGCGAGGTCCTCATTCGGTCCCCTAAACACCATCAACGGCTTCTCCTATGCCGATGCTCTACGATCTGGAATGGAAAATCCACTTCAGCCTTACTCACAAAGCGCTCAAAAGGCCCCAGAACAGCCTCATAGCAAAATGGAAACTATGATGCTTACCCTCCAACAAAGTATGATGGAGCTTATGTCATTCATGAAAACGACCATGCAAACTGTGCTCGTAGCACAACAGTCTAAATAATCTATGCAGACCCTACGAATATCAATGTGGAACGCCAATGGTGTCTCACGGCATAAACTAGAATTGTCACAATTCTTAAACGAAAACCATATTGACGTTATCGATTCCGAACTGAACTGTCGCCTGACATTGACACTTGCTTGGAAAAACGTAAAAAAATCAAAACTTTATCCAATTCGGCGTCGGCTGCGCTCTTGCGGAGCGCCACTAACTCTGTTGTGGTCTGATCTTTGACGGCGCAGGGCTAGTGAGCCCCCCCATCCCCCCTCACCGCCGGAAGAATGGACTGGCAAATGATCACACGTGCTGGTGCCAGAAGGCTCAGGAAAAAGGCCCTCCTGGAGCGGACGAGCTCCAACAGCGATTCCGTAAGTCTAAGCTGAGAGCCTTGCGAGGTCCAACCTAGGATCAAGCGTAAAGTGGCGCGCAAGACTGCCAAACATGATGATGAACCAAGTACCAGTGCAGCGGCCAGAGCTAAACTGGCCAATAACATGTTCGCAGCTCTTCCTAGCGACTCGGATACGGAGGATGAAATGGATGATGATGTAAAAGTTCAAGACTCTGCAGCTGCAATCCCAGCCCCCAAGGTGATCAAGCCACCCCCAATCTTCATCCCCGATGTCAAGTGCATCAAAAAACTTACTAACATGCTTGTTCAGCTGGTTGGCAGTGATTCAGACTTCACTTGCAAATCTACCCGTGATAGCAATGTGCGTGTTATGATGCCGGATAAGGAGAGTTACTCCGCGGTGAAGAAACACCTTGATGCTCACAATATTAGATATCACACTTTCCAGCCACGTGATGAACGTGCCTATAGAATCGTCATAAAGGGACTACACCACTCCATGAACCACAATGACGTTAAGGAGGCACTTCTGGCTCTAGGACTTAGAGCCAGAGACATTCACAATCCTGTGAGTCGTAACATAATTCAAAGGTACCTTTGTCAATTTTCTTTGTCAACCTCGAGCCAGCCAGCAACAACAAAGAGGCCTTTAATATTACCAGGCTGTGCAGATCAGTGGTGACTGTGGAACCCCCACTGAAATTTAATGATGTGGTGCAATGCTACCGCTGCCAAGTCTTTGGGCACACGCAGCGCTACTGCCGCTTGGAGCACGGGTGTGTTAAGTGCGGCAAAGCACACAGCTCAAGTAGCTGTACCAGACAGGATGGAGAACCGGCCCGCTGCCTTCACTGTAAGGGTAATCATCCGGCTTCATACAGAGGGCCTCTTGCTCTGCCATTGGGGTGATTGGCGAAAATGAGTTCGTAGCCACTGATGACCAGGTACGAGCGTTGGTTGAAGTGAGTCTCAGAGATGAGAATGATGTCGACGTTTTTTGTTTTTAAGTAATGCTGGACCTCAGGCCTGCTCCGAGCCAAGCCTTTCGCATTCCAGATAGCAATGTGCAGCTTTACTTGCATACTTTGAAAAGGACGGTGGTCAGCATCTGCGTCATCTGTGTGAGGACCTTCTCCAGCATCTTCTCCATCAATAACTCCATGCGGGTCATCATGGCATTTAGAACATTTTCTTGCTCGGCCACAGACGCCGGGATGTTGGACGCATCTTGGTTGCCAAATTTGACAGCGTAGGCGAAACTTCGCTGCTTACTAACAGCTGGTGCAGAGAGTTGAGGCTGTCGCCTAGCTTCTTCTTTGGGCAGTGGATGCGCTTTGGGGGAGGACAGCGCTTTGGCTTTTTTAAAGGCAGGAGCTGCCATCCTGATCAAGAAGGGCATTAAATTCTGCGAGCTTCCGGCGTACATTACTGACTGGGCTCAGTGCCCACAAGTAAGAATCAGCAGCCCAGCTGGAGACTTTACGATAGCAGCTATATACATGCCACCCAGGCACTATGTCAAAGACTCGGATTTTGCGCAGCTCTTTTATAGCCTCGGTCCCAGGTACATTATCGGCGGCGATTTCAATGCCAAGCACATGTGGTGGGGCTCCAGAAAAAGCAACAGCAGAGGCACTGAATTGTTCAAGTGCGTCCAGAGCAGAAACCTGGATTGCCACTCCGCCGGTGAACCCACCTACTGGCCAACAGACCCCCTCAAGGTCCCAGACATTCTGGACTTTGCCATCTCCAGTGGCATTGACGGGGCAAACATATCCTGTCACTCCGATGCGGATCTGCTATCGGATCACAGTGCGGTGATGCTGCTCCTCAACTCGCCTGTTGAGAAGAAGACGCCACTGAGACGTATGATCACGAAGCGGACCAACGCCGAGGTCTACAAGGCAATCCTAGAGGATAGGGTATCCCCCGATACTGTGCTCCAGTCCTCTGATGACATCGACAGAGCTGTGGATAGCCTGACTATAAACATCCGCTATGCGGCCGGCACTGCTACGCCTCATCGGAATAGTGCTCCAAGAACGCACCCAAGGGACCTGCACTTGTGGTCTCCAGAAATTGCTGCTGTAGTATCGGAAAAAAGGCGCCTGCGGCGAGTCTGGTTCGCCTCCAGGAACCCCCGCGACAAAACCAGCCTCAACAGAGCTGTGAAGCAACTTAAGGACCTACTGCACCGTCTTCGCAGCCAAACTGTTGACTCCTTCCTTGAGTCCCTAGAGCCTGGAGATCCACAGCACAACCTCTGGCAGGTCACACGTCACATTAAAAGGCCAGCAATGAGATTGCCTCCCGTCAAAGATCTCAATAATGAATGGTGTCGCACTGATGAGGAGAGAGCAGAGGCGTTTGCGGAGCACTATCATCGCACGTTTCAGCCTTTCAACTTGTGCTCTGGTAGCGAGGTGCTGGCCACTGAGGCACTATTAAGATCCTCAAATAGTGATCAGTCGGTTATCGCCGCGGTCTCAACTGAAGAAGAAGTCGGACAGGAAATCCAGAGTCTCAATAACAACAAGGCCTCGACGGCATTGAGGCCGCTGCGCTAAAACTACTACCAGCTAATTGTCTCCAGCTGCTAGCTAATATATTTAGCAGGTGTTTTGAAATCGGGCACTTTCCCACCCAGTGGAAACGTGCCGAGATCATTGTCATCCCGAAGCCTGGAAAACCTGAGGCCAATCTTGCCTCTTACCGTCCGATCAGCTTACTGGCGATACTCTCCAAAATTCTCGAAAGAGTATTTTTACGCAGAGTTCTGCCAATCCTGGACGAGGTCGGTTTGATCCCCGATCACCAGTTTGGCTTCAGGCGTTTACACGGAACACCTGAGCAATGCCACCGGATTGTAGAGCGCATCCTTAAGGCATTCGAGGAGAAGCAATATTTCTGTGCAGTCATGCTCGATGTAAAACAGGCTTTCGACCGTGTCTGGCACACTGGCTTGCTATACAAGTTAAAGACTAGCCTGCCCAACGCATACTACATCGTGCTCAGGTCGTATCTCGAGAGAAGAGTTTTCCATGTGAGATGTGGTGAAGCAAAATCTGGCATCAAGGCAATAGGAGCTGGTGTTCCACAGGGCAGCGTGCTGGGCTCTTTGCTGTACACCCTGTACACTGCAGATTTGCCAGTGATCGAGGATCCCAACTTACTAGTTGCCACCTATGCTGACGACACGGCCTTCCTGGTCAACTCGAGTTCGAGAACAACAGCTTCTGAGCTGATGCAGACGCAGTTGGACGCCCTAGGCTCCTGGCTAAAGAGGGGGAACATCGCCGTCAACCCAGAAAAATCCACACTGAGTACGTTCTCACTGTGTAAGGGCGACTGCCCTCCAGTCTCACTCAATGGAGTAGCCATCCCTTATGTTGCCACACCGAAATACCTTGGACTGACATTGGACCGCAGGTTGACTTGGAAGGCCCACCTGAAACTAAAGCGCTGCCAATCCGAAAGCAGACTGGGTCAAGGAGGAGATAGCGAGATTCAGTGTCCGTTACAAAAAAAGGCTGCACGAACACCCAAACAATCTAGACATCAACCTGCTGGACAACAGTTCCACAATTCGCCGCCTTAAACGCACCCACCCTCTGGACAATCGTTTAATTACGATACCTGAATGATTTTGTTTTTGAATTGTTATTGTTTTTTTTTTTTTTATGTTTTTGTTTTCTTTGTAAGTTAGACCAAACTACAAAATCCAACAACGAAGGTTTTACAATACAAAATTTTATGATTGTCCCATAGGAGGATAGATTTAAAATATATGCTATGAGAGAAAAAAAAAAAAAAATATTGACGTTATGCTACTGGTGGAAACGCATCTAACAAGCAAAAAATTAACTTTCAAATAAGAGGCTATACAATATACCGCACAGATCATCCGGATGGAAAAGCCCACGGCGGAACCGGAGTTCTAATCAGAGAACGCATTAAACACCATTTTCACAAAAGGTTCGCAACAAACTTCTTGCAGTCTACATCGATACAAATTCAGTCAAGTAACGGAAGCCTTTCCATCGCTGCCGTTTACTGCCCTCCTCGTTTCTCTATCTCGGAAAGACAATTTATGGAATTCTACAACTCACTTGGCGATCGTTTCATAGCCGCAGGAGACTACAATGCCAAACATACGCACTGGGGATCACGTCTAGTGACTCCCAAAGGAAGGCAATTGTACAATGCAATTATAAATGTGAGAAATAAACTGGACTATGTTTCCCCTGGAAGGCCCACATACTGGCCAACAGACCCACGCAAGCTCCCAGACCTTATCGACTTTGCGGTGACAAAAAACATACCCCGCAACCTAATAAGTGCTAGAGCAGTCTCGGACTTATCATCAGATCACTCGCCTGTGCTTCTAACGCTCCTTCAAAGCCCTGAAATAACCGAACGCCCCTTCAGTCTGACGTCGCTAAGAACGAACTGGCTAAAATACAAGAAGTACGTGAGTGCCCACATAGATCTCGCCCCGGAGCTCAACATGGAATCGGACATTGACTACACTACGAGCGCCCTGGAAGAAGTACTCGTGGCGGCAGCTAAAATCTCGACTCCTCAAGGGAAGGAAGCAGACTGAAACAAATACTAGAAATCCAATCAGCAAATAGAACAGCTCGTGCGAGAAAAGAGGCGCACGCGTCGTGACTGGCAAAAAAGCAGATCACCAGCTTCAAAGCAACGCCTTAAGGAAGCAACTTGATCACTCGAGCAGGCCCTGCACCAACCGGAAAAAAATGCACAGCTAAGGTACATCCAGAATCTTTCGCCAACAAGCACAAAGTATTCTCTGTGGAAGGCCCACCAAAATCTTAGCGCCCCAATTGAAACAACCACCCCGATAAGAAACTCTTCGGGATGCTGGGCTCGCAGCGACAAAGACAGAGCTGAAACATTCGCTACACATCTCCAAAGTGTCTTCCAGCCAAACCCTGCCTCGAATTCATTCGTCCTGCCACTAATTTCGTTCGGCCGAACGAAATTGAACAAGTAGAAACGCTGTAGTCGAAATTTCTCGACAACGAGATACCATGTACCTCTTTTCTTTATGAACCATTTCTTTGATTTTATTTTTTTTTTCAAATAATTCACAAAATTTTCGTTTGTTGACATCCAAAAAATCAGCAGGTGCACACATACACACACTACTGTATGTATACACGTGCGAACGAATGGAAGTCAGAGAAGAGACGGATGACGTTACCCCAGCGTGTGCGGCATGCCGTTGCCTAGGGAAGGTGTGGGTAAAACTTTAATTGGCCATATCTTCTATATTTATTGTCCGATCCGTACGTAATTTTGCACTCGGAACTTTGTGCAGTGTACGGAGAATTTATTGGTATTAAACCTGTTTTCGCATACAATACGAAAAAGGCTTGTGGAAGTTATTATATGAACGCACCTACTAATTTCATAACTAAGCCTATCATAAAACAAGTGCAAACGCTGTAGTCGACAACGAGATACCACGTAACTCTCTTCTTTATCAACCATTTATTTTTATACCATGTACCTTAAGGTACAAATAGTAAATTAACTTTGTGAAAATGTATGTAACAGGCAGGAGACGTCTGAGACCGAATAGAGTATATATATTCATGATCAGCACCAACAGCCATAGCGGCCATGTCTGTCTGTCTATCTGTATGTATGTATGAACACCTCGTTCTCGAAGAAAACTACTACTAGTTTTAGAAAACTAAAACTATAAAAACTAAAACCAGCGACCCTCCATTCGGTGACGCTTTAACAATTTTGTTAAATGAGAGCGAGACTCTCAAACAGAGTGCGTACCGCATAAAATAAACGCAGCATTCGTGTACGTTTATGTAAATCAAGTACTATTACCGTAGAGCAAGTGCGAGTACTACTATTCGCTTTTTGACAAATACACTTGTAGTTAAAAAAAGAGGGTCCCGTGCAGTTCACTTATTCACACTAGAAGCCTTAATATGTCAAATATTTAATAAAAGATATTTCTTTAAAAACGAAAAATAACGAATATGGGATAATCCTTTGTCACCATTTTATATAGATGTGGTCGTGAAAAAGAACAAACATATTTTCCACCCAACCAGTTTCTTTTTAATTCACAAATGGTGAATTCCTTGCGCCCCATAAGTATCTTCTTTTCTAATTTGGCTTTCCAAAAAATTTAAATGTGGCAGAAAGATCACATAGAGCCTTAATGTGTCTCATTAGGAATTGAATAATAGATCCTTACTATTCATAGGGAAGTTTTAACCATCACTATATCCAAAGTATTTGTTATATTAGCGAATCGATAGCGAATGTAGTGAAAAAAGGTCCTACCTGCTTTTGAGCTGATGTGATTTTGTTTGTAATCTTTGTTGGGACGGAAATGGATTCCAACTCCGACGCCGTAGCTCGCTGAAAATGGGTTGGTTTAATTAAAGGCAATTGGTTTGGCGTATTTTTGTTCTCACCGGTATATTCGGTGTTCGCATTAATTCGACAGATTCTACAATCATCGAGGATTCTTGATGACTTGAACGGGAATCTTTGCCTTCCATACGCTTCTGCACAAAGAAAAGAATGAATGTTTTGAAATGCTCAAAAAAGCCTCTATATACTATTAAATGTTATCTTGTGGTAAGCATTATGATCTATAAGAAAATAAAAAATAAAATTTAGTTAAAATATTCGTCTGATTTTTCACGAATGGTACCACATGTAGTATGTGGATATTTTGTGTGTCCATCATCATACAGATGGACTGACAAAAAGCACAGTAGATATATAAATAAAAAAACAATATTCTGACTGTGGCTTAAATTTGTCGCCATTCTGACTGTTGTGTACCTTCATATGAAATCACGCTACATGCAAATTTATAACTATATAATTTATTTTACCACGTCTGCATTTGTTGGATAAAAGGATTTTTTTGGTCGATAGGCCTGTATGGGCACAAAATCTTTAACTGATGACTGTCGCGGAGCCTTTATAACTTCCTGCGGAATCTGCGGGTAAGTCTGTCCCAGTTGTTGGTAGTGATTTTGATTCATTGGTGATCCGAAGTTATTGTTGTATGTGCTGCGAGCCGGAAAATTGGCATTGTCAAGGCTGCTGACTGTTTGGTGACGTTGCTTTACTGCATCAATTGGCTGAGGAATTCTGTCCCATTGTTGGGTCTGAATCCGCCCTTCTATCTGCGTCTTCTGCTGTTCTTGGGCCTCCTGTTGCCAAAAAAGCGGTGGCTTTGGAAAATTCTTAAAAAAAGAATAAAGAAAATTAAGCAAGTGGAAACTATTGTTTAATCTAAGGCGCTCACTCGCATTTCTCCGGGTGAAGGTGGTTGACCCATCAAGCCAGATATCGGTTGTGCTTGTTTCGCCTCATTCTGTCTATTCTTCAAACCTAATAGCGACATAAGAGCTAAGGTCTGAGCGTGTGGCGACGTCCCTATGGAAATGGGCTCAGCAGGAAGAATTTTCTCTTTGGAAATGTCAGCAGCAAAGGATTTTTCGTCTTGCTGGCGCGGCGTATTCTGACGTTTGGCTTCCATCGACACTTTTTTTGACTGAGATCGATTTGGCGGTGGAACGCTGTTTACTTGATTTACCCAGTTATCAGTTGTGTAAGACTGTTTGTTGGAAGATTCTCGCCACCTGTCAGTGGGTTTCTGCTTCTCTGGACGCTTTTCAGACCTATTCTTGTCGCTAGTAGGACTTGGGCTACTACCCGGCTTGAAAAAATCGTATGGCATATTTGATTTCATCGTGATTTGGTTAAATTCTGAAGCTGCGGCCGTTACGTAGCGACTGCAGCTCATTTCGTTCTGGCATTTAGATTGGAAACCTGGCCGAACTAACTGATCGCTAATGGTTTTTTTTTTTATATCTAAAGAATATAAATTGTAATAATTTATATAATTTATATTACAATTTATATTGCAAATTTTGCAGGATCCAAGCACTCACCGTTTGTGTATATGACAATCAGAGCGCTCTCAGGCACTTTATAGACCCGGTCTGCTGCGATTCCGTGAATGTCATTGAAGTTTGGCACTGGCATATCAAAAAGCACCTCACAAAATGTGTCAATAGCGCTGACACACTCAAGGCGCACTGGGTTCGGGTCACTTACCGGGTGAACCCCAATCACCGTGCCCTTAATCCCCACAGGTACCATATAGGTGGTCCTTACAACGATGACTCGATCGAAGAGTTGCACTGGGCGACGAGACCGATACACATCGGGGAGAGTAATATTTGGTTTTAAAAGTAAATGAGGTTTAACCTGCATTTTGACATCCCTAACCGGGAACGAGTTCAACTCGTCAACGGCTGCTAAAAGAAGCTGAACGGTCTCACGGCACACAGTCTTGGAGCCGCAGGCGACGCGCTCTACCTTTATATGCGACTGTTGGCGCACCCAGTTCGCTACGGTCTCGATGTGGCGCTCGCCTACGGCGTCCGGATAAATGTCCTGCTCGAAAATATAGTCAAAACGGTCGTTGTTGGCACTAAAAAAGTGAACCACTTCCGTGAAGTTCTCGCAATATTCGCGAATAAGCTCAAGGGCCAAGCTAGAGTAGAGCCACTGGTTTCCGGAACGGCAGCAATACCCGGCGCGCTCCTCATTTTGCCGGGGATACTTTAGTTGGAGGCCGATGTTGTGCTTGGCCACATTTTCCATCTTCTCGCGCCGCGGTCCTAAGACCACCAAAATAGTGCCCGTAATACGACCTAGAGCACGTCCATTTATTTTAAGCTGACGGCAAGCCTCGTATGTGTTTACAAAATCCCGATCACGATCCTCTTGGAATAATCGCGCTGCCTGGACGTTTGGCTCCTGTTGCACTCGAAGGTTGACTACACAGAAAAGATAATTCAAAGCAGATATTATTATTTTAAATCGAAAGCAGCCATAATATTGTGGGATTAGTTTTTGGCTTTTAACCATTAGACCCGTTAGACCTGAGAACGACTGTGTCCAGAGGCTTATTATTTTTGTGTGTATAATAGAGCTCGCAAATAACAGTTGACCGTTTCTTGCACTCACCAAAAAACGGTTTTTTGCCTACCACTTGCTGAAAAAGTCAGACAAGAACCATTCACGAGACCCTGTGAACGAACGGTCTGTGCTCAACCAAAAACAAGTTTCGTGCTTTTTTTTTGCTCTGCTCCTTCGCTGAGCGGTTTGTAACAAGCGAAGAAAATAAAAATCTTTTGCGTTTTGCGTGTGTATGCGATTTCCTTGTAAACCACACTTGCTTTTGTGCGTTTGGAATGTTCTAATTGTGTCAAGATGGGTCGTGATCACAACAAAAAAATGCATTTTTTTTACATTTAATACATTGATATACGCGTTAATTGCATCTTAAACGACCAGCAAAAATTCTTCGCAAAGCTAAATCAAAAAAATTTGGTTTTTCGCTCTTCTACTGACCATCAATGAGCGAGCGCTCAGTTGAATCGCTCTCTCTAAGTTGTTGTTGAGTGAGCATAACAAGAACCCTGCAACTGAGAACAGTTAACCGAAAACCAAAACAAAGAGCAACGAAAAAGTTCTGTTCAGGGCGAAAGCACACAAGCATAGCCTTTTTCGGTCCTGTTAGTGAGCAGACCTCAACACGAAAAACGGTCAACTGTTATTTGCGAGCTCTGGTATATATAGGATATACATGTATTATAAATAAAAGTATTTTTAGAACAATCGAATAATTAATTGATTGCTTACCTTTGATACGACCACAGCTGTAAACAAGTTGCGGGTCCAGAACTGTGCCTTCACTTCCGAAGTAGGGCTTGCCAATGAAGAACACTGGACTGTTAACGGGAAAGAGCTCATCAATCTTATTAAACTGCTGACGCATGTTCTCTTGCACAGCTAAATTGGTTACCACACCCTGAGAGGGATAGGCGGTAAGTATTTTGCTCCAAGCGTCGCGCGTATATATTTCGCCCTTAGAGCCGAACTCTATCGTACTACCGGCGAAGGGGCACACATATACAAGCACATCGTAGTTGGGAAACTCGATTCCCATTCTTGTGGAAAAACTGGAAGACACAGAGGCAGACTAAGAACCACGAATGCAAAGTAAAGCCGGTTTTCCACGTACTGTTCCTGCAACGATTTACGATCTATGTCGAAGCGTCGCGGCTCGTTCGCAGATAAACCCTCTTTGTCCACTTTCTGATTACGCGTAGCCACTTGTATCACCTTCGCTTTGGTGAGATGCGGCCAGCCGATATACACAATTTGTTCGAGGAACTTCCCAGCAACGGCCTCCAGAGTGTCCTCTAATTGACTCTTCCGCGGCAAGAGTACCATATTCTGGTTGCGACTCACCTGTTCAAACACCTTAACACGGTCGTGACGAAGTTCAAACTGCGATAGGAACGTAGAAATAAAAGGTCGTTATACTTTAAATGGATTGATCGCCTTGAAAACAGTCATCGAAGATGACAACAAATTGTATTTAACAGTAGCATCCAAATTTTTAAACTTGTTGCAACATCATGTTTAACCTTATATTCTTTACAGGTACCACTTACGTCGAAAGGTAGATGCTGCATGGTTGGGAAACCTGGGAAAAAGACATGCCTTGCAGCGTTTGGCAGCTCTACGCACACGGTGTATGCTAGATTAAGTGCAATCTCATAGGACCACTTGGCTATCTCCGTACAATATAGATGTGGTAAGGCCCGTAACGGCGGGTGGGCAAGCAAAGTTCCCTGCGATTGCTCAGTGTATTCGTACTGGTACATCGGTCCATGTCGGTTCCGCTCCCGCTCGGCCTCCGAAAGCAAAGCCTCGCAAGGTTCCATGGCTTTAAGCAGACGGCTTTCATCAATAAACGGAATCAGCACCACCGCCTCCCAATCGTGCTTTTTGCCGTTGAGGTCGCTTTCAAATTCTACTGGATAAAACTCGGCCAGAGGGCTCTTGGGATTCAGCATAAGGTCATGGTAAGGGACTGGCAGCAGCTTTGAGCTTGCAGCCGGCAATACAGCCAGAAGCTGTGAACGAGATCAAGAAGAGAGAGAGTAACAGCGTAAATCCATGCATACATAAACCGCTCGAACGGTAAATTTCAGCGTAAAATATTGATGTTTATAAACGTTAGAATTGACAATATACCACCAGTATTTGGGTTATAATTTATAAAAATTAAGAAAAACAATATATAAAAAATGGGTATGTTCCATTGGATGTAAGTTTTTTTACCATTCTATTTCTACGAGTTGTGTGTATTTTTTTTAATGTTTGTAGTTTTTAACAAAGTGATTGTCTGCAAAGTTTATTTAAAATTGTTGCCTGGCCCCTTCCCCCTTTCGTAATTTGCATAAAACTTTAATTTCTTGGACATATTTGCCCATAACTTGAATAAAATAAGAGCTAGAGACCTATTTCTTTTGGCATTAGGTCCGTTTACCTACATAAGTGTATGTATGTGTGCACGTGCTGATTATTTGGATGTTAACAAACAACAAATTTGAATAATTCTTTGAAAAAAATAATAATAATGGTTGCGAAAGAAAAGAGGTACATGGTATCTCGTTATCGAGAAATCTTGACTACTTGTTGTACATACAGATATTGTACTTAGCAATAAATTGACTCATTGCAATGACTTGTCATAAATTCAAATATCTTCTTTAGTTCTTACTTCAATGACCAGACGATCTCTTTGAAACTCACCTGTTGAAAAGGAAGGAAAGGCGAGCCCATCTGAAACTTAACTTTGACCCCAGCGACGTTCTTAAGGTCGCTTATAAAGGGAGCATAGTGGAAGGGGTAATACCAGTCCCAGGACTGCACACCACGGTAATAATAGTCGAGAACCCACTGCAGCGCAGTCACATAGTGTTGAGTTAGGATCTCGATCAGATCGTTTGGATCACTACACTTGAATTTGTTGCGGTAGTAGTTGCCCTTGTAGTTCTGGAACTCCTGCATTTGGCACGCCTCCTCATCGTCCCAGTCCTCAGTGCTGTCGTTTTCAAACATCTGCAAGCGGAAAGCAACCGTGTGTGATAGAAAAGAAGCCGAAGATGAGCCAGCTGGCTGCTACTTACCTCCATGCTCTTGTTGATTAACGCCGCTAGGTCGGTATCGCAGCTATCTGGGCGAGTTATCTCCGAGACGTCCAGGTCGAAGGCCTCCGTCTTCGCATTCATGTATTTAAGGTCGTCAGCGTGCTCCTTGAACAGCTCCAGCTCGACTTCACTGAGAGCCGTAAAAAATATTTGCAGCCGCTGCAAGTTGAGCTTACCCGCTTCGTTAATATTTCCGCCGAGCTTGGGGTAGATCTTGATATAGGTGCGATAGAGCAGCGGCAGTGCATTGGACGAGATGTGCAGACAGGGCAGGTGGGGAATGAAGTCGTTGCCAACCATGAAGCCCATAAGGACCCAGTCGTCAATAAGCTGCGCCACATCCAGCCTCCGTACGGCAGTGTTCAGACCGTGGAACTCTAGCTCCAGGTACTCCCGCAAAAGGCCCAGGTGGAGCAAAAAGAATCGAGTTTCCTCCACGGACGTGCGCTTCACATTGCGCCCGAACTTAACCTCCTCGCGCAGAACAACGAAATGCAGTTCGTGGGTGCACAGGCCCAATATAATGAGATCGGCGTCCAGCCCGTAAAGGCAGTGCCGGGTATTGGGATCGTAGCCGGACTCCGATTTCAGAAAGCGAATGTAGTCCATGATCTTGTGTTCGCCCTCGCCGGGCGTCTCCTGACCACTTAAGATCACTCGACAGCGCCGCCAGAGCGTGTCGGTGGATACCTTTAGCTGGATGAAGGCTCGCAGTCCCCTCTGCAGCCGCTGCATGAACGCAGTGCCCGGTGTGATGCAGTTGCTGTCGAAGCGCTCGTGCGCGCGCTGCTCGCCCCGCTGCTTCGCCTTCGCCTCCAGCTGCTCCGCCTCCCGAGCCGACCGAAAGCGCCGGCTGCGCTGCTGGTTCATCTTGGCCCGCGGCGCCACCCCGTCCACCGCCAGGAAAAAGAGCCGCTGCGGCTTGATCAGGTAGAAGAGCTTCTCGACGTAGTTGAAGATGTCCTGCAGGATCTGTTCCTCCTCGATGTGGAAATGGATGTTGTTGTCGTCCGGGTGCGAGCAGTTGTGCACGATGCCGTTCATGTCCAGGTAGAGGTTGTCGAACTCCGGTATCTATGGATAGAGGCCGCTCGATCATGATGGCCGCCGCAACAAAGTTCCCAGCTCCCAGTCCCCTCTTCCTTCCCTCTCCCCCTCCCATCACTTCACTTACGCTGTGCTCCCGCGCCAGTTCGCTCAGGCAGGGATAACGCTCGCTGATGTACCTAAAGAACTTCGGTACCCCCATGTCGGCGATGTATTCGTCTCGAAATTTTCGGTCACAAACAAGTGCTTTGCTTGTCTCTTAACCACTTAGTGCAAAAAGTGCAGTCGCTCACAGAAAATTTTCAAGAAAATTGACAGGCAGCGTATGATGCATTTCTGTGGGCCGGTCACACTTTAATACTTGACCGGCCAATATATCGATAGATTGCTTTGAGATTAAAAACTTCCTCCCATGCTGTATGTCCTATACTCTATGCAGTGTTTTGTGGGAATGCCTCAAAAACACTGGATCTGACAGAAGGCCCGTAAGCTTCCACTATTCTCCGCATCTAATGCTAGGTTTAGGTCTGTCAAAAGTGCTAAACTATTCGGTTCGCCCACATGATATCGATAGCAAATATTATCGAGTCGCTAGCCAAACCGAATCGGTTGCCACAGCTGTTTTCACTGTAACAAAAACTACCGAACGCTCCGTTCCAAATTTACGTAATTCGTCGTATTTGGAAGCCGATTAGACAGCCCCCAGCGACCTGCGACATGTCGTCGTTCATTCGCCAAGTTCTATGGAGGAGCGCCCCCCCTCTGAAGCTCTGCCAGCAGGCCAAAAAGGCGGCCGCCGTGCGCTGGTCCTCGTCGCAGGACGTGGCCCCCTTGGACCCCAAGACAGCGCTTGCCCGTCCCGAGGAGCTCGAGCAGCGCAACAAGCTCAGCGGAAAGATCACCGTGCCCACGGCCGTTAACCTCGGCCCCATTTCGGGGGTGCCCGAAGAGCATCTGAAGGAACGCCGCGTCCGCATCCACATTCCCCCCAAGAACGCGATGCAGAGCGGCACAGACAACGTCAACACCTGGCAGATCGAGTTCGACAACCGCGAGCGCTGGGAGAACCCTTTAATGGGTTGGGCCTCCACGTGAGTACTTGCCAAGGCCGTTAGCCAAGGCACTGTATCCGATCCCGGTCTGACTCCCAGTCTGTTCGTTGCCACAGCGGAGACCCGCTCTCCAATCTCAATGTGCAGTTCGGATCCCAGGAGGAGGCCATTACGTACTGCGAACGGAACGGCTGGCGTTGGTACGTGGACTCCGTTGAGAAGCCGAAGAAGGAACGGGTCAAGAACTACGGCATCAACTTCTCCTGGAACAAGCGCACGCGCGTCTCTACCAAATAGATAGCTCCATCCGGGACGGCAGCAAAATTGGATTTGGTTTTTTTTTTTTGTTTTTGATTGGTTCATAGCTGAAAATAGCTTCCCGAATAAACAAGAATAACGCTTATTTCATCTTCTCCGGAAGACCTTTGGTCCCCCAACCCGCTGGAAAGGCTACTAATGCCTTGTGGCGGGGCAAAAGTAATAGTGGCTCTAACTCTGTCATCCCCTTCAAAGTAGCCCCTCCTTCGGCAGCTATACAACAAACCCAGCGCATTTTCCATGCTTCGTAACATTTGTGAAACGCTTCGAGTGGAATGTCAGCGAGTACCCCTGTCACGGCGCTCTGGATGTCCTTAATCGACTGAAAATGGGTTCCTTTGACAACGTATTTTGTTTTTGGAAATGAAAAGTATCACAGGGTGATTGGGTATTGGGCGAGTAAGGCGGCTGTTGCAACACAGCAATCCCTGAGGAATCCAGTTATTAGGAATTCGTAACGAGCACCAAATCGTCTCGAAATTTAGGTACATCAATACGTTTCAGCAGGCAAACTAAAAAAAGCAACAGCGATGGTGGTTAATATATCAATGAGGGAGAAAGAGTACCAGATAGATGAGAAATTAACAAAATAATCATTACTTGATTGTCACAACTTGTATAGTCCCATTCGGGGACTGTCGCAGGAGAAGGTACTCCTCTGGCATACCAAGGCCTCGTGGCAAAGCAACATTAGAAGTGGCTTCACCGAGCGCAGCGCGTAGTGAGCCATCAACCATCATAGTCTTGGAGGCAGCATAGTCTCGCTCTTTGAACTGTTTCCTTCCCGGCAGTCAAGCAAAAGCACAGTGGAGTAGAGTGGAGTGGCAGCAAGTGCGGAACGTATATTTACATGTCGGGGGGACCGGGGGAACAAACACGTACAATAAACATGATCGGACGCAGCGAACTCAGCTCCAGAAGAGGACGGTAAAGGCCATGGTCAGACATGCGGCTCCCACCCAGGGTGACAATCGTTCCCCGATCCGGGCCAGCTTCCAGAACGTTCCCAACATCCTGAGCGATAAATGGAGAGACGGTCGAGTGAATGGGGGCGTGATGCGGCGGAGGGCTTACCCGGTCTTGTTGCGATCCATGAGGCTAGGGAAGAGCGAGCGCAGATAGGCACAGGTGCAGATCAGCAGCAGGATCACCGTCAAGAGGCTCTGGAAGTTGAACAGCGCACTCTGGGTGCGGGAAGGTTAGTGTCAAGGAGCGACGAAGCGACCGGGTGGGAGCGGCTCATACCATGCTTGCGGCGAGTCCTATTCACACGGCTTAGAAAGCGAAGTCGGCTATTGAGTGGCCTACGGGACACGGATACGTGCCACTAGCGAGGCGGAACTGGTTCCGGGAGGTTCAGCTCGTCGGTCATCGACTATCGAATGACTGGCTCCAAAATTTGACTTGCCTTAGAAACCGACAACTCCGAATGTTTGTACAATTGTGTTTCAGATGCCTCGGTAGGCACTTTAAAAGACATTGAAAAATCATCCAATAGCAACCATATATGAGCCTGGCTTTAAAATAAAATATATTTCTCAAATGAACAATCATCATCATTCTGAATTTTACCAATAAGCTTAATTTAAAAGGCTTTAAAAAGGACAAATTTTGATTGCTCCCCTTAAAAAAGGGACCAAACAAGGGATGCTATCCCCGTTACGATATACGTACATATGTGACCGATTCTGCCCGGCTTGGCTCTCGTGCTAGGCATGGCCTACATCGGCTGCACTGATACATCGATAACGCCGCTACATCGATAACGCCTCTGCTTCCTATTTCTGCTCTAACATTTGTCTGCAACTTCCAATTCGCTGCGGGTTTTTGTTATTTTTTTTTTCCATTTGTCGTCGCCATACACAATACAATTGCACAGTGCAGGCGAGAGAGATCACTCGCACCCAAAGCCAAATCGACGCGGTTGTTGAGTACCCGTAAATCGGTCCAAACTTAAACGTATTGCTTCCGCGTTCTTCGCGGCCGTGATCGTGCTCCAATTGACAGTCGTCCTCAAGGGCCAGCCGTCCAGGCAAGAGGGTGCCCACAAGAGGCACCCCCCATCCCCCCTTTAGATCGCTGCTGCGGGGAGCCCTGTTGCCGCGGTGCCCCGGTACCACCCACCACCCACCAGACCCCCACCAGGGCTACATGCACACTTGGCCCTGCGGCTGTCGTAGGTGTATATATAAACCACACTTGTGTATATAATAATCAGATACGTCTTGGTGCGTGTGTCAGCTGAAGTTTTTTTTTTGGCCGGGCGCCCTGTGTGTGAGCGAGTGCGAGTGCGAGTGTGTGTGTGTAGTGGCAGTGGCTGAGAACGAGCCAGAAAGCGGCAACAAAGGCAAGGCAGGCAACACCGACTGGGCGGACATCTAGCAACCTACAGTGAGATTGCCAAAATAGAGATACCAGAGATAGAGGCTGCCAAAGGTAAGTCAAGTGCGGGAAGGGGCTAGGGTAAAGCTAAAAGCTAAGCTAAAAAAGTGAAACTGAATTAGAGTGCGAGTGCACCCTGCACTCGTGTGTATCGGTATCGGTTAACGTCGGCGCTTAAAGCACTGTTAACCGTTAACACTGTTAACCGCTCACTCGCGAGCACGAACCACACAAACACACCAGCCTAGCGGCGAGAATTCGGAGTTGTACGCTGGTTGCTGGAATTGTTAAATAGTGTGTGTATAAATCGGTAGTGTTGGCAAGACGCTTCTATTTTTGCGCTACTTGATCGGGCTTCAGGCGGTTCGACGAGGATTTCGCCGCAGCTAAATCGCTGAAAATTCTGTTATATCCTGTCAAGGGCCATCGGAAGGCATGAGGTGAGTTGCATATTTTCGTCGCCCAGCTCTCCACATGCTTTCTCTGACGCGCGCGCAGCATCCTCTCACTCAATCACTCATACACATACATATATGCATATATATATATATATATGCACTCTCTCACTCGCTACTCACCCACCCACACTCACACTCAAATAGTGCGATGAGGAGGTCAGCACCAACAGTAAAAAGAGAACAGTGAACGCTCTTTGTATTTGCATTCGCTTTGACTTTTATCCGCGACTAGTGCGCAGCGAGTGCATTTACTGTTACCAGTTGTGGGCCTGCGTCTCATGTTCGTTGTCACGGTGGCTTTTACCTTCTCATCTAATGTGGTATGTATGGGTGTGTGCTTGACTGAGGCTTCGGTCTTTTTTGTTGGCGCTTAAGCGCATTTCAATGGAAAACATTCACTTGTGCCCTTCTTTCTGTGCGTCTGGTATTGGTGCGCGCTCTCGGTGCCGCCATTTTTACTTGGCCAGTGTTGCATGGTTTTGCATCACCGAAACTTTTTCCGCATTTCTTATGTGTGCCTCATTCGTTGCAGGCTTTTACGATATATGTACGTTCGCGCAAATGTGAAACTATCGAATCAACTGTAAAAACTGCATGAGTACTTGTACGCATGCATACATACATATGTATATAAAAAAGATTAAATAAAATATTGCTAAAAATTAAAAAGATAAAATTAATAACTTGAGCAAAGTGTTTTGACCACGAAAAAATCCATACTTCTGCTTCGAATAAAATAATTTATTATTACCTATTATTATTTATTTATATAATATATACATATTACATATGTACATATAAATATATATTTTTTTTCATATTGTCCATATAAAATTAAAATTTTTCCTTTCGCCCCATAAATTGAAATTTACTACCTAAATTCTCTTTGGTAGTAAATCTAGCTTACCGTGTGTACATACATATGTATGTAGCTTGCGAAGGTGATTCTAGAATATCTATTTAATATCCGGTGCCTTTTAGCCCCAACAATATGCCCTTTTTTTTTTTAGCCCGCAACTGTGCTCAAGGTCTTTTTAGAATTGGTTTTAACTGGTTAAAAACTAAGCGTGATATATCCTACCGTTTATGAAATGTTGTTTCGAGATAAACGCGTTTAATTCCTGAGGCTATCTCAGCGAGCTGTGCATTTAAATCAGTGTTGGGCAGTCCTTGGCTCTTTCGGCTCTCAGTGCTCCAAAAAAAAAAAAATCTGTAAATAACTTGAAAGAAAAGAAATCGAAATGTGCACGTCATCCGAAGTTGACGGTAAAAGTGAATGTGTGAAATAACACAAACAAAATTTACATATGTATATAGAACCAAAAAATCAGACGGAGACCCTTTTTTTTTGGCTGGCTCCCAAGTTAAAAATCTGTGCCCACCCCTGAGTCGCGTTAACTTCTTCAAAAATTTTCCGGTGGACCTTGGATGAATACTATAAGGTATACACTCTATAGAAAAATAAAATAGGTAATTGGTAATTGATAATGCAATTTATTAAAAATATTTTTAAAAAATTTCCCGGACGAAAGCTGCTATTTCAAATAATTTGTTTATGCTGGCGTTAACTTCCTGTTTGACCTACTTTTAGGCCGCACTTATACAATTTCTTTAAAATTCTAAAAAGAGGGGGTATATTGAATTCGTACGAAAGTACCATATGTAATAGGTAAAAGGAGTGGTCTGCGACCCACCCACCCCACGCTCATCCACGAAGCGCGTCCACAGTTTAATGATAGAGACTATGAATTCGGATGTTATATTGATAGAGCCAATATATATCTATGCTGAGAAAATCGGACGGATACGACAACCTCTGCCGCGGTAGTAGCGAAATATGTTGCACACACTTTTCGGCATGCCGTTGTCGTGGAAGGGGTGGGTAAAACTCATATAATCTATATTTATAGTCCGATCTAGACGTCATTTTGCATGAACGTGTTTGGCCATCAGCGGACTTAACGGACTTAAAATTAGCTTTTACCAATTTGGATACCTATTTTATTTGCAAATACGAAGGCGAAAAGAGGCGTGGAAAAAATCTGGAAATGACATCTGCATAATAGTTAAACGGACCTAATAGTTAAACGGACCTAAAAAGAACGAGATCTCTAGCTCTTATTTTGTCCAAGTGAAAAAAAAATACAGTTTATTGCAAATTACGAAAGCGGAAACTTGACCTACGTAGACTTATAACGGACGTAAACAAAAGGAATTACATTTTACCATCTCCTTGTTCATACATACAGTCTTCTTCATACATACAGACTTGTTCATACATACAGTCGGGCAGACAGATGGACATGGCTAGATCGACTCGGCTATTGATACTGATCAAAAATATATATACTTTATAGGGTCGAAAACGCCTCCTTCTCCCTGTTACATACATTGCACAAACTTAATATACAATTTGTACCTTAAGGTACGTGGTATAAATATAACAAAATTCAAAATAACTTAAGAATAACTTAATCCTACTATATTATGACCTAATATTTTGATGTGTAACCTTTATTGGCTAATACAGCATCACACCTACGTAGTATGGAGTCTATTGAGTCCTCGCAACGTTGGCGAGGGATCTGACCCCATACCTCCTTTACAACTTTCCAAAGCTACGGCTTTGATATCGGAGATTTTTTTGTAACATAACGATTGATAACGCCCCATACGTTTTCAATCTGATTTAGATCCGGGGACTCACCTGGCCATGGCATTATTTTAATTTGCTAGCCAATTTGCTGGTGTTTTTGGGGTCATTGTCCTGTTGAAATGTCCATATTTCTTAATATATTGACATATACGTGCTGGTCCATGATCCCATCGATCATATTTATGGGACCCACACTATTGCATGAGAAGCATGCCCATACTATGATTTTAATGCCACCATGCTTAACGGTCTTAACCGTATGGTTTAGGTGGTACTCGGTGTTTGGTGGTCGGCGGACATACGTTCTTGATCTTGTTCCGCCAAATAACACGAGTTTGACTCATCAGTGCAAAGAATATTACGCCATTTGGTTACTGACCAGTTCTAGTGGCTTCTGGAAAACTGCATCCTAGCTTTGATGTGTCTTGCGCTAAGCAATGGAACCTTTCGGAGACTTAGCGCATTTAAACTTTTAAGGTGCAGTCATTCCCAAACTCATCTCTGCTTTTATTTCTCTGGAGGATGCAAAAGGATTAGCTTTGCTAATGCGGATTATACGACGGTCCTCTAAATTTGTGGTTTTCAGTATTGCACCCCGGTTTTCGGGCTTCGGATCATATTAAATAATTTTAGAAATCATGTTGGCTAAACATTTTAAGGATCATTGAATTTCTTTATACGTTTTTCCCTCCTTTCCAGGCTTAAGAGTTTTTTCCCTTTCTACCACGGAGCAGAGGGCCTCCACCCACCAAACTTACATTTATTTAAGGGGTGGGTAAAACTCTAATTGGCCATATCCTCTATATTTATTTTCCGATCTGGACGTAACAATCACATGCTTAACAATCAGCGGACTCAAAATTATGTCTCTACTTTTTAACATTGTGAAGATATAGCGAAGGCGGAAAGGTGCGGGCCAAAAATCTGAAAAGAACATTATCTGTGCCTTAGTTAAACGGACTTAATGCAAAAATGTTGTCTCTAGCTTTCATTTTCTCCAAATTATGGTCAATTAATTAGAGGCATGTACAGTTTAATGCAAATTGCGAAGGCGGAATGGGAAAAATTTGAAATTAACTCGATCTGCCTGCATCAATAACGCACTAAAAGGAAAAAGAATTACACCTCTAGCTCGACCATCTCTAAGAGCGACGTGTTCATACATACAGACGGAAAGACAGACAGACAGACGGACAGACGGACATGGCTAGCTCGACTAGGCTGTTGATGCTTCCTTCTCCCTGTTACATACATTGCACAAATTTAATATACAATTTGTACCTTAAGGTACATGGTATAAAAAGCCTAAACAAAAATAGATGCAAATTAGCGTGGCAAACAGTTTTGTTGGCAATCGCTGCTTATGCTAATTTAATTAGAACGCGTTGAACATTCACAAATTTTTTGTAATGGAGGCCTTTTCTGTGTCTCTAAAGCTAATGTTGATAACTTTTTGGCAAAATATTGATTGTAAGTAATTTACTAACATAGTTCAATGGCCGTATTCGTTTGCAAAGGATGTCACATGCAAAACGAAGTTTTTCCAACGTCACAGATTTTATTCTTATTATTTTTCCACCATAAAAGGGCCTTTGAAACAATATATCCTCGTAGAAAACAAGGATACATATATTGAATTATATTGAAATAAAGTAACCTGTTAAAAAAATTGTATATATTCTTAATCAGCATCAACAACCGATTCGTAATGGACAGATCTCAAAATTCGATATTTTTGCAAACTTGATCCTTAATTGTGTTTGTGAGATCTTCGCACAGGTGATAGACTCGGGTCTGGATGCAGATCAATAATATATAGAAAATACATATCTGCATATAATCGTTACCATTTATTTAGCCCTCATCTTTGCAGACATTTAATCGAATACCACAGTATTTCTTCAAATCTACTAGAAATTCTACGGAATTCTACGCAAGATGATAAGTTTTGATCCGTTTTCATATAGTATATGAGGAATCCAAAACATTCGTGTCTTTAAAAATTTAAATGGCGTTACCTTCGACTGGCTTCTGTAGTGCTATATTTCTGGGCGTAGGTGTTGCGGAATTTACCGCTCCAAACCGTAATCCCTGCATATAAGAACGAATGTGATTGCGATTAGGTGAGCAAATGGACTACTGACGTTGGTGGCGGGTGAGCGACGTTGGCACCGTTACCGCCATTGCGATCAGAGCGAGAGCCGCAATGGCGGGAGCAACGCTTTGCGTTTTGATTTTCGCTCATTTCTATTTTGTCTAGCGACGTGTGCGGAACGGACAATCGGCAGTTCGGCGATTTCGTACGTCAAGTTTCTTGTCGGGTTGATACCGTGTCGTGTCCGAAGAGAACAAAAAAAAAATTAAATAAATAAATAAAATAAATATATATATATATGTACAAAATCGAAATTCAAACTCGCCCATATATTTGTGTACAAACGGCTGTGATTATTCTTTTGTTTTACTTCATTTTATATTTTGTGTTCTTGTGAAAATATTCGCGAAATCTTTGTTCGACACCGCTAGAAATCGATATTTTTTGTAGGGCCAATGGCGGCACAGTCATCACACTATCAGAACAGAAATGCCCCTGTTCCCGTCCTCATTTCCGCCAAGGATCAGCGCATGCAGGCTTTGGTCCAGTCTTCTATCACGCTTCCGTGTACGTATGGGACTAGGTACATGTTTTCGCCTCAATTTCACCCACGTTGCATTCGCGAGAGCGGCTTCTGCTCCTACGACTGATAGTGATATTGGAGCAGGTCTCTGATTTTACCAAATTTGTACCGACGTCTTAGGTGCTGGTGTTTATTATTTCTACACTACCTGACTGCCCCTAGAAGCCATTCATCATTTAACAAATTAGATTTTCGCTGGCGGAAATGTGCCGAAGTTTGTGTGCCGAAATACATACACATGCTGGTTGCTTACCTTCGGTGTATTGGTTGTGTTGTTTTTTCTTGGTAACTTACGCAGCTAGCATTGCTATTTGTTGTTTATATATACATATGTATGTACCTCGACTTCTATCCGATGTCACAGTCGTCGTTTCTACCTTAATCCCTTTCAGTTTTTTTTTCCTTCGTTTTTATTGTTAATGGGGGAATATGCTACCAGCTATTTTTGTGATTTTCTTTTCCGCGTTCGGCGCATCTCGTTTGTTGCATTGCAGTGCTACAGAATTTTGATTATTTTTCTATTTCTAGTCTGTTGTGTAGAGGTGAGGAGGAATCGTGTCTTTTTTGCATGGCTATCGATACCCCTGTTTGGGCTTGCTAGCGAACCCTACACAATACCAGACCGAACACCCCACCCGTCCCACCAGCAACCACCCACTTTGTGGTCTGTTGCCTGTAGTTTGTGGCCTTGAGGTTCCGTTATTTATAATGCCGTTTGTTGGGTGCTTGGCAAGTCGAGGCAGAATTCAATTGCCATATGTTTTCTACGATTTTATCCGTTCGGCGTTATTTGGACTTGACTCGCCTCAATGTGAGTCGCGATTTTGCAGTGAAAGTTCGATTTTGTCGCAGCTTGGTAGTATAGAAGATGCGATAGTGAAATACGTCAATACCCCTACAATTTAATTGTGAATACATATATATGTATGTAGTTTGTACATCATCGCTCCCTTTTCCCCGCTGAGTAAGGGGAAAGCTTCTGTGCTTAAAGCTTACGCCCTAAAGGGGCCTTATCAGTGTGACTGGAAATTTGGTCAATTTCCGGGTTTTGAAAATTCAGGACATTTTTCCATTTTCATGCAATACAATATAATTTTTTGATAATTAAATATTTAAAATTGAGCGACTTGCGCACAATCTTTGAAGGCTCCACAGAAAAAAGTTCTTCCACTGCTGTCACGATTCCGATCGAATTAAAAGGTAATTCCCATACAATGAACTAGGATTATAAATATCAAAAATTTAACAAAATGGCGTTGTTTTTTGTTTGAGTTTTGAGAAGCTTTCGGCATCGCCTCACGCTTCCACCATTAATATTTTTAAAAGTTTTTTAAATTTTCACTTGAAATTTATAAGAAACATTCTGGAATAGTTTCAGGTTAGTTATAGTGTCACACTGGTAAGGAACCTTAAAAACGAACAGTTGGCATGTACTAAAATTTAGTAACTAAATCATCGATAATAACGACATATGTATTTCATAAATAAAACCGAGAAATAAACAAAATATGATTTTAAATCGATATACGAGTAATTTTCAAGAAAGGCGAGGGACGCAGGCGTTTTCGGCTTGCACCGCTCACAGAAACATATCGCGAGGAAAATGCCTGTCCTTACTCTCTGTGCTCGGAGACAGCTGACAAAGCCACATATGGATGACGAAGGAACCTATTTCTAATCTTTCAAAATAATTTTCACGATGGGTTCAATATCTTTTTTTTTATCGATTTAGTTCTATTACTTTCGGGACAGATCCTTATCACTGTGGCGACCAGAATTCCGCGCGCGAAAATACAAGAGGAGTTCAACCCTTCTCGGGTCAACAGCTTCTGCTTCTAGCTTAAACTGACTTAAAAATGGGGACAGTTTGTTTAGGCTGGCATGCCAAAAAGTCAAAAAATTATTGTACAAATATTGAAGAACCTGTGAAATTTCATTTAAATAAGAAACTGAAAAAAAGACTTGTGTTTATTGTGTTTATGAGTGTTATTGTTCTTTGATAACAATAACAATGTAACAGTATCAGCTGATTTATGATTTAAAAGTTATGTAAAGCAATTTGAACGATTTTAGAAATCGTTCCATGTAAAAACATGACAAATTACAAATTCCCAGTATTTTTTAAATGATTCTCCCTATATATGTTATTGAATTAAGACATAAATAATAAATCAGAAAGATATCAATTTGATTTCGGTCTTAATTTGGAGTAAGCATAGGGGGAGAGAAAATCGATTAAATTCACTTACGCTCAGGGATTGTATAAGTTTTTCTTTATCAAAGCAGTGGCTGCAAAAGAATCACTCGCAAGGTACATGGAAACCGAGGTAGTCGTAAACAATTTGTGATGGGACAGAGAATTCACTTTATTGGGCATGTTATTTAGATAAAGGCGATGAGCGATGGTTTCTTATCAATGAAGGGCGATTTTCCAATCGGTCGATGTTGGCCGCTTTGTATTCATTGACTCTAGGTTATTTTGCAACAATGTTTTTTTATTGCATTTAATTTTAGTACTGTTCGCGTATATCGGCTTGTACAAATCGCTTTTAACCCACTATAGAAATTTTGGAAAGATTATTTTTCTTTTCTTGTTTGTTGAGGTGCTTAACATATTTATAGGACACCCCGAAAACTAAAGTTAAAACCAATACTACAGCCAAAGTATTTGATTGGATGAAAAACTGACAGATAGGGAATATAGTATGGTATTAAGTAACTAAAAAAAATAAAAAAATTTACTAAATTTATTACAATTAATTTTATTAAAAACAAATTACGATTCTTAGAATTTTATGGTTATTTGGCTTCAATGTAGGTTAGCCTTGAATTGCCGACACCCATCGTTCCCTGTTAGGCCAAGTTCCAGTGCATGGACTAGCAAAAGGCAGGGTGCTGTGAGTAGGCCGAAAGTCTTGCCTCTGCAGCCTCAGTATGACCGATGCCCGTGTTTGACATTGTGTTTTGCACATGATTCTTCATATTCTGCAGTTCGTGGTGTGTGCCCACCTACTGCTTGCTTTCGTAAGGCTGCAAACAGAGTGCGCGCTGAGACGAAGGTGAAGATGAAGACGAAGACGAAGACGAATTGCTTGCGTTGCGAGTAAGCTAATAGGTCGCATAGTGCAAGACGAATTTGTTGCGATTTTATGATGTTAATCGCAATGGATTTCTCGTCAGATGATGAGCTGCTGTTACAGGAGAGTTTATTTTTAAAATAAAAAGAATTAAAAAAGTGCATGGAGGAATTCACCCAATTAATTTGGGAAGAAAAACATTCGGCGAATTTCATCATTTGTTTGATGAGCTGCGACATTTGGTAACATTTTCTTAAAAATTGAACCGCTAATTATTTAAAATTGTACAAATTTTGATAAAACGCCAATTATACCTGCAGAAAGATAGAAAATTGTTCAACTATTTGTTGTT
This sequence comes from Drosophila ironensis, assembly GCA_021223825.1. NCBI lineage: Eukaryota > Metazoa > Arthropoda > Insecta > Diptera > Drosophilidae > Drosophila > Drosophila ironensis. The sequence continues at coordinate 27,949 of JAJJHQ010004748.1, forward strand.
TTCATTCATTTTAATAATTTTTCAAAGCAAAATAGCAAGCGATTCGTCTTCAAAAACAGTACCGCACCGTTTGAAGCGAATTGCTTGCGTTTCGTCTTCATCTTCGTCTTCGGCTTTGCGCGCACTCTGTTTGCGGGCGAGCGAATTCATATGAATTGCTCTGCACTGTTTTTCGTCTTCGTCTTCATCTTCGTCTTCGTCTCAGCGCGCACTCTGTTTGCAGCCTAAGAGCGTTTGCCAGTTCGTCTGCCATTTCGTTGCCCTCAAATCTTTGGTGGCTGGGAATCCAATAGAACTGCACCTCTCTGCAGGTGCTTAAGAGATCTAGTGCTTCCCTGCTTGCCAGGACCGTTTTGGACCTTATGGCTTTCGATTGTAGTGCCTTTTTACACCTCCAGCTCTTACCGTCTTCGAGAACGAGGTGTTCATACATACATACAGATAGACAGACAGACATGGCCGCTATGGCTGTTGGTGCTGATCATGAATATATATACTCTATTGGGTCTCAGACGTCCCCTGCCTGTTACATACATTTTCACAAAGTTAATTTACCATTTGTACCTTAAGGTACATGGTATAAAAATAAATGGTTGATAAAGAAGAGAGTTACGTGGTATCTCGTTGTCGACTACAGCGTTTGCACTTGTTTTATGATAGGCTTAATTATGAGATTAGTAGGTGCGTTCATATAATAACTTCCACAAGCCTTTTTCGTATTATATGCGAAAACAGGTTTAATACCAATAAATTCTTCTCCGTACACTGCACAAAGTTCGGAGTGCATACCAAAAACTGAATAACAAAACGCAATTCGCAGCTGGCGAAGTTCTTTTTAAGAACTGGGTATAAAATTCAAGTCATTTTATGCAGGCATGCACCAAACTTGTCACCTTTGTAAACAAAACAAGTTAGAATGATTACAGTCGAGTGTCTCGACTGTAAATACCCGGTTCTCAGTTTCACCTGGTTTTTAACACAATTTTCGTATTTATACCCGGTTCTTTTAAAAAAATAATAAGGGTATATTGAATTCGTGCGAATGTCAAATATGTAACAGGGACAAGGAAGCCTTTCCGACCCTATAAAGTATATATATTCTTGATCAGCATAACAGCCGAGTCCATCTAGCCACGTCCGTTTCTCCGTCCATCTGTCCGTATGAACGCCAAGATTTTGGAAACTACAATAGATAGAGAAAAACTAATTGCACATTCTAATTCTAGGGATACCAGTTCAGCACAAGTTTATTTTAAAAATCGGCTACCTCCCTCCGCAGCCCTGCAGACCGCGAAATTCATCCACAATTTTAGCTCTACAGACACTAATTTTGGATGGTATATTGGAAGGGCCATTATCTGTCTGTGTTGTGAAAATCAGCCGCTTACGCCCACTTGTTTGCGAAAATTACAAAAATGAGTTGCGTTGAATGAAAAAATGACAAATTTCTCCATAGAAACACTTCTCATACAAACACACACCTACAAAATAAATTACGAAAATTTGTTGCTCCCAAAAGTAGGTAGGTATTGTGTCAAAAACCAGGTGAATCTGAGAACCGATTATTTATAGTCGAGACACTCGAATATAATCGATCTTACTTGTTATCTATCTATTATAGTTTCCAAAATCTAGGCGTTCATACGCACAGACGGACATGGCTAGATCGACTCGGCTGTTGATGCTGATCAAGAATTTATATACTTTATAATGTTGGAAAAGCTTTCTTGTCCCTGTCACATACACTGCCGCTCAACAGAATAGGTTCATGTTCTCAGAGATAGAAATCTATCTATAATTCCTAATTATTTTCCGAATTACAAAATTTTTATTTTTTAATTCTTAAATCATATTAAAATTAAAATCTTAAGAAGGTTTTTATAAAAGCATATTATTTATTCCTTATTTATTTTTTTCTGAATGGTCAACAAAATCAATGATTTTTTTTGGTTCATCTGAATAGGTTCACCTGAAAGATTTTTAGTTTGCAATTAAACTTGGCAGTTTAGGGACATATGTTTTAATGTAAATTTTTAATTTCATACATTTTCTTTAAATTAAATGAAAAATGGGACGCGGAGAACAGTTATCCGAGTATGAAAGAGGCCAAATTGAAGCCTACCGTGACAGTGGTCTTAGCCATCTCAAAATCGCTCAAAAAAGCCAAAATGTTGTGAGTAATATTTTGAGAAACAAACCAGAATATGGCAAAAATATGAAAGGCGGATTGAAGCACGCCACCTCTGCGGCAGACTGGAGTCATATTGTGCGAGCTGCGTCCAATTTGCATCTCTCAGCACCCAAAATTAATAAAATTTGCGGCCTTAAGACCGCACTTCAGTGTGTCCAGTGTGTCAACAGTTAAATGAGTGATTTCGCCGGCTGATCATCTAAAACTAATGAAACTCAGAAGATGTTGAAGAAACAATGGCCTTCATAAATGCTCCTTCCCCGGATGCCCTGCTGATCCAACATGCCAGCCCAGAAGAAGTTTGCCTGCAAATTCGGAAGCTACATCCCAACAAAGCACCGGGAGTCGATGGAATCTTGTTCCTCGTTCTCCTATTTAACTCGATGCTACGTATCTACCACTTTCCCTCCCAATGGAAGTGCGCTGTGATTACGATGATACCAAAGCCTGGAAAACCGGAGCATCTTGTAGAGTCGTACCGTCCTATAAGCTTGCTACCCACTTTTTCCAAAATATTCGAAAAAAATATTTCTAAGCAACATTATGGGAGTAAGAAGAGTGAAAATCGCTTGATCAAAGTTTTATGGTCGAGGTGAGAAAAGAAAGGTCAAGCATTAGAACTTCCCGTGCTGGCGTTCCGCAGGGAAGCGTTCTGGGTCCCGTTCTGTACACTCTGTTTACATCAGATTTGCCAAATCCTTCTAAACCGGGCACACTTTTGGCCACCTACGCGGACGATACTGCCCTCCTTGCGAACTCATCCTGCTGCATTGAAGCATCAAGGATCACCCAGGAATTTCTGAACTCGTACAGCAAGTGGGCTAACAGGTGGACTGTTGCCATAAATGGAAGAAGGTCGCAAAACTGTAGCTTCACTCTGAGAGGAAAGACCCTTTCTAGAGTCGAACTCCACGACGTCGCCATCCCTAAATCACCCCAGGCGCAGTATCTGGGTCTGATCTTAGACAAGCGGCTTATCTGGAAACTGCACACGCAAAAAATAGCAGCTACATGCCTGACAAAACTAAAGAAGCTAAACTGGTTGCTTAACCCAACAAGCAAGCTCAGCCTTGGCAACAAACTTTTGCTTTTTAAAACAATCGAGGTGCCATCGATTACATACGGTATTCAATTATGGGGCACGGCCTCAGACACTAACGTTATGAAAGTGCCGGGCGATGCGCATGGTAAATGCTTGGTACGTTAGAAACAGCGCCCTAGCAGAAGATCTTCACATTCCTTCCGTCAGAGAGCAGATTAACCGGCACTCGAACCACCTAGCAGCGTCTTTAGCCAACCAAACTACTAGAAGAAGACTGAAGCGTAGACACCCCGGCGATCTCTGGACAAGAGGACGCATACATTACAACTACACCTTCTCGCGGTACGAATTCAGATTAACTAAACAGATTAAATTCCCTAGATGAATAGCTGTTAAAATTATTTTTTTATTATACCCGGTTCGTAAAAAGAACAGGGGTTTATTGAATTCGTACGAATGTATGTAACAGGGAGAAGGAGTCTTTTCCGACCCTATAAAGCAGCGATGGGCAAAGATTTTATTTTCAGCTTGGGAGCAGACCACAAAAAAAAGAGTACGTCCGATTTTTTGGTTCTACAAATTTTGTTTGTGTAATTTCACACATTTCGATTCCCTTTTGATCGAGACCTTCTCTCACACATTCCTATTTCACCGTCAATTTCCGAGCACTTGCTCACGGTGGTTTCCTTTTGCTCGAGACCTTTGCTTCACACATTCCCTTTTCACCGTCAAATTCCGAGCACCTAATCCCCTTAATCCCCTCTTTTCGAGACATTCACAGTTTTTTTTTGTTTTTGGCAGCACTCGGAGCAAAAAGTGCTAGGCGCTGCCCATGGAGGCTAGAAAGTATATATATTCTTGATCAGCATCAACAGCCGACTCGATATAGACATGTCCGTCTGTCCGCATGAACGCCTAGAGTTTGGAAACTATAATAGATAGAGAAAAACTAACATATTCAGAATTGTGTGATACCAGTTCAGCACAAGTTTATTTTAAAAATCGTCTACCCCCCCCGCAAACCGCGAAATTCTGTGGAATCCACAATTTTAACACTACACTAAATGTACTATTGTGTTACGCCAACAACACAAATTACGAACATTTGTCGCGTCCACAATTTTAATGCTATTATAATGTTTTAAACTGAAACTAAAACTGAGCACCGGGTATGTATAGTCGAAACACTCGACTATAATCGTTCTTACTTGGTTTAAAATACAAATTAAATTTTGGAAAAGATTGGACAGACTAATTTTTAAAGATCATACTAAATAATCATACTAAAAAGGGAATAATTTATCAGTTTTTCATCCACACAAATACTTTAGCTGTAGTATTGGTTTCGCATTGAATAGCGCATAATTTGTGAATAAAATTTGGACAGAAAATTGTTGCTTTTATTACACTTTTGACAATAAAATGCCTGAATTGTAATTTTCTTGGGATTTTTAAACTCACAACACTTTATTTAAGAGACAATGATTTTTGGTAAAAAATAAATTATAAATTTATAAATTTGGAAATCAACATTTTAAAAAAAAAATAAGAGTATTAGCGAGCATACATACTATAAATTCAAAACACAGAGCGCCACTTAAATAGGACACTCCCTAAGTAAAATAGCTCAAGGCCCCAGTGAAGAAGAAAAATAAGCTTTGTACAAGGTTAGAGGGTGTCCTATTTAAGTAACCAGAAGTTAAAATAGGTCCATTGTATCTCGTTGTGAAATTTCGACTACAGGGTTTCTAGTTATTTTATTATTGAATTTGAACTTTGATTATTTTTTAAAGAATTTCCTGTTGACTTAGTTTAACCCCTTATCAACAATTGTTAGCGACGCGGTGTGAATTCGAGCAAATGCCTAGGGGTGGAAACATTTCCCTATACAAACAAGTAGATGTCTCGACAACGAGATACCATGTTCCTCTCTTGCCGCGCGATGCCGTTGCCATGGGAGGGGTGGGTAAAACTTTAATTGACCATATCCAATAGTATTGGATATTGGACCAATACTCATTGACCAATAATCATTATCCGATCTAGGCGTAATTTTGCATGCACGAGTTTGGCTATCAGCGGACTTAACGGACTTTACATTATGTCTCTAGCTTTTACTATTTTTGAATTCGATCCGTCCACACGTGTACACATACAGAAGTGTATGCACAATACAAACAGAAGTGTATGCATGTGTACATGTGCTGATTGTTTGGATGTCAACAATAGTGACCATTTTTTTTATACGTATTACATCTATTCAGGTTCCTATATTAGATAAAGATTGTTTCAAAAAAAGTTCTGAAAATATATTCTTATTTATTTATTTAAATATGAACAGTTTCATCAGATATTTTAAAAGTTTGTTACCTTCGGTTTGTTACCTCGAAAATGGAATCACGCTGTTTGAAATTGAAATGTGAATTCAGTCTCATACCGAATTGACTTAGCAAAGCTAGTGACAAAAAAATCAAGCATTAGCGGATTAATACACATAAAGACATTCCCTGAATGTGTGATCATCAATCCGGTAACATTCATATTTGATTTCATCTCTCGACCTTGACGCTCCATTTGAATCATATGCGCGAGTGCTTTTCAGATGGGTTGGTTACTCTAAATTGCGAATTCTATGTCTGACGCAGGTGCTGTTTACATTGCGCCGGACAAGTTGACTGTCAATATTCACTGGAAATAGCCAATTAATTTGCGTATTGTAATACTGCGCATAAACCTGGGAACTGCAGTCAACTACGAGTGGCCCCTATGCCGTGCCCTTTAAGTTGAGTTTGGGCGGACATTTTTCCACCATCTTCTTGTTCGCCTAGAGCAGCGGCTGCTCGTTTTCCCATTTCCATAGTTCAACAGGTTCAAAAATATTTTATTACTTATATTTTCCCCTACTCGATTGGTCCGTTACAGCTGTATATTTCATCTCAGCCGACGCTGACGTCGCAGCCGAGTCGTTGCCTGTTGACGTAAAACATCGTTCTCAGATACAGTTGCTAGTTTTGGCTGTGGTTTTTAGTATTTGAACGTTCTTTGTCGTGACTAGTACACCTCCTATTCGTTTCGCCGTGGACTTCTTACCTGTTGCTCTTTCGTCGGTCATTCAAGGTGATATTCGTCACCATTCCAAAAGTACACAATCAGACGCACTTAACAATTTTTATCGTCCATAAACTGCAAAAAAATGGCCGCACCATTTACCGAGCATATTCCGCCAAATATGTTGATTTTGTAGCGATTTTGCACGGTACTGAAACATGTCTAAGCTTTCAAAAGTGTAGAACCTAAACAATCACTTCACCATCCACCAGTAGGCCCACAGCAACTTGTCCACTTAAGGATAGTTTTCAACTAAGGTTAAACGGTAGATTCAACTAGTTTTATCTATGTATGCGTTGCACTAGTTTGACTATAATCATTTACAACCAACACAGTTAAGTTCTAAAAGAAATCATAATATGGTTTCATCTTATGGGTCACAGATATAGCGTCTCTTGCGTGTTTTTAAGATTTCTTGCCTGTTCGTAATTTATCGATATTATTTTTTTAAAATAGTGTAAAAAATCACATTCCAATCAAGATGAACAGAATTTTATTGGCGATGATTCCTATCAACTTGTATCAGTCGTTATATGACAGCCGTCACAAAGTGGCAGAACGTGTGTGTAAATCGTATGTAGATTGCACGCACAGCAACTCAACAAAGGCGTGAACGCTCAACTAAGACTGCCAGTGCCTTTAAGGTCACAAACTGTAATCCAAAAGATTGGCAGATACATTTTTTATTGTAAATTAGGTGTGATTCGCAGACGATTATTATTGTGAATCCCATTCACATTCGGGATGCTAGTGGTTATGTTAAATTATATCCTTATTCAAAATCTGATCTAAAGAGGCCTATCCCTAAATTTAATCTGCGGAAATTTCGTTTTACATTTTAGTCATATATAGGGTTTAGAATGTTAAGCCTCCTCGTCAACTGACCTCTTTTTATCCTTCTAGTTCTGTTTCTGTTTATCAGGCTGTTTATACAGTGTTGGGGTGTCCCTCCACGCCACTGATATATGTATATTAAATTGGGCGATTTGGCTTTGGATTTGAGTTCATGGAGATATTTCACTTTCTTAACCACAGATCGCATTCTGTAGTGTGTTGGCTGTCGCAGGGATAGAAATAACCTACCGATTCTGCCAGCAAAAACGACAAGCGCTCATCCAGAACTATCGATAGGGCGGAAAATTTTTTCGTTTCGTTATCGTTTAGTGGTGTTTCAATATCGTTTGTTTCATTTTGTCTTGCTGGTCTGGTCTGTTTTTATTTACTATTTTTTCGTCGGGTATTCTCTCTCGCTCTCTATCGTTCCGTGTAGCTATATGTGTTTCTCTCATGGCCCACGCCGTACGCCCGTCGAATATGGTCTGCTGTGGTGTGGTGTGGTGTGGTGTAGTTTGGTGTGGTACGCTTCTCTTCTGACGTTTGCCTCGGGCTCACTTTCATTTGGCTCCGTTAGCTCGATCTATCGTCAAGAACAAATAAGTAAAAAATTAGCAATACATACATATTTATGTATATTTGTATCTATCAGTGCGTCCTCTTAGTTAGGTATATCTCTTTATTTTTGGGTTACCCCATATGTCACAACACACTTCCGCACACACGTACTCGAACGCACAGTTGCGGTTAATAAATCAGGTTCAGCCACATCCACATCTAAAGCCGCATCCTCATCTGCATTAAAAAACGAAATTCGTCTACTCACCAACAATACATTTATGTAAAAATACTCGAATAATTTCATGTCTTGGTACGCCACAACCACAAACAGCATCCGACACTACAATTACAACTGTAACTACAACTACAACTGCAACTGCACCTGAAACTACTACCGCAACTGCACCTTCGATAGAAAAAAAAAAAACAGGCGAAGCATTCAGTGGAGCAGCGGTCTATCATGAGCAACTTCAGAAGCGACTAACGAAAACAAATTCTGATCAAATCCTTTTAGCCAGCTGTTATCCTACTGCTACCAATCAAGGCAATTGGTTTTCCCGTAACAACAACACCAATATCGAAAAAGACGACGGCGAAGTCGACGATAAGGACCAAGTAGGAACATTGCCATTGCCCATCGGTAGTCGGCATAGTCGTCCACTCCGCTTCTTCTCTTCCTATCCGGAATTGTGCACCTGCTGTAACTGTGTGTACAGCAATTCCTCCTCCTCCGCATCATCCACCTCCTCTACCTCATCTGCACCCGGCGCCGTCACCACCGTTGTCAAGCAACTAGCTCGCTCCGTGACCGCCACCAGCATCATGGACATGCCATACAACACGTCGCCTTCACTGCGCGTGCGTACAACTTCACTGAACCAGTTGAAAAAGACCGCCGACCTGGCAATCGAAAACGAGTTGCATGTGTGCCCGTCGGTTATGTCCGAGGAGCTCCGTAAGCTGTTGCCGCCCACCTCGGAGACGGTCATGACCAAGCCGTTTCCCGTTCGTGGCGAGCGCACCATTGCCGACTGTACTACGCCGCATGTGATCGCTATGGTGGGACTGCCAGCTCGTGGCAAAACCTTCATTTCTAAGAAACTGGCCCGGTACCTTAACTGGATTGGGATCGCAACGAGGGTGTTTAATCTGGGCGAGTACCGGCGGCATGCGACAACTGCATACAAATCACATGAGTTCTTTCGCGCGGACAACGAGGAGGCGATGGCCATTCGCAACAGGTGCGCCAACCAGGCGTTACACGACTCCTGCGAGTGGCTGCTCAGCGGCCAAGGTAGCATCGCCGTTTTTGATGCAACCAACTCCACCCGAGACCGTCGGCAGCTAATTTATGACATTGTAGTGAAGCAACACGGTTTCCGGCTGTTCTTTGTGGAGTCGATTTGCGATGATCCTCAGATAATCGAGCAAAACATCCTGGAAGTGAAGGTCAGTTCACCCGACTATCTGAATATGAACACCGAGTTGGTGGTACGTGATTTTCTACAGCGCATTGAACACTACGAGGAGCGCTACCAGCCTATCGATGAAGTGACAGAGTCGCATCTTAGCTTCATGAAGGTCTACAACGCCGGCAAGAAAGTAGTCGTATACAACAACGAGGGTCACGTGGAGTCTCGCATCGTTTACTACCTAATGAACATCCACATAACACCGCGCACTATCTATCTAACTCGACACGGCGAAAGCGCACACAACCTTAGCGGTCTGATCGGCGGTGATTCCAATTTAAGCGCACGCGGCCATCAATACGCCCGTGCTTTGTCCACATTCATAGCCCAGCAACATATCGATGGACTGCGCGTATGGACTTCTTGGATGAAGCGCGCCATCCAGACGGTGGCAGACGTAAAGGCGCCGCAGGAGCGATGGAAGGCTCTTAATGAAATCGATGCCGGCCACTGTGAGGAGATGACCTACGAACAGATCAAAGAGCGCTTTCCCGAGGAATTCAAGGCGCGCGACGTCAACAAGTTCGCTTACCGGTACCCGCGTGGCGAGAGTTACGAGGACCTAGTGGCACGCCTGGAACCGGTAATCATGGAATTAGAGAGACAGGGTAACGTGTTAGTTGTCTCTCACCAAGCTGTGCTCCGCTGCCTCTTTGCCTACTTCTTGGACAAGTCCGCCGACGAGCTGCCTTATTTGTATGTACCGCTGCACACGGTTATTAAGCTGACGCCTGTCGCATACGGTTGCAAGGTGGAGCATATAAAGTTGCCCATAGATGCTGTAGACACACATCGACCCAAACCCAAAATACCTGGTGATGTTAGCGAGCCCGGCCTTGATGGCCTTAGCGGCGAGCTGGTGGCGCCCGATGGTGTCGGCAAAGTGCTTATAGTGGGGGATGATGTGGCGACGGTCACGAATGGCAATGGTGGGCGCATAGATGTCCAGCAACAATGACGATGTCGCCTTCCCTCAACACAAATATGTGTACACCCTCTTCCCAAATTTAAGACCCTCTAAAAACGGCAGCTGGAACTACCAAAAGAATAAACGTTTAAACGAACGCTATTCATTGCATGCTACCAAAAAAAACTCCAGTCAATCAAACTTGCATACGAACGTTGTCTTAGTAATAAATTTATCCCTATCAATTGTGTTAAGGACTGCATACTAAATTGATCCATTGAGCTGTTAATAAGGATAAACAACAAATTGAATGCTATTTATTCAAATTTAATTTAAATAATTGAGGAAAATATATACTTTAATTAATTCTGCGTATTCTAACAATGGCGCAAAATAGTTAAATGTTGAATGTAATGCTTGTAAGTTTTTGCAATCCTATCCATACTTACATGTTTATACTATTCTGTACTTAGGATTTTTTACGAACCGAATGTTACTTTTATATTCATTTGCGAAAATCTTAATTCCAATCTATGAATTCCAGCAGTGGACTCTATTTTGTGTAATTGAAATCATTTTCTCAACTAATGATTCTATATTGGGTTCTGGAGTTTTTGAAACATATTGTATAACAAAAATACTATCAATCTTAAATCTAATCAATAACAAATAAATACCTACTTATATAAAAAAAAATAAAGCGAACTGCGTTTTTGATTAACATTGATGTTTACCGAGATAAACAATTAGTCAATTCCTCTTATTTACAATTAACATTTTTTTCATTTGATTCTGCTTATATATATAATATCAATAAACCAAAAGTACCTATTGATTAAAAGTAAAAGAATGACTAAAATTTTTGTTCACATGTGTATGCCAAAATTGAACCTGGTTTTCAAAATACGTAAGATACAATTTGTCACACAGTAACGGACAAAACTATTGTTAAAGAAAATAATATCAACACATGAATAAAAATATAACCTACATCACGAATTGATTAATTCATTGGACAAGAATTATTTGTATATCAATTTATCATGAAAAAGAATAAAATGATTTATGAAAATTGCAATGGGTTTTTTTTTTTAAATGGTAAAGGGACGACTGTAAAAAATTGTCTCTACTTAAAAATGCGATATCAGTTAATTTTTAATGAAAAAAAGGGATATATTAGTTTTTAATTGTAGTTTAAAAATTTAAACAGTAACTTATGTAACTTTTTGGGACAATACAACTTTAAGCAGAGCTAATATATTTATAAAATGTTATATCTGATGTCAATGATGCGGAATTTTTCTTTGAGATGTGAAATTTGAAATTAATTTGCCTTTCAGTTTTTATAAGGTGTACCGGGCGGTGCCCGCACTCATGTCTTCAAGGCACTGCATCAGCATATAATAGCCCCTCAAAAATATCGAGAGGGGCAAGTAAGTTGGAGCATTAACAAGAGCGGTACAGAAATTTTCGGATAAAAGGTCTTTGCCTCCCAATACCTCGCAATGCCTCGAAATAGGAAAGAAGGATTGGAGCATCTGCAGTACAGCGACGGCGACTTGGTTTGGGTGAAGCTTCACAATACGGAAATTTGGTGGCCGGGAGAAGTAACCTCATCCCAGGATTTTCGGTTTGTTGATTCGCTTCGGCCCCCATTAGCTGTTGTGGCCTTCTTCAATGAGAAAACATAGTAAGTTTGTTTTTATGTAATCCTAGCTTATGCACTCAATAATCCCATGTGATTGCAGCGAGCAAGTCAAATCAACAAAATGCATATACCCCTTTCAGTGCTCTCAAAAGGAGGAATTCATTAAACGTGGCACCAGTAAGTACAAATGTTTTCTGACATATAAATGTAATGGAAGTAATATCTGTTATATTTCTTAATATATAAGGACATTTATAGTTTTTAATGTATATTATTAATAAAAAAAGTGTGAATGACTATAGTCGAGTGTCTCGACCATAGATATTAGACTTCTGCATGAATGCATCCAAATCGGCAAATGGATCACCTATTCTAGAAGTGGGCGCCTTTTTTTTCTGCAGAGTATATTTGGGTATGAGTGAGTGGGGGAGTATTCCATAGTTGTACAGCAAAATTGAAGTGGAGTAGTTAACACTGTACAGTGTTTTGGTGTGCAGTTGACTTACTGTAGAGTGAGTGAAATTTCATGACTGGTACATTTTATACATCTTACCGGTACTTCTTCAGAAAAGTAACAAAACTCAAATTAAATTAATAATTAATAAATCTTAGCAAAAACACTTAACTTCAAAAATTCCACAACAATTTTGGAAAGGTGTTTTTATTCAATACTGAGTTAATATATATATATATATATATATACGGTGCATTCCAAAGTAAACAGGAGTTTTTGAATATAGCGCTCTCTAGTGGCGCCATCTATATATTAACTGGTGCGTTACAATCTGCTATCCTTTATTGACTTTTAGTAAAAATTTCATGACATTTCATCTATTGGAAGTGAGGTTATTGCGTTTTAAGTGTCAGTATGTTTGAGTCATCGGTGCGAATATGAATGAGCTTCGAGCAAAGAGCCAACATTAAATTTGGTTTTTAAATTGGTAAAACTTTTATCGAACCGTTTCAATTGATAAAACAAGTATATGACGATGGTTGCCTATCCCGTAGCAGAATGCACGAGTGGTTTCAACGTTTTCAAAGTGGTCGTGAGGACATAAATGACGATGACGAGCTGAAACCCAAAAAATCGCGCCTGGAGAAGTCAAAAGTGAGGACAATGCTGATGATTCCAGGGGTATTGTCCACAAAGAATTTGTTCCACCCGGCCAAAACCTTAATGCAGCATTCTACCTTGGAGTTTTAAAGCGTTTGGTACGCCGTATTCGACGTGTTCGGCCCGAATATCGCGAAGATGGACGTTGGCGTTTGTTTCACGTTAATTCGCCGTCTCATCGAGCGAAACTTGTGACCGACTATTTGACCAAAAATCAAATTTTAACCATCAACCACTCTCCGTATTCACCTGATATTCATCGGCAAATGCATTTTTCTTTCTTTTCGGAAAAATGCATTTGCCGATGAAAGGAAAGCGTTATGCAGACGTCGAGGCCATTCAAAGGGCTTGCACCGGCATACTGGAGGCCATACCGGGCAAGGAGCTAAAACAATCGTTCGACATGCTTTTGAATCGTGCAAAAAACTGTATTAACGCAGAAGGAGACTATTTTGAATAAAATAAATTGATTTCGCCGAAAAAACAATTTGTTCTGTCTTTATGTTTAAAGTCCAGTTTACTTTGGAACGCACCGTATATATATATATTTGTTAATTAATAATGGGTTGAGCAGCCCCCCTTATTCAATATAACCTCGTAGATCCTGTTGGGCAGCGAATCATATAGACTTTTAATGTAGTCTAGGGATATTGTAGCCCAGGCCCTCTGAATGGCATCAATTCTTCTTTTGTCGAAAATTGTTTGCCAGACTCATAAACCTTTCTGGCCAGCCATACCTAAACATTTTTATTTATATTCAGATCCGGCGAGTATGGTGGCCAGTTCAGAGTTTCAATATTTTTATATTTTAAAAAATATTTTACAACACGAGCAGTATGTATTGGGGTATTGTCGTGCTGGAATGTCCAAGGCAAATGATTGGAAAAATTTTCCAATGGTGGAAAAGCTTTTTCAAGGACGTTTAGATACGCTTCTGCGTTTATGTTTAAGGATAAGAATTGGAGTTCACAAGTCCCATGGTAAGATATGGCTCCCCAAACCATAACTCCGCCTACTCAAATATATAAACGCTCCAATTAATGCGTTTGTTTCTTCAGATCATGAAAATAATCATTGTAGCCATCTGCCCCCTCCAAATGGACTTTTTTTCATCAACAAAACAACGCGCCTTCTTCTCGTTACACCATGACATATTGACGCGGCATATTGAGGTCAGCCGTGCTCTCTTTCGTTTGGAGTTTAGCGGAGGGTTTTTTTAAGTTTTAAATGTTTAACATTTTTAGCTATCGAAATAACTCGCCAAACAGTAGTTTTGTTCGCATCAACACATGCTTTTGCCCTTATATTGCTCACGGACTCATGACAATTTGAGGTTTCCCGAAGAATCGCACGCTTATCTGTGTCGCTAAGGACACTATTTTTGCGACCCTTCATATTTTTCCCATAGTTTTGATTGTTCTTGATAAAATTGTTCTGCTTCTTCCAATTTTGTTCGCTATATTAGCTACAGAAAGGTCACAATTAATATAGCTTTGTATTTAGATCTGTTCTTCTGAAATGACATTAAATCTAAAATGTGCTATTCAAGTGAAACAAAAAAAGTGCCAGTTATTGAAGCAAGTTGAAAAGAAAATTACGGTAAATTTAAACGGTACATTTCTAGACTTCCAATTTTTGTTGGAAGAAAGTAGATTAGGAGACGAAAAAAAAACATCAACAATCATTGTTTTAGATCAAGCAATCATTGAGAGATGATCAAGTAATTATGAAAAATTGTTTGTGCTATTAAAGTGAAACGCAGTGTATACTTTACTCGCTCTAAGTGAATCCCCTGAAATGTTGTGCCATAATCTTCTGGCCTATAGAATACTGTAGAGTAGTATTTTAAGTACTCATAAGAATTCATACTCATACCACTGTAAATAACTGTCATGCTACAAATGAATACATCCATTGAGAAGTCTAATAGATATGTGGTTTCTTACAGAACTAAGTAAATAGACCAATAGGAATACAGAAAATATGTTTTTAAACAATTCAACAACTTATATTTACAATACTTTTAATATTCCAAGTAGGTTTTTTAAGTCGCTACCTCGCTTCTTACTCCCGCAAATTTATCGGCCACAAGTTTGTGCAATACATGGGAGAAGGGAGAAGGAAGCGTTTCCGACTCCATAAAATATATATATTCTTGATCAGCATCAACAGCCGAGTCGATCTAACCATGTCCGTCTGTCTGTCTGTCCGTCTGTATGTATGAACACGTCGTTCTCGGAGATGGTAAGAGCTAGAGGTGTAATTCTTTTTGCTTTAGGTCCGTTATAAGTGTGCGCAAGTCGGGTTTTTTTTTAATTTTTGCCACGCCCCTTTCCGCCTTCGTTAAACTGTATTTTCTTCGATAATTTGGACAAAATAAGAGCTAGAGACCTATTTCTTTTTGCGTTAGGTACGTTTAACTATTATGCAGATTATGTCATTCCCAGATTTTTGCCACGCCCCTTACCGCCTTCGTATTTGCATAACAATTGATATCTCCAAAATGGCAAAAGATTTTTAAGTCTGCTAGGTCTGCTGATCGCCAAACATGTCTATCGTAATCGGATCGGACAATAAAAGTAGAAGATATGACCAATTAAAGTTTTAGCCACCCCTTCCCACGGCAACGGCAAGGGAGGTACATAGTATCTCGTTGTCAAGAAACCTCGACTACAGCGTTTCTACTTGTTTTTCTATGCGGTTAGCTATATGATATGTATAAAAGTTAAAATTGGATATTTGAGAATGTAACAAGGTGATAAAAGCGTTGGCCACACGTATTATTTAATCTACGATTTACATACATATGAGGTCGTAAACGATTCCTTAGCTCTACTCGTTACGGGTATAATTCAGGGTAAATTGAAAAAGAAAGTAACAAAAAGGGTCCGTTCCTTATTTTCCAGGAAGAAACTGTTTCGCTCTTACGCAGGCACAAAGAGAGGCGCATTACTTACTTTCTATACATTTTTTTACCATTTAAAAAAACTTTATTTTTCTTATGTTTTAGAAAAAGCTGATGTTATGCACCTCGGTGACAAGTTCATCGACGATGTGGCTATTGCCGAGGTGAGGTTTCAGCGGGATCTTGAGAGTTCCTCTCGACCTGGAAGCCTGATCAAAGCACTCCTCTCCAGCAGCGGCAGCAGCAACAGCAGCAGCAGTAACTACCAAAATATCAGTGATCGGAGCACTGGCGGCGTGCCCTCGCCCATGCGAGTAAGTAGCTGGTAGAACCAACCAACTAGAGAGAATCATGGAATTTTTTTTATAAATAGCAGGATTCTACTTTCCGCATAATGGATATCGGCGGAAGCACAGCCTCTGACCAAAATCGTGCCGCATGCGAGTCTAGCTACGAATGCAACATGTGTAGCTTTCGAACTGGCAGCATAAGCGTGCTGCTCATTCACCGCCGTGCTCATATGGACACCAGCAGCAGCTACAGCAGCCATAGTACTAGCACGAATACCAGCGTCAGCAGCTTTAATCCGAGCCGAGAGACTCGATCCGCCCGTCGGGCCACTACGACAAACACGCTTGATGTACTCCATTTCCTAGACAGGAAAAGCCGTAACAGTACGCAAATTCTAAATTCAGTGCGTTGTCAATCGAGGCACGTCTCCATCGTCGTGGACGCCCCCCTGTCACACGAGGCACTTGAAAAGGTGTCCAGCATTGCCAAGATGACACTGGAGACAATAGAACGAGTTGTACAGCCCAATACCACCAGTTCGTCTATGTTAACCTCGACTTGCACCCGCAACAATCGAAGTAGCGTATCTTCCTTGCCAAAGCGAAAAGTCGCAGGGGCACCACGTCACAGTTCGCAAATTTCACGGGATCCTCGTGGCCAACGGTCCAATCAGCTAAGAGCCACCATGCCTGCACCCGAAACACCGCCCTCAAAGCAACGTCGCCTAACCCGATCCATGAGCCGCCGAAAACTGGAAGAAGTTTCGACTCCAGCCCTTTTGCCGGTGCAGCCGCCGCCCCAACCAACGACCACTACACGTGGCAATAGTGGGCGCCGCCGCACACTGGCTGTCACTGTTACTGAACGCGCTGGGCCATCGCAGCAACCAGCGACCAATTCGCGTCGGAACGGTGGACGCCGATGCACAATGGTTGCCCCTGTAAATGAACACGCTGTGCCGTTGCCCCGTCGAATCAATCCTATTCGTAAAACACTCACGGTGGCGCCGCCTCCTAATTCCGTTACTCCAGAAACCCTCAAAACCTCAAAACGCGTGAAGCGAGTGAACTCAAGGCACATAGTACCGTCGCAGCATGCAACAACTATTATTGATTTGTCTTCACCAACCCAACCTGCTCCAGCAACTAAGAAAAAATTGAAGCTTATCGCTCCAGACCCGAAAGGGGAAAATTGTCAGACCCAAAAACACATTGCAGCTTCTCTGAAGCTGCAACTAAGTCTCATGGCTGAGTGGGGCGACGACGAGACGGAAGATCCCCCAAAAGAAGCAGAGCCATCAGTGGACACCAACACCAAGAGTGTTAATCGTTTACTAGAGCCGGAGAAAAATGTAGAACAACACGAAAAACTGGGACACATGTCCAAGAGACGCATTCGTAATATACCAAAGAAGGATCGGCGTGATATAGTTATGCAGGAATTTGATACAGACAGTCAGTTGCAGACGTCGGATGAACCAATTGTCATTCAGGACAGCGACGCCAGTTCTAATGAAAGCGTCGTTTTCGTGGAGGACGAACCGCGGCAGCGAATCAAGGGACTTGGTCAGCATTCCAGCTCTAACAGCATCGAAAAAATTAGATCCTTGACCAACTCAAAGCGAGCAAACATTTCGTCCTGCTTCGACTTTGAAGAGGAAGAAGAGCCTACGGACCGCGATAAAGGATTGAGCTACAGGCGCTGCACGACACGTACGGATGCCAAAGGAACATTAGTGACTGAGGAACCAGATGCACCAAATCGCTACAATGAATCTGCGACCACAGAGGCATCCTATGACAACCCTTTTAAGGGTTTTGAGGATACTCATAAGTTGACAAAGATTCCTATTAAATCGATAGTCGAAAAAGAGTCGTCTAGACAGTTTGAAGAGATAATCCCGCCCATTGGTCCCCTGCTTGCCGATGTAATGAATCGAAATGTAGATGTCGCAAAAGATGTACATAGAGATGGCGAGGCCGATGCGGATGTGGATACAGGTGATTATGCATCCCTGCCAACCAAGGAGCGTCAGAAGCGTATTTTCAAGTCTCGTAACAAGTCCTCTTTGTCAACAGCAAAAGAAGTGGCGTCAGGCATACCGATCACTTTTGAGAAGGTGGGCAACGTCGAGGATCTGTCTGCTCGTCACGGAGAGGAGACTCTAAGTATTTGGAGAGAAAACACATATAGCGGAAACAACGTCGATGCAATCAGTAACTTCGGCGACAGCGGTAATAAGCATCTAAAAAGAAGCCGTAGCCGGAGCAAGGTCGCTAACAAACTCCATAAAAAATCCAAGACTGAGCTGTCCCACAAACAGCAGTGGCGCTCAAAGGTGGGCTCGCATCTCGAAAACTTTGCGCTGGCGCCCGAGGAGCTAAGCAGTAATAGCAGCAGCACCAGCAGCTGCAGCAACAGTCATAGCAACACCAGCTGCAACAGCAACCAGCTCTCAACCTCCAGCTCTCAGATAAACCGAAGCAGAGCGGTGTCTCCGGGCCCTAGCTCCAGCAACAGCTCTTCGGTAGCGTCCAATATTGCGGTAATATCGGCAGAAGAGGCACGCGAGTTGAAGCGCTCTGCCACCGGCGCCGGACTGGTGCACACATCTATTGTCGATGCAACCCAGCCCGTGCAGCGGGGCGGCGTGCTTATTCTGGAGGACATTCGGCTACCAAATTTGTACGAGCCTTTTGGCCTGCAATCCGATAGTAACGACAGTCGACATTCCGTTTCGTGCGAACGGTATAAGGACGAGGAGCGTTCGCAGGACCCCTTGAAGAGGCAAGCAGAAGTTGAGGTAGTTAACGAGAAGGGAAAGGACCACATCGAGGAAATTTCACAAAAGTGGCTGGAAAAAATGCCGGAATATCATGAGCAAGTAGTGGAACAGAACTTTCAGGGTCAGAAGCACGAAGGGGAGTCAAGTAATTCTTCTGCTCTTTCCACTGAATACCAGGACTGCGACTCGCCCATGGAGGGGAAATTAAGGCCCCAATATCGCGAGGGGCTTTTGAAAAAATGCGAGCAAGAACTCTTGCGTCGGTACAAGGCTGATCGTATTAGCGGCCGCACTATAGAAAAATGCCGCAAAGTTCGAGAGCGTTGGAGCAAGTGTGTGCATCCAACAGGAATGGGTGTAGAAACACCACAATCAAACTCACCATTAGAGAAGGCAAAAAATGAAAAGGAAAAAGAAGTGAATAAAGAGCCACAATCTCAGTCCACAAAACAATTAACTGATGTCCGTAAGGAGCACAACCTTTCCTCATTAAATACCGAGCACTCAAATTCTCAGCATGTAGCCACTGTTCATTCTGTTTTGCCCTCTATAATTTCGCAAACACGCCGTCCTGCCAGTCATCCGCAGATAAACTCTTTGCCCCCCACATCTGATATTTTGGAGGCTAGCGTTAGCCCAAGTAAATCATCAGGTAGTCTTGCCCTGGCCCTTTGTGACGCCGTGATAAAAGCCCACGAGCAGCTGGAAAACCTACGCCAGCAACAGCGTCGCCGCTCTACTCCAGTCGAGGAATCCACTACACCCAACCCAGCCAGCATGTCTACCCCTTCCATTCAATCGGTTTCAGTATCTCCACCTTCTTCTGGGTCACATCAGGCTGTTGGGCAACGACGACAACGACGCCGATCTCGAACCATGGCCAACAACGAATTACTGGAAAGCAACGTTGTCGATGAATCGTTGTGCGACCTGAAAGATGGTCAAGAGAGTCTAGAGAACGTAAGTGTTGTTAATTAAGATCACATGAACGAAAGGGCGTGAAACTCATGGGGCGATTTCAAGTGCATCGTGAAGACTGACCAACAAGTTGTCGTTACGCAAGAAAAGCACATTCCTAACAATATTTTTTTTTAAGCTCAATGTTTTATTAAAACCATGGACTTGGTCTAAAAATCATTTGTATTCACAGTTCCAAATGAGACGTATCAACATATCCATGATGAATCCTATATTTATCGCTTAAAAATATAAAAAAAGTTATATGCCATATTTGTGAATTGAAATTATTATTAAAATTTCAATTTAATTTAACATTTAAACTAATATTGAAAGAGGAAAATTTTAAAATATTGTTAGTCTTCGTTTATCTACATATATATTTAAATCTTGCAGCCCCCTCAACTGTGCGCTGGACGCATATGTGCGGTAATGACTCGGCCCATTCCGGGCTATAATCACACGTTCATGCTTTGCTCTCTGGCCAACAACAACTTTACACCGCTGAACAACGTGGCGCTCTACCTGGACAGCGAAAAAAACCACCTGGTGCCGGTGCCGCGAGAAGCGTTGCTAGAGCCACCACGTTTAGCCGATGGCCATCCACTATCAGCCGTTTTTGCGGACATTGATTTTCTAGGCGGAGAGGCAGTGGCCCAAGCGGTGGAGCCGGCCGAGACGTTGACAGATGTTAATATTACCGAGGACCAAGTGAGACTATCGCCTCCTCCAATCGTGTTAAGCAACGCGGAGGATGAGGGAGAGTCGGTGGAACCACTTGGCATTATGACACCACTCAGCCAAGTCGCTGAAGGAAGCACTGGTGCCGGCCCTTGCTTTACTAACGAGAGAGAAGAGTTGTCACATCATCATGAGGATCAAATGTCCGGCAACGTGCTGCAGCTAAACGTGAACGGTCATCACTTACAGCTGGACCCTTCCGTGCTATTCAGCATTGCGGAGCAGCCCGATTCCTGCATCGAGCTAAATGGGGTCGAGGTTGGCGCCGAAAGAGCCGTTCTGCACGCCCGTGACATTCTACAAGCAGCGCAGCTTTACCTACAGGAACGCGACTTGCAACTTGTTAACCTTGAGGACATAACATTGGACGAAGAGGAGGTGGATGTCAATGCCGCTGCGGCGTCGGCTCTTGAAGTTCCCTCCACAAATCTTCATGGAGGCGCCAGCCAGGTGGTAGACGACTCTGTTGCTGGCTTCGTAGGCACGACTGACGCTGGCGTCGGACTTCTTCACATTGACACCCGTGCACCCGGCAGTAGTGGGCTACTTGACGTAAGACCCGTCGATGGAGAGACAGCCGGAATGGTTTTTATCTCCCACTCCCTTCCCCCCCAGGCTGCCCACGTCCATTTGACACCTCCGATCACCGCGCGCACCAATGAGACGAACGCGCTGCTTGATCAGACACCCATTATGTCCACATTGGAGCATCCAAGTGGGGTCCAACTGCGCCGCGTATCGCCTTTAGCAGACGGTAATTTGGACGACAATCTCGCTGTCATTGGGGTGACGCATGGCAGCGGCGTGCCCACCTCGCTGGAACTTCCCATCACAGTGACCAACCCCGCCATCGCCTCGCGATTGGCACCACTCGCCGATATTGTACAGTTCGCGAACTTTCAATAGTAATAGCACTAGAAAGTTTGGTTTTATTAGAGTTAATAGGGTACGTTGATGAGCAAAATTTTAACCTGTTTGCGATTTCAATATGCTGATGCATTTCAAAACACTTTCAAGACACTTTTAAAAAAATAAAATACAATATCTAAATGCGTACAATATAATATCTGAATATCTAAATGTAGCGATAATTTTACACACAGTAGTTTTATCCGATTTAAATGTACTGACAATTGTTCCTGCAATTAGATCGGATTGAATATATTCGCTTGAAAAATCCCAGTCTTGAACTTCGTACGAAGATCCTGTCTGTACAAAGGTCACAGATTAGTTTCATTGCTTACGTTCAATATTTGGTTCAGTATTTATGATGCGAAAGTTTAAACGAGAACTTTACTGCAGAAATGAAATCTACATAAGAAAAAGTGACTTGAACGTGAAGTTCTTATTTTATTTTAAGGTTCTAATAAAGCCACATTGGTGATAATGAATATATATACCATTTTTTTTTTATATGTTAAATATTTGTCAAATTGGTGATTATGATTACGTTGTAATATATGAATATAAATCTCACTATTTAACATGTGACTGAAATTTGCATGAAAACAATGACGGACCTTCGTAATATATGCTTTAAGTGCATATAATTTGTCTGTTTAAAGAAAGCAAATTATTGTTTTAGTTTTAATACCGTTAAATTATTGAACTATTTTTTATACATAAAAAAGCAGACAAAACTGCTTAAACAATAAGATCTAGGGAAATTTCAGTCCCTAATTTCGTAGTGTTTTTTTTTAGACCCAAACAAAGAAAATCAACTTGAATGTAAAGTCTTATAAGTATATGGATTGATGAAACACATTTTTTAAAGTTGATTTTAAAGTCGTATTGGTAATAATGTGCAATTTTTCATTTCGTTTCAAAATGACTTTTGTAATCATACCGCCATCTTAACTGATTAAAACAATTACGATACAAGTAGGAAAAAATGTTTAAATACGCATTACTGAAAAGGAGAAAATTCAGGAAAAAGTGTTTAAAAAATCACTTTTTAATCAGTTCTGATATGGGTATACTTAGTTTCTTGGCCAGGAAATCAGAGCCCGTCTTTTGTACAAATTGAAAATGAACCATTTTGTTTCGTTTCATTAGTTGTTTCATTATTTCAGTTATTTTTAACATTCACTTAATTAATTTGTTAAACCCTAAAAAATGAAAAGCAGCGCAAACGTAAAGTGAATTCAGTAAACAGCGATCTTCACATTGACTTAAGCAAATAAAAACAAGTCTTGATACAATCACATGTTTGATTGTCTTATTTTTATAGTAAACCAGATCAGTAGCTTGGAAAATTTGATTTTAAAAATAAATAAATAAAGTACAAGTGGGTCATGTAGCAATCGTTCTTATACATGAATATTTTTTTGTTTCAAATAGCAACTTTAATTTAAGATGAATGTTTTTTTATTTTTTATGCTCTTTAATATAAAAGTAAAATTATTTTTGTAATATGAAAGTAAATCTAATATGATCCCACCCAATTTTTGTATGACACTAGAAAAAAAATGCGTATTTTAAAGCAGGATTTTGTATTCGAGAGGGAGGGCAACGGGTGTGTTTGACCCATGACTTACGCTTTATGTTCTACCGTTTCGACTCGATGTTTTTTCCAGAGGTCAAACTAAAGGGGTTAATTAAATGCTAGAATTTTGCTCATCAGTTTTTTTTTTTTTTTTTTTTTTTTTGAAATAACGAAGGTGTAACAAAAATATGCACTGTTACTTAACTTATGAACAGAGAAATTAATTTTGGGAGAAGCACATAATAAATGTTGATTATATAAATTGCTGGAGATCATTAAGATCATTAAGACCCGAGCCAGCAGGTGTTGAAGATGAATGTGATGCAGTTATTAAATTAATGTTTAATAATAGAACACCCTTTTGGAAATTAAACTGCAGATGTTTTATAACACATGTAGCTGCTTAGTCCCTATCATATACTTTTTAAAACAATGCAAAAGGTAAAAAAAAGCAAATTACTTAGCACTGCAGAAGTTGCCTGTCTAACAACAAGCCGATCAGATCAGAACAGTATAGGTAAAACAAGCTATAATATACCAGTAAGGGAGACGCGCCGTCCTACTGAAGCTTGGTACCAAAGTTACACTAAGATACAATCGAGCATTGAACACTACAAAGTATAAACAAGCTCGTGTTTATATAATACTAAATAAGTAGCCATAGATATACCAATCCATATAAAATATCAGTGTCCAAGTTATGCAAACTGAGCCTTTAGTTGGCAAAAGTTAAATAAAGTAAAAATATTAAACATTTTACAATTTTGTAATTATTTTATGTTGGGAAACTTGGGTTAAAGCTGATTAGACTCAATTTAATAGTGCATATTCCATTACAAGGAGGAACATGTTAATTTAAGTTATTTGGAAACGCACTTTCTGGAAGAAACGCAGAAATGAAGGATACCCAGGAGAAAATTGTATGTATGTACGAACACCTCGTTCTCGGAGTTGGTAAGAGCTAGAGGTCTAATTCTTTTTGCTTTTGGTGTGTTATTGCAGGCAGATTAGGTTTATTTTAAATTTTTGCCACGCCACTTTCCGCCTTCGTAATTTGCATAAAACTGTACTTTTTTCGGTAACTTGGTCAAAATAAGAGCTACAGACCTATTTCTTTTTGCAATATGTCCGTTTAACTATTGCGGAGATCATTCTTGTACGGATCGGACAAAAAATATAGACGATATGAGCAGTTAAATTTTTACCCACACCTCCCCGAAGCAACGGCATGCCGCTGCATGTATGGGTGCACGTTCTGACAAAAATTGGTGAATTATTTGAAAAAAAAAAAAAAAATAAAAACTAAGAAATGGTTGATAAAGAAAAGAGGTACATGGTATCTCATTGTCGTGAAATCTCGACTACAGCGTTCCTACTTAATATACCATTTGTACCTTAAGGTACAAATGGTATATTAAGTTTGTGCAAAGTATGTAACAGGGAGAAGGAAGCGTTTCTGACCCTATAAAGTATATATATTCCTGATCAGCATTAACAGCCGAGTCGATCTAGCCATGTCCGTCTGTCCGTCCGTCTGTATGTATGAACACGTCGTTCTCGGAGACGGTAAGAGCTAGAGGTGTAATTCTTTTTGCTTTAGGTCCGTTATATGTGTACGCAGGTCGAGTTTATTTCAAATTTTTGCCACGCCCCTTTCCGCCTTCGTAATTTGCATAAGACAATATTTTCTTCGATAACTTGGACAAAATAAGAGCTAGAGACCTGTTTCTTTTTGCATTAGGACCGTTTAACTATTATCCAGATAATGCCATTTCCAGATTTTTGCCACGCCCCTTTCTGCCCTCGTAGTCGCAAAAAAATCGATATCTCAAAAATGGTTAAAGCTAGAGGCTTAATTTTAAGTCTGCTAAATCTGCTGATCGTCAAACACGTGCATGCAAAATGTTGTGCATACGTTCAGATCGGACAATAAATATAGAAGATATTTTTCTTTCTTCACTATGCCGTTTCGGTCTATCGCTCCACTTTTGCCAATTCGTCTACTACGTGAGACATGGACAAAATACTTCAGAAACGTTTGTCTCCGCTTGTGCAAGAAAAAATTAAACTTTCGTATTAAAATGAATACTGAATAATAAAATTGTATGAATAATAAAATTAAAATTAAAATGAATGCCGTTATTGAATAAGACAGAAAGTTGAATGAAAACAGAGTGCTGTATTTTCAAAAATTGTCTTGAAAAGGCAAAAGGGGCGCACTTTCTGTATTGATATGAAATAGGAAGACTTAATTAAAGCACATCTTACTATTTACAGTGATGGAAAAAATAATAGAAACGAATTTTCACTTTGGATTTAAATACGTATTTTTAATAAGTAACGTGGTAATGAGTGGAAATTTTAGTTTTTCTCTGATATATATACATCTATCTTACATACTAGAAAACAGAAATGCATTTAACTTTATTAATTTAGCTAAAAAAATGGAATTTAAGTTAAATTTTTTGTTTTTGACCTGGAAAAAAATAATAGAAACGAAATTAATAATCTTTATCCAAATTGACTAGTTTAGCAAAATTTACCATAAAATGTTTTCAGCTTTAATATTTAGTTGCGTTACCATTGTTTTTTAAAACTGCAGACAACCTACGAGGCATTAACTCCATCAGATTGGAGCATATTGCTGGCTCAATGGAGTACCACTCTTCCTGGACCTTCTCCCAAAAATACTCCTAATTTTTTGGTTGAAACCCACATAAACGTTGTTTTTAGGATGCCCCACAAATGCTCAATAGGGTTTAAATAGGGTGGGCAATCCATAACATCGACTCTATTGTCCTGCAACCACTTTTTCGCCAGCTTGGATGTGTGTTAGGGATCGTTATCCTGCAGAAATTCCCACTTCAGGTGCATTGAAGAGAAACATCTCCATAGCATTATATTGCCACCTCCGTGTTTAATCGTCTTTTTGGTGTATTTAGGATCGAATGCTGTATTTTTTTGGCCTCTAACATGGGGTCTACCATCAGATCCAACCAAATCAATCCTTGTCTCATCGGATCAAAGGACATTTTTCCAGTTCTGGCGGATCTCTTGGTTTCTGGAAAAGCAGAGTCGCCTATCGATATGCCTCTTGCTCATAAAAGGAACTCTCCTTGCTAAATGCGCTTTCAAACCGCGCTCAATCATTCTATTGCGAATTGTGCGACTCGTAACGGATGCCTTCATGTAGTTTTTAAGATCCTTCGAAGAAAGGAATGGCTCCTTGTTCGACTTCGTTATAAGGGTTTTGTCAAATTGTGTAGAAGTTGCTCGCTTTCTATCACGTTTCTCCTGTTTATCTGTATAGTGGATAGCAGAAAACACTTTTTTTTTTTAGCATTCCATTAGTTTAGCAATTTATCCCATGGATTGTCCTTCTGCTTTTAATTTGATGATTAGATTCCTCTTTACTGCGGTGCAATGTGCTCCACGACCCATTTTGATGCTTTTACCAAAATTAAATTAAAAATTGTACAACAAATTGCTGTATTAGCACTCCTTGTAATAAAAATATTCAAAACAATACCTATTATTTTAATTTAAACGAAGAATTACCCGAGATTTTGACAAAATACGACCGCGTTTCTATTATTTTTTCCAGGTCAAGAACATAAAATTGAACTTAAATGTCATTTTTTAGCTAAATTAATAAAGTTAAATGCATTTCTGATTTCTAGTATGTAAGATAGATGTACATATATTGTATATCATAGAAAAACTAAAATTTCCACTCATTACCACATTACTTATTAAAAATACCTACGTATTTAAACCAAAAGTGAAAATTCGTTTCTATTATTTTTTCCATCACTGTATTTGTGATCAGCATCAACAGCCGAGTCGATATATGCAGCTATGTCCGTCTGTCCGTCCGTCCCCCGTCTGTATGTACATATGTATGTATGAACACCCCGTTCTTAGAGATGGTAAGAGGAGGTAGAGGTGCAATTCTTTTTTTTTTGGTGTTATTATTGCAGGCAGATCAATTTTATTTCAAATTTTTGCCACGCCCCTTTGCAGCGTCGCAGTTTGCATAAAACTGTGTTTGCTTCGACATATTTGCCCGTAACTTGCACAAAATAAATGCTAGAGACCTATTTCCGTTAGTCCGTTTAACTATTACGCAGATAATGTCATTCCCGGATTTTCGCCACGACCTTTTCCGTCTTGGTATTTGCACAAAAATTGATATATTCGAAATGATAAAAGCTAGAGACATAATTTCGAGTCCACTAAGATTGCCAAACACGTGCATGCAAAATTACGTCCAGATCGAACAGAGATTTTAATTAAAGTTTTACCCACCCCTTCTCACGGCAACGGCATGCCGCTGCAAATACTGGGTGACATCAACCGTCGTTTTGACTTTGATTAGTGCGGACGTGTATACATACAGAAGTGTGTGTATGTATGCACAATACATAGAAAAGTGTATGTGTGCACGTGCTTATTGTTTGGATGTCAACAAACAACAAATTGTATTGATAAGTAGACAAAAACAAAAAATGGTTGATAACGAAAAGAGGTAAATATATGGTGTTTCGTTGTCGAAAAATCTCGACTACAGCGTTTCCATTTGTTTTGTTACCTTTATTAAGTTTTAACAATTGCAACATAGTTTACTTAATTTTAAGTAACAATTACTTTAGTGTATGTTTCTCTTTTTTTTAATAAGCATCAATGTAAATATATTTTTTTTTGTTTAGAATAAAATTATTGTAACTGTCTGCACCCAACTTTCCACTAGTTTGGCTCCTATTTCATACGTTTTCTTTGAATTTGAAAAAATGGTGGCTGCCAAGTTCGCGCAATTAAATTTTAATAACTTTGAAGCTTAATTCGTTTAACTCAGATGGGTAAATAAATCAATAAATAAAAAATTAATTTGTTATATGTGGGTTTTTTAAACAATATGCGAATGGGATCAAAAATACTTTCCTAATCCAAGTAAAATTGGAAAGTAAATTTAAAAAACGTTTGCCTAAAACATTAAATAATATATATACATAAGTATTCGAACATAAAAAATACTTTGGATATTGACATCTTTTTGTTAAGGTTGGGAGTGTAATTTTGATAGAATTTTTTTATAGGGTTTAACGCAGAAACTGGCGGCAAGGCTCGTGAGTGTTGTTGCATTTGTGGTTGATGCTGCTACTGATATTTGATTGGGGCGAATATTTGGTTGCTGTTGTTCGTACTGTATCTCCCCAAATCTGAACAATTTTTTAGCGCTTTCTCTTCCATGATCTGCTCTGTATGGGTGTTGGGAGCAGCGATGACTGCAGTTGAACCTACAGCTTAGCGCAGATTTCGTTTGTGAACTCAGAGCATTTGGCGCGTCCGCCAAGATCTCCGGTGAGGTATTTACCCTCCTTGATTGTCTCGAAAGCGGCGCGCTCAATCTTGTCAGCATATTGGTTGAGCTCCATGTGGCGCAGCATCATCACTGCTGAGAGCAGCAAGGCAGTGGGGTTGGCGAGGTCCTTGCCGGCAATATCGGGGGCAGTACCATGCACGGACTCAAATAGAGCACCATTCAGTCCCATGTTGCCGGACGGCGTTAGACCAAGGCCGCCCACCAAGCCAGCACACATATCGGATAAAATGTCTCCGTACAAATTTGGCATTACCTGTCGAAACATTTTTATAAAAAATGAGAACGCGAAAAGTTTAAATAAACTCATTTAAAACTCAGCGAGCAATAAGGTTGAATAAATCAATCTGAAGAAGCCTTACCAATACGTCATATTTGCCAGGGTTCTGCACCATGTTCAAGCAAACGGTGTCCAGGTAGCGCTCCTCAAACTGGATCTCCGGGAACTTTTGGGCCATATCTCGAACACAGCGGAGGAAAAGACCATCAGACATGCGCCTATTCAATGAGAACGGATACGTTAGAAGGTGACATAGCTGCAGGCCGTATTAGAAATGGGCTTTGCCTTACATAATGTTTGCCTTGTGCACAACAGTAACCTTCTTCCGGTTGTTGTTTTTCGCATACTGGAAGGCATATTCGGCGACACGCTTAGACGCCTCTTCCGTGATCAGCTTAATGCTCTGAACAACGCCATCAACGATCTCATGTTCAATGCCTGAATATTCACCCTCGGTGTTTTCGCGGATGGTAACAACATCAACGTCGTCGTACAGTGTTTTGTAGCCCTCGAGGCTGCGACATGGACGTACATTGGCGTACAAGTTGAACTCCTTTCGCAGTGCCAAGTTCAGGGAGCGATGGCCTTTGCCCACAGGCGTCATAAGTGGACCTTTCAGGCCAATCTTGTTCGTATTCACAGAGTCGATAGCTGCCTGGGGAATGCCGAACTTTCCGTCAGGGCCCTGTTTTGATTGAATAGAATGTGGGAATGTAGCCAGGTTGGATAGGATTCACTAAAATAATCTAACTAAGAAACAACAATAGTTTTCCAATTTTCTGTTAACTATAGCGAAAAAAATCTTACGTATTAAAATGAATACTGATTTTATTGAATAAGACAGAAAGTTAACTGAAATAAATAGAAACAACGGACTATACTCCGCGTGTCGACTATAAACATTTGAAACATTTAGTGCCTGCCAAATTTTTTAAGACATCAACCCAGCTTTGCTATGGGTTGATCCAATGTTTCTATAGTTAAAATTAAAAGCAGAACAAAGTTTTTCTATTTTCGAAGGCGAAATTATGTGAGACCACCGGATTTTTGGAGCACAGATAGATATGAAGCATATAAATCTCATCTCCAAATCCGGAGGCTCCAGATTTTAAATTGTGCGGAATAGGCGTTGCAAAAAAACGTTATCTAAACTGGTATCGCGGACATGGCTATATTGTCTCGCCTGCTGATATTTATCAAGAGTTTGTCCGAAAAAGGCTTCAAATATCCAGTGGTAAATTCATTTTTGTCATTTATGGTTTCTTCCGCATTTTGGTCTTAGAGGTTAGCCAAGCTCCCAAGATTTTACTCGGCATTTTCCTTAAAACGGAGACCCCAATTCGCCACGGTGACGGAATACTTACGCGTACGGGAGTCACGTCGACGGCCTCCCACTCAATGGGCACGTTAGCAGCCGTGAATATCTTCTGGACGGCTGCGGATATCTCGGGCCCGATCCCATCACCGGGAATCAATGTGACTTTTTTGGCCCCGGAAGAGTAGGCACGACTGGCAGCAGGGGTAGAGTTGACCTGCAAGCATCGGTAACAAAATCCTGAGTGTCAGTCGGATAGTTTTAGATGTGAGATTCGATTTGTACGGAGGAGGGGGCATTGGCAGGAAAATACACACATTGGTAGCTTTGTGTTCTGTACGGGTTACATAAGACGGTTTGCGAAACAAAGACCCCAGCAGCTGTTGTGTCAGTCCATGCCCGGTGCACACATCCGACTCGGACCTGTCCGTGGACGGGGTGGAGGCAGGGGCGATACCAATGTTGAGGTTAGGATGCAGTTGTCACCCGCATCGTACTTGGAGTAGCAGCCACTCCAAATAGTTCTAAGTGTCCGTCGGGGGAGGGGGAGGCGGAAAAAGGCTATGGAAAGCACCAGACCGTTGCACACGAGCGAGACTTGTTATCGATATCGGTATGCCGAGCAGTGTTATGTAAAGGGAGCACAGGACGTACGCCGCCGCTGTCGCTGTAGATGGAGGTCTGTCCGGGACTCCTGGGCTGTGGGTAGTGGGTAACGGGTACCTTGCACCGACTTGTATGTCTGCTGTTTGGGAAAAACGAACCTGGGCTTCGAGCGATGTCGACGCTGCGAAATCACGAGCCGTCGTCAGACCCAGTTGGTTAAGCTGCAAGTGTTTTGCGTAATGTTGGTTGTTTGGTTCGGTTGGATAAGATGGAGGGGTTGGTGGGTTTGCCAAAGCCCGTCAAGGCGAAAAACAGAATAGAAATGTTAGTGGTGTTGGCTCTTATTATTATTTTTAGCCAGTGGCCAGCACGTAATCAGCTGGTGGCCTATCTCGGATACGGGGCAATGTTAAGGTAGTAGGCGGCACAAGGCTTAAATCTACACCTCACACTTACAATTTTCTGTATAAATCTAGCAGCCATTGCGATGCTCGGGATTTGGTCTAGCTTAGCACTGCTTGCTTTGATATAGTTCTTCTCAGTGTAGAATTCGCACGGTCTTCCGTTAACTCTTCTCTTCACCAACTTGCGGAAATCTTCCTTTTGTCCGATAGCCCGATAACAGCGTACCGATGTTGCCGCCGATGGACTTGCCATAGAGTGAAGAATGGCCAGAAGTGAAACAGGCTATTTGAGGATAAATGAATGTGCTGGCAAGATGGATATTCCGCGAGGCGATACTTAGTGAGACATCTTTTGTTAAATAACTTCATTGAGAGATAATGCCAAAGACAGCGGGAGACTCGAAAAAAGGCCGATTCTTACGATATGGCAACGCTTGACAACGTTTGTTGTCTGATTGATCCACGATAGCGCCCCTTGAATTTAACGGTATGTACCCAACTGGGTAATAATCGCTTTTTTAAACCTATTATTACATATATATATAAATATATATTGCCTGGCTGTTCAATTAAATCTCGGGGGCTATGATATGTAGATGGAGCAAAGCAAAGCGATGATTATACGTTTTCATAATAAAAAAGAAAACTGCTAATAGAAGAAAGTGAAATTTAAAAATAAGAGAAAGTGGTTAATTTAAAAAAAATCAATCAATTATGGCATGTTATCCTGGTACTCTAGCATCGACTTTAGTATAAATATCGTCATTGCTGCGGCGGTGGCCAAGATGTGGCAAGGCCGCCATTGCCCCCAGTGGCAACATTCCAAGCCTTAGTTGTTATCGATAGCTCGAAAATATCCTCTGCAACCGTGGTTCCCACAGCCAGTTTAAATTAATTTTAAACATCGTGGAAATATCCGTAATTTTCGCTGGTAAAAGTTCTTAGTCTTTGCGAATTCAAGGGAAGCCGTTCAGGTGATTGCATTGGTGCATTAACTTTCTGCAGGTTCGCGGATTCCAGCTTGAAAATCGCGCAGAAAATTGGGATCAAGTGACAGACAAAGCTACGCAACGGTCGTACGCGACAAAGTGCGCTGTGCCAACTTACCCAGAACCATCAAACGCGAGCAAGCGATTTTTTCGCGTTCCTGCCTAGGTTTCATTTACGTGCGCGCAACACCCGTCCTTACCAGAGGCGTCTTCTGCCGCTGTCGGTGTGCCTGCCGCCTGCGAAAATAGTCCACCGGATGGGCTAACAGGCCGATAGCGTCTGCCGAACTACGTAAGCGCGAGAGGGAAAGCGGCCGCAAGAAAAGCAGCTTTTGACCCGCATCTTATCCGCTTGCTCCTCGCCAGCTCCCAGTGGCCCGGCCAGCCTGTCTGCCAGGTTAGTAAGTTGCAGAACGCTAAGGACCTGGTGGCACTCACTAGTGCTCCGGGTGTCGTCCATCCCTCCGGACTTCTCAGCTGGCTTGCCACACACACACACACACACACACACTCATACTCACGCGCACGCTTACTCATATACAAGCAAACGCGACGTACGCACACAGGCAACCAATCGGATCTGTATCTGTTCTGTGTCTGTGCTGTGTTTGTGGCTGTGCAACTACGGTCGTTCGGGCCAAGTGCAGCTGGAGCAAAGGGAAGAGTCCGATTTCGATTTCTAGATTTCCAGTTGTTGGTTTCCACAGCTCCTGGTGGCGTGCTTGACTGCTGCTGCTGCAATAGCAGAACTAGCATCTCCCTGTTCGCCTCCCTGTGTCCGTGCTCCTGCTTGTAATTGGATCTGCACCCCAGCCAGCATCCTGGAGAAGCAAAACAAGCGTGCTCAGCTCATCCGCGACAAGATGGTGTTGGCCGAACGCAACGCCACAGACGTGGTGCGCAACGGACGACGCTCGCGCGGCCCTAGCCCCAACACTCACACCACCACTACCGCCACCACCACCGCCACCGCCACTGCCGGAGCCAGTTCCGCCGCCGGCGCCGGTGGAGCANGGGGCTGGGGGTGGGGGTGGGGGTGGAGGCCTGGCCAATAGCACCACTCTTGCCGGGAATGGCAGCGGTGTGGGCGGCGGGGGCCCCAATCACTCGTCAAATCCAGGGGTCAATGAGAAGGTTGCCACAGCCGCACCGGGCGCCGGAACGCCAGAGAGCTCCGATGACGACAACTGTAAGTGCAGGCGGCGTAAATCAGTCCCACCATTTTGAGCCTCAACCCTCAATTTTCAACTCTTTGTTACAGCCACGAAGCGCAACGGCAAGGCAAAGGCAAAGCAATCGGAGTATGAAGGTGAGTAATCGACATCTGTCGGAAGAAAAGGAATTCGAGTATGGGTCTCACGTAATCTGATATAATCGGAACCCACAGAGAAAATTCGTGTTGGTCGCGACTATCAGGCGGTGTGCCCGCCCCTCGTTCCCGAAGTGGATCGTCGCCCAGAGCTGATGAACGAGCGGGCCCTCCTGGTTTGGTCGCCCACCAAGGAGATTCCCGACCTGAAACGTATGCACTAGGCGCCATTTAGCCATTTACGAATTATTAACCAACTCATGGCTTACAGTTGAGGAGTACATCTCGGTGGCCAAGGAGAAATACGGCTACAACGGCGAACAGGCGCTGGGAATGCTCTTTTGGCACAAACACGATCTGGAGCGGGCCGTAATGGACCTGGCCAACTTTACGCCCTTTCCGGACGAGTGGACCATCGAGGACAAGGTATTGTTCGAGCAGGCATTCCAGTTTCACGGCAAGAGCTTCCACCGCATTCGACAGATGGTAAGGGAATTCTGAGATGTCAGCTCATTTATCAGGCTAGTAAAACGTCCACTGATTGTGCTCGTTGCTACGCAGCTGCCAGACAAATCGATCGCTAGTTTGGTGAAGTACTACTATTCGTGGAAGAAAACCCGACACCGCAGCAGTGCTATGGACAGGCAGGAGAAACCGATCAAGGCAGCTGTTAAAGATGGCTCCGAAAATGGCAGCGAGGTGGGCAGCAATGAGGAGTCAGACAATGATGACAAGGTAATTATCTGCTAAACGAACAGCAAAGATCCTTTCCGCTTCCAAATGCACTCCAAACACCAACATCCATTTATAGTGTACATTCGTGCATTTATACTAACAAACTCGACTGTTCATCCACACGCATACAAACTACTCACCAGCCACAAGTCAGGGGAAATAGGCATTAGACGTTAAGCTTTCGATCACACACAAGTTGGTAAAAAAAAGTTAGTGCAAAAGTATACAGAGCCTACCAAGATCTGGGATCAGAAAACTGGTTCACCCTCTTGGCGATAAGTCGTACACATAGTCTAGGATTGTTTTAAACCATATATTTTAATAAATTTAGGATAACACTATTGTGTGGTGTTGAATAATTTGCATATTTGCTAAAACTTATAATTTAGTTATTGTGGTAGAGAAGCACACGACAAAGCCACTCGAAAGAAACTTAGAAAAAATTTCATAATTTGTGAAAATCCTTGAAAAGAAATGTAAATAATTTGTACTATTAAGCTGATATTAACTTATATTATATATATCTACCACTTCCGTCTATAAATAAATGCTAAAGTCTCGGCAGAACAGATGCTATTTAATATTTTTCGAAAATAAACTTTGAATCTTTACAATTAATAGGTAATGTATTTTATATAATATATATAGTGTGTCGTTAGGAGATATATGATTATATGCGCTTTTCTCAAAAAGACTTTAATTAGATAACACATTATATACATAATTAGATTTTTCATTTTATTTTCATAATACAAATAGTAACGAAATAGATTTTCGTTGACAAATGTTTTTATTTACAACAAACAGGAAGCTAAATAAAAGACTCAAACCATCATAAATATTTTTTTTTACATTCTTACATTGCTGAAGGTGGTTTTGAGAATTACACATTTTGGTTTTCAATGGTTGAACAATTATCTTAATCTTTAAGTACGCATATACAAGAAACAATAAAAATTCGGAATAAACAATAAAAACAGAAAAAAAAAAACTTCAATGAACTCCCCGCCTTATGCATAGGAATATTATATATCGTAGCAGCTTATAACTTTCTCGGTTGAAACAGTCTTTTTCGAGATTCTCGTATAGTACAGCCAGCAATATAGTCGTTTCAATACAGACGTTCGTTATTTTTCAGATGATCGCCGTGCCTGCATACATCTCATAAAGTTTTAAAACAAAATTCGCACTCACACGAAAGAAAACCAATGCCAAAAACCAGCATCCATACGACTTTAACGCGTTATTGATACTTTATTTTTTGTATCAACCCAATCAGAGACATTGCACCACTTAGAAGTCTAAGAATGTGTATTATTAAAATGTTGACTTGATTTCTTTGGTTTGGATATTCGTATCGCTCGCGCCAAATCAGAGAATCAGTTTGAATCTAGACTAAACCAGAGCAACAGCAGAATTTGTTCAGACTACACTCATTGCACTTAAAAAAATGCAAATATAATATAACATTACCACATTTTTTTTAATAATTTCATTCTTAAATAGTATATTTTATTTAGGTTTGTAGAAACCCAAATGATAAAAAATTATAATTATTTGTATGCAGTGATATAAAAAACGAAAAAGAAACAATCGTTATTTACTCAATCAACAGACGATAATAAAAAAGATTCACCAAACGTTATGCTAAACGTAAAATCTTGTTTTCAATAAGATTAAATTAAAAACCCAAAAAATATCAACGCATTTCTTATTGAAATTCATTTTGCTTCCAACACCTGCAACCGCAATCAACCAATCTTGTTTATGTACACACTCACATCACACTCCCCTACACACACCACACACACATCAACCTAAATAAACCATATATAAATTATATAAAATCGGTTCCCATCCTTTCCACAACCTTAACCCTATACAACCGCAACACCAACTCCACCTGGATATTAATTGATTATAAGTGCCTCGTATGTCTTCTTATATGACCGTCACGACCCTTGAATGTTTTTTTTTTTTTTGCTGATTTCTGGTTGTATTTATATTGTATCGTTAAATATTATGTGTATGTTTAAGTCTAATCGACCGATCATCCTTCTTCAACCTTATATACTAAACATATGCCCTACTGCTCCACCAAACTGTGACAAACTCCACCCACGTCCACCACATTCAAAAATATGTTTAAAAAAATGACGATGAGAAAGAGATACAGAAAAGAGATAGAGAGAGAAAGAGATGTAGCCCTTTTAGGCAACAAAAGAGAGCAATCTTTAAAATAATAGAGACAAATGGTAAACCATCTTTTGAATTGTTGGGAAGTGGAAGTTAGCTGCATCATCGCATTTGTCTTCCATTTTTTTGTCGGGATTTTGCTTTCGGGCTTGTTTAGGGATTTTTTTTTTAAGTAGGTGACATATCAACCAGCCAACCAATACAGTCACCTAAAACCCCTGTACCTGTTAAGTGTTACCGAGCGAACTAAAGCAACAAACAAATCCTTTTTCTCTTCTCTTTGCATTTACTGTCAAAATATCCAACACTCAAACATGCCAATAAACCAATCAAACCAAAACTGTCGAACCCAAACGACAACCGAAAATAAATATACAAAAAAATTTACGAAAACAAATACTGTAATATAATCCGCGACGGAAAAACTGTCCCTTTTCGAATTCGTTATGGAATCCTTATTGATTGCTGCTGCGGTAAATGCCACATATTTGTAATCCCTATGTGGATGTAATTATTTTATGACAGAAGGGTCTTGGCAACGCCGCCGCCACCTCCAACGCCGCAAATACGAACAGCAACGGCGGCAATACCAATAACAACAGCAACACCGCCAATACCACTACCAACAACAACAATACAAATAATGATAATATCAATAATAATATGAATAACAACATAACTAATAATTGTGTTAACAACAATGGCAATGGAAACAACATTAGTAACAACACCATCAGCAACAATAGTGGAGATAATTCAAATACTGAAGAGAATAACAACAATGGCAACGCCAGCAACAGCAGCAGCAATAACAGCAACACCGACATAGAGGCCGAGCAACTGTGCATCTTCCCGTCCAACGTACATGGCGACGAGGTATTGGGATTCGTCCTTTCCGCAGAAGGTTTCGCAACCAACGGCACCGTTAGTACCTACAATGTCGGCGATACCGCTGGTGACTCAAGTTCTCCGCGTCGTGTGGTTGTGGGCGGGTTTTGCAAAACTTGTAACGTGGTGTGTCACGTTCTCTTTGACTCCTCGCTGGGGAGAATGTGTAAGAGTTGTCACACGCACTGGAGGTAGATATCCTCGAAAAGATGTGTGAAACGTTTTGTAATTTATATTTTATCTATTTCCCTTCACATCTCTTTCTCTTCGTCATTTTATTTACATTGCCATTGTGGATATGCCCTCTGCTCATCCTCATTACGACATGGCAATTACATGCACACTAAACACGTACACTCGAATACACATCTATACGTACATCTTGGTAACTGGTGTTCCGTGGCGGCGCATCAATAGGCGTACGGGCAATCGGCGCCCCATCTCTGGGCCAGAAAGCAATGCTCCTCGACGTTCCACCCATAGCAATGCTGCCGCGGCTGACCGTTCAAAGCGCAAGCCCCCAAAAGGCATGTACATCAACCACGATGACCTCACCGCTCTTGCAAGCTGCAGGAACTCGAGCGTTTATTTGGCTGAACGTGACCGGAAGATCAGCGCCCTTATGGCAGAAGTAAGAGCAATTTCAAAAAATATATCTGAGGAGTTTGAGAACATGTTATTTAATTATTGAAACTTCAGGCAGCTTGGTATACCTCACTTTCAAATGCAAAAATTCATCTAACAGGGTGAAATATCTATTCTATTCCCATAAATGTCGATCGTAAGGGCTATTAGAGCTCGGATTATATAATATATATATAGAAATTAAGATCGTGTCATTCAAACAGCAAAATAGATAAATCGGATTGGGTTTTCAACAAATTACCCACATTATGTATGTTTAACTTAAATATGAAATTTATCCTGTAGTTACGAAATATTAACTCACCGGGAGAATGTAAAAAAGTCATTGGCCGGGTGAAATAGTTAGCGAAAGATTTATGGTATACTTCCCGAAATTCTTTACTGGTCTACAATTTTTAGAACCAGGAAAAGGAAGATACTTTTCCAAAGGAATTCGATGTGTTGAATCCGAAACGGACCTCAGAATTATCCCTATGCAAGTAATTTTTTTAATATTTTTTGAAGGGATGAAGTTATAGCACAGATTTTTTTCGAAACTATCACAACAGCATTTAATATTACTGTTTACCCTTCAAAATTGCTAATCTTATAAATTTGTATTGTTTATTGGTCTCTGAGATGTCGTTCGGAGATGTTGATTGTGAGAAAAGTCTTAGTTGGAACAGCATGTCAAAACGGTTGGTAAAGTACCTTTCAGTCCTTGTTTTTTAATTGTGTCGACCTGTGAAACATATCACTGAAACAAGGGAATGCAAACAAATATTTTTAGCTGAAGAGAAATATCATTCATACGTGCAATGTGAATACAATGTTAGCTTTTATATTAAACATTGGAAATCTTAGAAATCTTGTTAATCGGCAATTTATGATTTTGGAAATAAATTTTTTCTTTTCATTACACACAACTATCCCCAAAAAATCTATTCCTCATCCCACTTACCAACACTCGTACACCGAACTGGATTACGATTTTACATTTTGGATTTACTGACAACCTGCTCCCTGGCCTATTTCAGATTCAGAAGAACAGGCAGACAATGGAGCAGTTAGACAAGGAGTGCAACACCATTAACGTTGAAGAGACGGTCGTTAAATCTGCTACGGCGGTTGCGGAGACAGTCACAGCGCAGCCTCGCTGCTCAGGTCGTTGGACGCAGGACGAGATTCAGGTGGCCCTATTGGCGCTCCGTGAGTACGGTAAAAACTACCCCGTGAGTGTTTGCATTCTCAGCTTCTATTGATTATGTAATGCTAAGTAACTCGCTGTCCCCATCAGATGGTGGCTAAATTGGTGACTACTAAGACGGAGGCGCACGTGCGCACTTTTTACTTGAATAATCGTCGCCGCTATAATCTCGACCAAATCGTAAAAGAGTATGAGGCTGGTAAATCTGAGGATTCCGGTGCAGAGGATCACACAGAGTCTATTACGGATGGTGCGGCAGCAACGTCTTCGGCAGCAGTAACTTCTACACCCAATGTGGTTGATTCATCGCCAATGGCTGTGAAAGCAGTCGTCGATGACGACAATAACGACGTTGACTCTAGTCAGGAGGCACTGGCCAAAAAGGAGGATAAAAAAAAGTCCGATTTGGTGATGGGAATTACGAATTCCGCCGGAAGTGAAGGATCATCAGGTGCTAACAGCTCCTCCACCACAATTGTTGGTAGTACTGCCACCGATGCAACTTCTGACGCCCCCATTAAGAAATCTAGCTCCGCCATGATTACTATCACGGATGAATCAGACACAGCCACTAATTCTAGTAGCGAAGTGATCACCCCGGTTACAGCCGCTGATGGTACAGGTTCCACGTCTCTAATAAAGTCGGTATTAAGCAGCGATGAACCATCTTCAGTTAAGTCTATAGCGGCCGGGGGCGCTGTTGTGCCATCATCTGCTGTCAGCATTAGCAACAAGCGAGATAGTTCCGCCTTGGTAGGTAGCTCTCTAATTAATTCGCCTTAACAGCACTGTCTTTCCCTACACATTCAATCTCTCCACAGAGCATTGCTGAGCAGCCTCCAGCCAAAAAAATCGGACTCGTCGGCGCCTTGGAGTTTGCGGGAAAATGAGATGATCTGCGGTATTGAGAATGTTAACACACTATATTCTATATTGTTTAGCTGCGACCGCAATGTGCTCATTAAGCCTGAAGAATTTTTTAATTTTTGTTTTCTAATATTTGAATCCACTAAGCTTAGTATTTTTTTGTCATCAGTAATTGAGACGTATTTAGAATCACCACGTATTCAGAATCACCACGATTTCATGAATCCTGGAGTTTTTGTTTTTTTTTTTTTAGATTTAGTGTTTAGTAGGTTTACACTTTTTTTCGTTTCCTTCAGTTATTGGGACGCATTTACTATTTACTATAGAAGAAAGCATCACAGCTTGATCTAGATTAAAAATTTAGATGCTATTTTTTCTTTTTTTCTGGAAAATTGACATGTGGCACATCAGCACAGTCAACAAAAGCTTAGGATATTAAACCACTACGCTAAGCTGGATGACCTGGGGAGTCGTATATGCAGGTCAGTTATGGTTCTCAAGGAGTTAAGGAGAATTGTATTCATATGGTCAAGACCGGGGCTGCGAAGCTTACACACAAAACTAATAAGTAGTGCACGGAACAGTAGAGTTGCTACAGAATAATAATGTATTAAGATGATTATTTCAACGAAGCAGTACACGTGTAAATTGTGCGCCCTACGATAAACTTTTTTTGTGAAATCTAATTTAGCATATGAAAAATTATTTGAATTGAACGTATGTATCATTCATCTAATCTTTGAGCGAGCGACTAGAAAACATGGAAAAGGAAGTCTCGATCTTACAACTCATCTACGGACTTACGAAAATCCGGCACATTAGATTAACTGAAAAATGGCTAAATAAATTATGCGATATGTCCGAATTCATCAGAAGTTATTTAATGCACCACAGCTTGTATCATTGGGATTTGTATGAAATGCTAAATGCATATTTGGTTGTTCGACTAGCTCTCGTTGCGGGCACATGTCAGTTTTCGTACCAGCAGAGTCTAATCGGTGTATTTCTTTTGCGACCCGCGCGGTCTTTTATCCATTGCTTTTGTCATATTCTTTCGCGAGCGCCTTCTCAGTTAAAGCCAATTTCATCTGAAAATGGGGCCCCCTCGGCCCCCTAATCAGAAGGGCAATCAGTTTGTGTTGCTTTCAAAAAGCTGTCATTCTTTTCCCCGAACTTCCAACACTAACTCTCGAAAACCCCAAATACATTGTATTGGTATCCAAAATAGAGGTGGAGAAACATCGATGTTTACGGACATCGATGTTTCCGATGTTTTTGGCGAAAACATCGAAGAAACATCGAAGAAACATCGAAGAAACATCGAAGAAACATCGATGTTTTAAATAAAAAAAAAATAGCAGTTTTTTATTTAATAAGTGATAAATAAAATGGATATTTTTTGTTAAAAATTTGACTTTTAATTTTTAAACATTACAAATGAAAATAAAGTTCAAAAACACTAATATAACTGCTATTTTTTTTTATTTAAAACATCGATGTTTCTTCGATGTTTCTCCACCTCTACACCTTAAAGATGGAAAAACATCGATGTTGGCCGCTAAGCATCGATGTTGCCGATGTTTCGTTTGGATTCCAAAAGCACTGAGAAAAAAATGTCTGATTTCTCCTGTATTGCCGTTTACAAAGCGCTGTGTCTAATATCAAAAAACATCACTTCCATCACTAGTTTGCGCGACGGCAACTTGCTGATGCTAGTCAAAAATCACAGCGAGGCTAACAAGTTCATCAGCACACCTTCCTTACCGGGCATTTGCGACATCACATGGTGCATGCAACTTTTAACGAAGTAAAAAGCACAATATACGCCCCCTACCTCTCCGATATCATCAACGAAGAAATTTTTAGAAGAGCTGCGATCCAAAAATGTCAGTGATACCTTTAAGTTCACCAAAACCACGGACAATGCTACCAAACCCTCTTGGGTAATTCTTGAAACTTTCTATTTATACCACCTTCCCAGCAAAATGGATATTGCATGGCATTCGGTTCGAGTATATCCCAAACTCAATGAGGTGCAAATCTTGCCAGCTGCTTGGCCACACAGCCAAGCATTGCAAAAATTAGCCTCGTTGTGGAAATGCGCTTTACCCCCCCATTCGCCCGACAACTGCTCACATATACATACATACATAAAATGCGTCAACTGCTCAGAAGATCACCCATTCTCCTCCCTAAATATCAGCAGCAAAAAGAAATTCTAAGAATCAAGACAAAAAAATGCACAATGCGCGATGCCAAATCACTCTTCAATGCATCAACAACAAAACTATACAGCCCTTTCTTCTACGCTGGAGTAGCAAATTTTGGACAAAATAGCAACGAAAAAACAGAACAGAATAATAAATCTTTTCCATTGCTCTTAAAATTCTACAATGGAACATAAACGGATACTCCAACAATTAGTTGAAATATTGTTATGACTACAAGAGACTGATGTAAAATTTGATACTGCTATTAGCCATAGAGATTGTAAAGTCAGCTCAAAAACCAGTAGTTTATGTTGGGGACTTCAATGCGTGAATCCCGCTTTGGGGGTCCCGCTCTCGCAATTCTAAAGGTTATCAAGTCGAAGATGTCATAGTCAGAACAAACCAACCCTGGTATCATACAG
This sequence comes from Drosophila ironensis, assembly GCA_021223825.1. Lineage (NCBI taxonomy): Eukaryota > Metazoa > Arthropoda > Insecta > Diptera > Drosophilidae > Drosophila > Drosophila ironensis. The sequence goes on from JAJJHQ010004748.1 coordinate 70,422, forward strand.
CAAATGGTCAATTAGCCAAAACATTCACGGAAGCGATCATTTCCCTATTACTATTAACCTCCTGACACATATGAACCTACTACGATTAGGTTCAAAACTGACCGTGCCAACTGGATTACCTTTCAATCCGTTTGTATAAAAAGCTTTCAATTTCAATCGACCAACGAACTAAACCTCTTCACTGCTAGAATAATGAAATCCAAAACAAAACAAGTAAGAACGATTATAGTCAAGTGTCTCGACTATAAATACCCGGTTCTCAGTTTCACCTGGTGTTTGACACAATATAATACCTACCCACTTTTGGGAGCAACAAATTTTCGTAATTTATTTTGTAGGTGTGTATGTGTATGAGAAGTGTTTCTATAGAGAAACTTGTCATTTTTTCATTAAACGCAACTCATTTTTGATAATTTCGCAAACAACAGTGGACGTAACCGGCTGATTTTCGCAACACACAGATAATGGTTCTACCAATGTACTATCCAAAATTAGTGCCTGTGGAGCTAGAATTATGGGTCTCCCAGAAATTTGCGGTTTGCGGGGCTGTGGAGGGAGGTAGCCGTTTTTTAAAATAAACTTGTGCTGAACTAATATCCCTAGAATCAGAATGTGTTAGTTTTTCTCTATCTATTATAGTTTTCAAAATCTAGGCGTTCACACGGACAGACGGACGGACAGACGGACGGACATGGCTAGATGGACTCGGCTGTTGAATATGGACATATGTTACATATTTGACATTGAAACAATTCAATATACCCTTATTCTTTTTTAAAAGATCCGGGTGAAAAAACAAATGAGGAACCCTGTTTGGCTTAGGCCAAATCTACAAGATCTGAGGAAACAAAAGCAGGTTCTCTGGCGCAATTATAAAGCCACTCCCAACTGTACCAATTTTCTAGTAATAGAAAGGGAAGCTATTATAGCAAAACGGGAATCTTTTGGGAATTTCACCTCAAACATAAACCCACTGTCCACAACAAAAACAAGTAGAAACGCTGTAGTCGAGATTTCTCGACAACGAGATACCGACAACGAGACTGCCGTTGCCGTGGGAAGGGGTGGGTAAAACTTTAATTGGTCATATCTTCTATATTTATTGTCCGATCTGAACGTAATTTTACATGCACGTATTTGGTGATCAGCAAACTCAGCAGACTTATGTCTCCAGCTTTTACCATTTTGGAGATATGGATTTTTTTTTAAAATACGATTTCGGAAAGGGGCGTGGCAAAAATCTGGAAATGAAATTATCTGCATAATAGTTAAACGGGCATAATGGAAAAACAGGAAAAACAGGAAAAACAGGTCTATAGCTCTTATTTTGTCAAATTTATCGAAGAAAATACAGTTTTATGCAAATAAAGTCGACCTGCGTACACGAGGTGTTCATACATACAGACAGACGGACAGACGGACGGACGGACGGACGGACGGACGGACAGACGGACAGACGGACATGGCTATTCCGACTCGGCTATTGACGCTGATCAAGAATATATATATGGGGTCGGAGATGTCTCCTTCTGCCTGTTACATACATTTGCACAAAGTTAATATACCATTTGTACCTTAAGGTACATGGTATAAATATGGGCCGATATAAACAAATTAGTTGGGCCAATTAAATCCATAAGGGACAATAATATTGAGCTGCATAGTTTGGAAGACATTGGCAATGCTTTCGGAGCTAACATAAGTGGTCCAATTATTCCATGGACGAAAACTCCTCTAATGTAAACAAGTAGAAACGCTGTAGTCGAGATTCCTCGACAACGAGATACCATGTACCTCTCTTGCCCTTGCCGTGGGAAGGGGTGGGTAAAATTTTAATTGGTCATATCTTCTATATTTATTGTCCGATCTGAACGTAATTTTGCATGCACGTCTTAAACGATCAGCAGACTTAACAGACTTAAAATTAAGTCTCTAAAACAGGTCTTTAGCTCTTATTTTGTCAAAGTTATCGAAGAAAATACAGTTTTATGCAAATTACGAAGGCGAAAAGTGGCGTGGCAAAAATTTGAAATAAACTCGACCTGCGTACACATATAACGGACCTATAGCAAAAAGAATTACACCTCTAGCTCTTACCATCTCCGAGAACAACGTGTTCATACATACAGACGGACAGACAGACAGACAGACGGCCATGGCTTGATAGACTCGGCTGTTGACGCTGATCAAGAATATATATACTTTATGGGGTCGGAGATGTCTCCATTTGTACCTTAAGGTACATGGTATGAAAAAGCAATAGAGGGGTTCCTTGCAATCACAGTTGCCACTTCAAAAATTTTTAAAGAGCCAAAAAAATATTAAAAATGAGCCAATTTGAATGAAGAAGAGCCAAATATTTTTTTTGATTTTTTTTTCACTTTTATCCTAAGAAAGATATATAAAAACATAAACAAAAACATAACAAAACATTTTTCTTCAATGAGAAAGCTTAACAGCTAAGGCTTACTTTGTAATTTAAGTCATTCTGAGACCAAACGTATAAAGTTTTTTTTTAAGTCTTTGTCGCGTGCGACCGTCTTTACAGTGGAGAAAACATCAACTAAAAAAATGTTAATTTAATTCATGAGTATCTAATCTAATCTAAATTTAAATCTTTGTGCGACCAAACATAGTGCGTTTCTTTATTCAAAATTAGCTCTTTGCATAGCATTATGCTGCTAACGGTATTTAATTCTAATTTATTTCGTAATTTCGTTTTTATCAGACTAATTTCAAAAAATTTTCGCTCTGCTGCAGCAGAGCTGTGTGGGAGTGATAACAAGTTGTGTACAAACTTAATGAGATCTTTAATAATAAAAATTTGTTAATTTAATCCATTTGTTATCATTGAAATATTGTCCCAAAATAAAATAATATCAGTTTCTTTTTTTAATGAATCGGTTGAAATTTTCAGCATTTTCCACTGGTTAATTATTTGGTCAAATTCTGATTCGCAGAGGTTTTCAAAATCTTTTAGCAGTGGAACAATGTTTCACTCTTCAGCGGAAAGAACTTTGGCAGGAGTTATTAAAACCAAATTTTTTATGTCGTTTCTTGAGAAATCAAATAGTTTTGTTATTTGGTTATTTCCAAATAAAATTGTCTTATAATTACTTTAATACTGTTAGATTGTTCTTGTGGAAACCCAGAGACAGAGATGCACTGTTCTGCATTAAACCCTATGAATATTTGTCCAACAGGCAAAAAATATGTATCCAGATCACAGATATTTAATTCCTCCAAATTCATATTTTTCACGTAGTCCTGCGTTACAATGTTGCTTAAAATTAGCTTAGTGCTGCTTTGTAATCTTTCATACAAATATGGCAAACGAGCAGATTCAGATTTTGTATCGCTATTAGCAAAACAAGTAGGAACGCTGTAGTCGAGATTTCTCGACAACGAGATACCATGTACCTCTTTTCTTTATGAACCATTTCTTTGATTTTTTTTTTCAAATAATTCACAAAATTTTCGTTTGTTGACATCCAAAAATGTATACACGTGCGAACGAATTGAAGTCAAAGAAGAGACGGATGACGTCACCCCAGCGTGTGCGGCATGCCGTTGCCTAGGGAAGGGGTGGGTAAAACTTTAATTGGCCATATCTTCTATATTTATTGTCCGATCCTTACGTAATTTTGCACGTACGTGTTTGACGATCAGTGGACTTATTGAACTGAAAATTATGCCCCTAGCTTTTAGCATTTCGAAGATATAATTTTTTTTTGAAATACGAGGGCGGAAAGGGGCGTGGCAAAAATCCAACATTATGACATTATCTGCGCTATAGTTAAACGGACATATTGCAAAAAGAAATAGGTCTCTAGCTCTTATTTTGTCCAAGTTATCGAAGAAAATTTAAATACAGTTTTATGCAAATTACGAAGGCGAAAAGGGGCGTGGCAAAAATTTGAAATAAACTTGACTTGATCTGCCTGCAACAATAACACACCAAAAGCTAAAAGAATTAGACCTCTATCTCTTACCATCTCCGAGAACGAGGTGTTCATACATACAGACAGACGGACAGACGGACGGACGGACGGACGGACAGAAGGACAGACGGACATGGCTATTCCGACTCGGCTATTGACGCTGATCAAGAATATATATACTTTATGGGGTCGGAGATGTCTCCATTTGTACCTTAAGGTACATGGTATAAAAAGAGCCAAAGTCAATAAAAATGGGCCAAAGAGCCAACGAGCAAAAAAAGAGCCAGTTTTGGCTCAAAAGAGCCAAATCTGGCAACCGTGCTTGCAATACCGTATGCCTGTGTCTCGACTATAAATATTCGGTTCTCAGTTTCCCCTAGTTTTTGACACATTATAATACCTACCATTGAAATTTTGGGAGCTAAAATTTTTTTAATTTATGTTTGTATGTGTGTGTTTGTATGAGAAGTGGAGAAGCTTCTCATGTTTTCATTCACCGCAACTCATTTTTGTCATTTTCGCGAACAAAAGTGTACTTAACCGGCTGATTTTCCCAACACATATAGATAATGGCCCTACCAATGTACTATTCAAAATTAGTGCCTATAGAGCTAAAATTGTGGATGTCACAGAGTTCCGCGGATTGCGGGGGTGCGGAGGGAGGTAGCCGATTTTTAAAATAATCTTGTGCTGAACTGGTATCCTTAGAATCAGAATGTGCAATTAGTTTTTCTCAATCTATTATAGTTTCCCAAATCTAGGCATTCACACTGACAGACGGACATGGCTAGATGGACTCGGCTGTTGATGCTGATCAAGAATATATATACTTTATAGGTTCGGAAAAGCCTTCTTGTCCCTTTTAAATATTTGACATTCGTACGAATTCAATATACCCATATTCATTTTTAAAAGAACCGGGTATCAAATATGTTTGGGTACACGAGATTAATTGTCAAATTTATTTTATCGATCGTAGCACCTGGTATTTGAAAGAACGTTTTTTTTATTGAGCTGTAAGCGGTAGTACTGGCCGGTGTCAGAGCATTTATTGAGTGTATCCTTTCTTTTTAGAGAACCTTCAGGTTTATAGCATGATTTTCTCCTTTTTTGAAAAAAAGATAAAATTTGTTTTGGTTAGGACTTACATTGATTTTACAATTGTGGTAATATATGCCTCGCGGTCGCTCTGGTGGACATTGGCGGTCTCTAGAAAAGCTCTTCATAACCTGGTACAAGCGTTCCAGAAATCATGTAAACTTTCTCGCGTAAAAAAGAGCTTCAGGACAGCATGGTGGACCCAAAGATCACAAAATACAAGAAGAGATTTTCCAACTTGCCATACAAGCTGAAGATGATCATGTAGGGAACGAATACAAGATCAGCGTTAGAAATTTCAAAAAATTAGTCCGCAAGGCCAAAAGAAGCACGTGGCGAACCTTCTGCTCCGTTATAGAGAAGACTTTAGAAACCGCAAGGTTAAGAAAGCAACTAGCCGGGAAACAGGTGGTTCAAAACCAGTTAAGGACGGATGGGGGTCGATGGACGGAGAACATTAAGGCAGGCAAATCCATGCAGATCACGCTGCTCAATGCCCATACTGCAAATGTCAAAATAAAGATTTTGCTATGGTTAATATATTTTTAGGGTGCTTGAGATATAGACACGTGCTAGGGACTTTGAGAATAGCACGGGTGGAATTTCTGCATAAACCAAGCAAATGCTTTCATTTCCTTCCCAAGGACTACAGGACAATATGCCTAACATAATAATATAACCGCCTATGCAGATGACATAGGCATAACTATCGTCGGAAAATATCCATCTACAATTAGCTCGGTCATGGACAACACTCTTTAAGAAGTGCTAACATGGGCGAAGAAGCTGGGTTTAGCATTAATGCGGACCTAATTTTATTCATAAAGAGTTAAAAGGTACCTTCCTGGACCCCGCCAATAAAGGATAGGATTCCATTGATCCCCAAGGACTGAATAAAGTACCTGGGAATGATCATTGAAGCCAAATTTGGAAGATAGGTCTAAGAAGGCAACCAATGCACTATACGCATCGCAGAAGATGGGTAGCACATTGGGCCAATCTAACACATGGTAAAAGATGACTGGCGCTCCGAAGCAAAGCAAAATGACATGAACATTAACACGGACGGTTAAAATAGGGACGAAGGTGCGCCAGTATACTTTATAAACCATCCCATATCGCGTTCTTTGAAACTACCAGACCACTGCAGCATATTCCAGGCGGAAAATTTTTCCATAAGGAAAACTTCAGAGGGGGTCTAGAAGATGGGAACTAAGGTCAACGTTTTTGTCGATAGCCCAGCGGCTATCAGAGCACTGCAGTCGAAAGCCATAAGATCCAAAACGGTCATGACAAGCAGAGAAACACTTGATCATCTAAGTTCCCACAGAAAGGTGCAGATCCATTCGATTTCCGGCCACCAAGGATTTGAAGTCAACGAAATGTCAGACGAACTGGCAAAAGTGCGCTTGACCAAAGGATACATGCCGCGAACTGCAGTATATCCAGATTAATGTGCAAAACATAATGTCAACAAGTATAAACGCTGTATTCGAGATTTCTCGACAACGAAATACCATGTTCCTCTTTTCTTTATCAACCATTTTTTTACCTTAAGGTTTAAATGGTATATTAACTTTATGCAAATGTATATAACAGGCAGAAGGAGACATCTCCGACCCCATAAAGTATATATATTATTGATCAGCATCAATAGCAGAGTTCTCCCAGTCCACTGATCGTCAAACACGTTCGTGCAAAATTACGTACGGATCGGACAATAAATATAGAAGATTTTTGAAACTATAATAGATAGAGATAAACTAATTTCACATTCGGATTCTAGGGATATCAGTTCAGCACAAGTTTATTTTAAAAATCGGCTACCTCCCCCCGCACCCCCGCAAACAGCGAAATTCTGTGGCATCCATTCCAAAATCTAGGCGTTTATACGGACAGACGGACATGGCTGGATCGACTCGGCTGTTAATGCTGATCAAGAATATATATACTTTATGGGGTCGGAAACATCTCCTTCTGCAAACATTTCTTACATACATTTGTACAAAATTAATATACCATTTGAACTTTAAGGTACATGGTAGTAAAAATTTAAAAAATGAATTGGTTGATATAGAAACGAGGTACATGGTATCTTGTTGTCGAGGAATCTAGACAACAGCGTTTCTACTTGCTTTATATGTTTTTTTTTTAAGGACAAGGAATGATTTTCGATCACACAAGTATTCGTGTTGCCAAACTCAGTTAGTTATGCCGATCCACGCCCACGAATATGGAAAAAATGTGTTGCACCTACAAATTTCTCCTAAGAAACATGCCGCGCACGGTAAAGCATATTACAGGTATATTCAAATTGTCAATTCCTGCTTATTCCTGCTTTATCAGGTGGAAACTAAGGACCGGGTATTTAGAGACAAGGGACTATATTATATATACCCGTTCTTACTGGACAAGGGACTATATTATATATACCCGTTCTTACTGGGCTTGTATTTAAATATGTATGCAGGAATCTACGGCTTAGTTACTTAGCAACTTGGGTACATTTTTTTGCAGCTTAACTATCTGTTTGGCTAGTTATTAGTACTAACTTCATAGTTGCGCTAAGACTTCGTCCAGTTCTTTCGCGGAATTTCCGTACTCAAATCCCAAAGAGACTTCGCCAGAAATCCACAAACTCACTAACTAGTATACGATTTCTAAGGCACCCCGTCATAAATATATTTAGTGCTTTTGGTTTGTTTTGTTAGTTATTTATTTATTTTTATTGGTTTAATATTACAATTAAATATAACTTTTTAATGAATTGCTTAGCTAAAAAAAATCTTCTTATGATTAGTCCCCACATCTTGTTTTAGCTAGAAAGCTTGTAGTTTAATGTGGTTACCTGGTTGCATACATCTGGGGGTGTGGGGGGGCCTTGGTTTTCTGTGCCGTTTACTAAGTGACAGGGGCATTGTAAATGATTTGTGTTGTATTTTGTTTGATGCGTACTCTAGATATAATGGCCATTCAGCAGGCAATGAAAAATATTTTAAAGCGACACCGGGAGGTGTGTAAGATATCTAGTCATCTTGCAAAGAATCCGTTAGGATTCCACGCAACGTCGTTGGGGCTTTGGGGGAGGAAATAAACAACCAGACTTATTCTATTGCTAGTATATTGTTCAATACATAAGTATATATTTTTATATGTATTTATATATGTGCACGATGTTAGTTTTCATTTAAACTTTATAATGCCACTCTGAAACCATCATACACATCTATCTTAGACCCTATGATTAATGCCTAATACCTTTTATTTTGACTTGGCTTCTGCGCTCTTGTCCTCTCAAGCGACTTGTATCCGAGAAAAAAAAATGTTTTAACAAGTCTTACATAAGTAATACCAGAAATAGAGATGCAAACGCTAATGTACGATTACGATGTTTGATTCAATTAGATTTCATTGGACTTATTCATATCCCATTTTTATTTGAATCTTGGCGCTGTAAACTTCTGACTTTCTATCTGACTGACTGAATGGCTTACTGGCTAGCTGGCTGACTAACTGGCTGTCTGAAACACACCCTCTCTTTTATGTACATATATACACGGATATATGCATAGATATACATACATATGCTGACAGAGACATATGCATATGGATGTGGCGGGACGCCTCTTGACGAACTTCCTCTTAAATAACCGTACTCCAATGGCCAAAGCTGCAACAGTCGACCTGCGATCCTTTAAAAGAAGTCGTCAAAGGTTTTTGATTATGTTTGGTACTGAAGCATTGGTGCCGACAGATTGGGATGGTGCGTCGAGTTCATCCGCAGGGCGGATAGGCTTTTGTTGTACCACTCATCCTCCGGTGACATGCCTGCGAAATACAGAATTAGTGGGACTATAATTTGAGTGTTTGCTATATTAAATCATATTAGTTTGACGCTTTGTATTTCCGTAATGAGGAAATTTCTAGTTAACCTTACGCATTCTAAGACGATGGCTGGTTGATTCTAAGCCATATGTCTGGCTACTTTTCACAGGTTTGTGTTCCCTGCCCACCGTATTTTCATGCCGCCTTAAGACGAAGCCGGAAATTAATTTTAGTTTCGGGGATACACCATTCTGACCTGCTCCTTGATAATATCCGGCGGACCACAGTCCCCTCCGTGGTGCTTTGGCTCATGGAGCATTCGTTCATAGTCATCTGATCGGAGGCAATTTTTATACCATGTACCTTAAGGTACAAATGGTATATTAACTTTGTGCAAATGTATGTAACAGCCAGAAGGAGACATCTCCGACCCCATAAAGTATATATATTCTTGATCAGCATCAACAGCCGAGTCGATATAGCCATGTCCGTCTGTCCGTCTGTCCGTCCGTCCGTCTGTCCGTCTGTCTGTATGTATGAACACCTCGTTCTGGGAGATGGTAAGAGCTAGAGGTCTAGTTCTTTTTGTTTTTGGTGTGTTATTATTGCAGGCAGATCAAGTTTATTTCAAATTTTTGCCACGCCCCTTTCCGCCTTCGTAATTTGCATAAAACTGAATGTACCTTTAGCCCATAACGACACATTAGCCCATAACTTGCACAAAATAAGAGGTAGAGACCTATTTCTTTTTGCATTATGTTTGTTTAGCAATAACGCAGATAATAGTATTATTGGATTTTTGCCACGCCCCTTTCCGCCTTCGTAACTTGCATAAAACTGAATGTTCCTCGACACATTTGCCTATAACTTGGACAAAATAAGAGTTAGAGACCTATTTCTTTTTGCATTATGTTTGTTTAGCAATAACGCAGATAATGGTATTATTGGATTTTTTCCACGCCCCTTTCCGCCTTCGTAATTTGCATAAAACTGATTGTTCCTCGACACATTTGCCTATAACTTAGACAAAATAAGAGTTAGAGACCTATTTCTTTTTGCAACATGTCCGTTTAAGTATTGCGCAGATCATGTCATTCTTGGATATTTGCCACGCCCCTTTCCGCCCTCGTATTTGCAAAATAATAGATATCTTCGAAATGGTAAAAGCTAGAGGCATAATTTTCAGTCCAATAAGTCCACTGATCGCCAAACACGTACGTGCAAAATTACGGACGGATCGGACAATAAATATAGAAGATATGGCCAATGAAAGTTTTACCCACCCCTTCTCTAGGCAACGGCATGCCGCACATAAACCTAAATTTGGTGAATTTTTTGAAAAAAAAAAAAAAATAAAATCAAAGAAATGGTTCATAAAGAAAAGAGGTACATGGTATCTCGTTGTCGAGAAATCTCGACTACAGCGTTCCTACTTGTTTTTAAGAAGTGTAACCCAAAAAGTACGGCGAATTTAAAAGACTAGTAGTAAACATACACAAGGGGCTTGGAATGACAGTTTACAACAGATTTTGACTCGGCTTCGCATCAAATACGGAAAAGAGATTTAAAGAGACGTGTTTGCCAAAGACCAATCAATAGCCCCAAGCCTCAGCTTCGGAGTAAGCTCTTTAGAGCCGGGGAGCAGTTAATTTCAGAATCGGTCGATCGTCAAAGCTTTGGATTTAGGGAACGGTGAGCCCGCTTAAAGGACGCCTGTCTGCCGAGCCATTCAGTCGCTATTGAGTCAGGAAAGAGGAAAGATAATCAAGTGCCTCTCGGTGTGCTAGTTGTGTTTAAATTGGTTAATGCGTCATTGTAATTGCTGCTGGCTATGGACCTATGTGGTTCTGATATATGTAATGAATAACTGTGCCCGAAACAAACTCACCCATCGACTCTTGACGTACACCAACGGATCCCATGTTTGTACTGTGCGCCATAGAGAACGGTTGCGTCATGCCGGGATATGAGGAAGCACCCATTTGAAAGAGCTCCTGCGAAGAAATAGCTGGTCAGTTCCAATTATCATGTAAGGGATGCCCCGCTTACCTGCGGATAGCGATTCATGGTATTGTGGTGCGGATATGGCTGGTATCCGCGCGAGACGCTGTAGCCCTGGATGTTGCGCATCATTCCATTGCAGGACGGGATCACAGATGGGGCAAGCGCCTTTTGAAGCTGCTTCTCCTGCTTACGATACTTAGCGCGTCTGTTTTGAAACCAGACCTGGAAATAACAAGCATTGTCAAGGTTCAGGTTGGAGACTATAATTTTGTTGGGGATCTTTTAATATACTCTATATCAATGTCGTTTATACTAGGAAGCACGTTTCTCAGTGTGGGACTATTTTGAATTTAAGAACGTGGCGCGTCGTGCTAAGGTTGATGAGAAAAATTGGAAGACGGTGATGTTAAACTCGATTCCCATATCTGTTTTCCACATACACCCCGGCTTACAGCCACAACCACTTCCACTTATCCATCTATCCCGTCTCTGCCTCCATTTTGAGACGATGCCAATATCTTATGAATGAAAAAATTTACTAAATTGAAATTGAAAATAAGTTGAGGACGCTTTTTGCTTCAAGGGTCCGGTCCATGCCCTTTACATGGGTTGGAGACTGACGTTGGGATGGGATCCACTCCTCTGCTTAGATATTATTAAAAGCGGTTGTCGTTCTGATGATGGGACCGCGCTCCCGGCTCCGGGCTCCATCTTCTGGATGGCAAAAAGAAATTGCCAAGATGAAAGCCGTGTTTGGTTATAGACAACGGGCAGGAGAGCCGGATGGTTGGATGCCAGCTGATGGGCGGTTCAAGGAGGGTGTATAAAAATGTCCGACATTTTGAAAGCAGCTTAGCTTGCTTTGAGTTACGTGCAAGTAGGTTGAGGGCGTAGATTGAGGGTCGAAAGGGAGCTTGAAGCAGAAGGAGCAGCAGGACGACGAGGGTAATACCAGGAGGCTGAGGGCAACTGTAATGGCGGCAGCCGGACGGGAGGGAGAAGTGGTAAGAAGAGACGGTTGGGCTGTAGTGGCTTGTGTTTCCTGTCGTCTTTTTCCCTTTTTATTTTTCTTTTATTTATTTTATCATTATTATTATCTTTGTCCATGGAAATGTGTACATGCCTGTGTGGGTGTGTGTGTCTGTGCAACTACAAGTTTGAGTGTGGGTTATGGTGTGGGTCTATATTTTCCTTTAAATGAGACGTACGAGCTTAACTGTTGCCCGCTTTTGAGGGTTGTTTTCAAAGCCCACTTTATGACTTGTTCGGTTTCGTTTGGTTGGCTGCCAGCAGCAAAAAATCCGAAATCCGGCGCCATCATACACTTATACACACACGTACCAGACATCCTCTGTGTGTGTATCTATGATGTCAAATAATGCTCTTAACCATTAGAAATGTATGGCATGCTCGGGCTCGAGGGTGGAAAATGCGTTGTCTGAATGTTTCAATGCTCTGTCAATTTCGGGCGCTCGTCTGTGTCTGCATCTGTATCTGTGGGCGGAGTAACTCAATTAAGGATCCATTTGATGGCACACATACACGCACAGGCTGACATACACTGCTTAAAACAAGCATATACATTTGTATGTCTGGGCCGAAAAACGAACAACAGATCGTAAGGAATCTCGAGTTTGACCAAGTCTGTCCCCTGCACTTTAATGGCGGGTTGAAGAAATCGTCTTTGTTTATTACTTTTGTAATATGTTTCGCTTCAAGTCATCGCATAGATTTAAACAGTCATTCTTCAATTCAATTGCCTGCATGCAAATTTTAACTGCAAATAACGATGAACAGACGAGACATTCCAACCAAGCGGCTTTGTCGAATATTTGTCGGTTGTTTGGGCTCGGTTTCGAGTTTTCCACTTTCCAGCATTTACTTTTTCCCTTCAATTCAGGATTCATTTTTTTTCCATTTGTCTGGCTTAGGCTCATGGTTAGTTTGAGAAGTGAATTAGATAGCGTATAATAAAAGTGAGCAAGGCGCCTGGCTCATGCAATCGCAACCCAATACCATATGATTGTTTGCTGCTGTTATGTCTGGCACCGGTAAGACCATCGCTCAGAAATAAGCATTACCCGGCTTACTGCAATGACAATCAGTTCATTAGAAATCGAATTAGTTTATACATAGTCCACTTTATCGCCGCCTTTGACGCGTGGAGAAAAATAAATAAACGTACGAAGCGAGATGCAAACTTTCCAATCAAGAAACTGACTCACAAAAGTACGTCAGGTGCAGTCAAAGATGAACCAGGAATTCCAATTTTATTTATTTATTGCGGGTTCTTGTTACAAACATCCTAACAGAATCAATTCGTACTGTTGATATTAACCATAAAGTATACTAAAATAAAACAAAAACAAAAAATAATATTAGGGTCTTAGTTTCCACCATATTTTTAAAACATGGATAAATATTGACAACTTGAATATACCTGTAATATGCACCGTGCGCTGCATGTTTCTATGGAGAAGCTTGTGGGCGCCACACTGAGTAATTTTAGTCGTTTTTGTTTTTTCACTTTGAATGTTTTTATACCATGTACCTTAAGGTACAAAGGATATATTAACTTTGTGCAAATGTATGTAACAGGCAGAAAGAGACGTCTGCAACCCCATGTAAATATATTCTTGATCAGCATCAACAGCCAAGTCGATATAGCCATGTCCGTCTGTCTGTCTGTCAGCCTGTCTGTATGTATGTACGAACACCTCGTTCTCGAAGATGGTAAGAGCTGGAGGTGTATTTCTTTTTGCTTTTGGTGTGTTATTATTGCAGACAGCAAGTTTATTTAAAATTTTAGCCACGCCCATTTTCCGCCTTCGTAATATACATAAAACTATATTTGCTTCGACATAGTGGCCCATAACTTTTCCGCCCTCGTACTTTCAAAAAAATCGATATCTTCGAAATGGTAAAAGCAAGAGGTACATATACTCGTAATTTTTGAATCCGCTAAGTCCACTGATCGTCAAACATGTACATGCAATATTACGTTCAGATCTGACAATAAATATATAATATATAGTTTTAGCCACGAATTTGATTCGTTCGCAAGTGTATAAATACAGAAGTGTGTGTATGTATGCAAAATACATACAGAAATGTGTTTGTGTGCACGTGCTGATTGTTTGGATGTCAACAAACAACAACATTTAAAAAATTATTTGAAAACAAGTAGAAACGCTGTAGTCGAGATTTCTCGACAACGAGATACCATGTACCTCTCTTGCCGTTGCCGTGGGAAGGGGTGGGTAAAACTTTAATTGGTCATATCTTCTATATTTATTGTCCGATCTGAACGTAATTTTGCATGCACGTCTTAAACAATCAGCAGACTTAACAGACTTAAAATAAAGTCTCTAGCGGTTATCATTTTGGAGATATCGAATACGAGGCGAATACGAGGGCGGAAAGGGGCGTGGCAAAAATCTGGAAATGGAATTCTCTGCATAATAGTTAAACGGTCCTAGTGCAAAAAGAAACAGGTCTTTAGCTCTTATTTTGTCCAAGTTATCGAAGAAATACAGTTTTATGCAAATTACGAAGGCGGAAAGGGGCGTGGCAAAAATTTGAAATAAACTCGACCTGCGTACACATATAACGGACCTATAGCAAAATGAATTACACCTCTAGCTCTTACCATCTCCGAGAACGACGTGTTCATACATACAGACGGACGGACGGACAGACGGACGGACAGACAGACGGACAGACGGACATGGCTAGATCGACTCGGCTGTTGATGCTGATCAAGAATGTATATACTTTATAGGGTCGGAAACGCTTCCTTCTCCCTGTTACATACTTTGCACAAACTTAATATACCATTTGTACCTTAAGGTACATGGTATAAAAAATTAAATGAATCATTTCAACAAATTCTATTTGCTGTGCTAGATACATTACAAGTCACACTTGTTCTTGTCGCTTATTATCGTTCTTGTCGCTTATTATCGAGTAGTATGGTTAGTAAAATAAAGTGATTTGATGTCTGTGTCAAAAAACAATGGATGTCTAAGGCACTAATTACGCAACAAATAGAATATCTAAAAAACTCTCGCGTATTGTTTTAAATAAATTACTACTACTGATATGTTACACTACTACCTGTACATTACGGTAATAATACTCGCGCAACTAAGACTGCCTCTTGGATGACATAGTTCAAAATATAGGCATTCGGGCCTATATTCCTGGGTCTGAATATGAGGTTAAGTAAAGATACAAAGATATGTACAAGACAAGTGATTGTTAATTTGTTCGGAATTTGTGATACATTTGGATTTTTGAAACAGATGTGCCATGGAACGCCCTATTTCCGCCCTCTCATATAGTTGATTTCTCATCAAAAAGAATACGCGACAAATTTGTCATCATCCGCATCAACATTGAACGGAGCTTTATCGCAGGGGCAGTAGAGTGCCAGAGTCAAGTAGTGAACGACAGCGTACGCACTCGTCAAGTTGCAAGGGTTCGGAGTACTTTAGAGTTCAGGGGTACAGGGGTGACATAGTGTAAATATTTGAACATTTGTTAAGCAAAAAAAATAGGTTAATGCTGTTCTAATAGACCGACGGCGTGTAATTTTATCGCGAACAGTTGTTTCCAAAAGGGAATCAAGCGAATGCAGAACGGGAAATGGATTATGATTTCATGATATTAATTTATGGCAAAAAAAATTTGCTTCAGTCACTTGTGCTTCCTTTCAGTCAGATTTCAGTCAAGTAAGTGCTCTTTAAAAAAAATTATCTATATGTTGATTTTTAATAATTTGGTTTTGAACTGTTAAAATAGCAGTAAATACATTGCTTAGAAGATATTTACATTAGGAAAATTTATATTAGATAACATAAAAATGAATAAATAGCGATGTTTTTAGCACCGTTACTTGTTTGGTCATAAATTTGATGTTTACGAATTTAACACATGCTTGGAATAAAAAAGGGTGTCAAACAATGTCACAGGTACCGTACCATGTACTAACAATGTATTATTATGTAAGAGTCAATCAGCATAAGAAGCCAGGCTAAACTTATACCTCTTCGATCTTTAAGATTACGGCTCCCGACCGTAGAAATTAATCGCGTTTTGGGTGTCCGACACCATAGTACTGCCACTTGAGGCAATAACCTAATAGGCTCGGTGAGCCTCGCAGCTTTAGCTCCATCTAGATCGACCGAATGTATACGTTTATATGTGCAATTGCTACAAAAATGGGCTTTGCGTTAAAGCAAAAGAAAGTCCGATCAGTCTCTTAAATAAAAAAATTCTAAGACGATTCAACAGACTCGGTCTAGCGCCTTTATAGAATACGGCCAACGCTGCTTTTTTTTTTATTTAAATAGAATACTGTACAAATAGTTATAAAAAAAACCAGTGCACCACACTATGTGGCAAGCAATCTACCCGGAAGGGTGGCTTTTAAGCGCAACACCACTGTGACGCAGTCGGTCAGAATAATCGCACACTAATCGGTGCCTCAGCGGGGCATGAGTACCAGCGAACAACCAGTTGCAAAGATTGATAACAAATGAGGCGGACGATGCCGAATCCACCGTATTCCGATTTAGCCTGTGACTCTGGCCACAACTGACAACAGAACCGAACAACTGTTGAATTTTTACTAATTGGCTGCGCTCAAGAATCAATTCAAATGTAATTCAAAGGAAATTCTCGCGAGGGGCCCGCGTGGAGTTCGCCAACTCGGAGGCACATTTTTGCCGGAAGGGTAAGGCAACGCGAAGGGGCTGTCATTGGGGATGCTATATTAATATATTTACTTACTTGAATCCGCGCTTCGTTCAGCTTTGTAGTGCGCGCGAGCTCTTCCCGGCAGTAAATATCCGGATAATGCGATTTTGCAAATGCAGCTTCCAGTTCCGCTAATTGTTCCTGAAATTTAGGGGATTGTAATTAGCCAACTCTTCAAAAGGTTCAACAAAAATTTACAGTGAAAACAGGATAGATTTTTGGGAAAACAACAAACAGCTAAAATGTGAATTTTTTGTATTCAGTGATTAATTGCACATACGAGTATAATACATTTTTCACTAAAGGCCAATCATGTGGATTGGCAATTTATAAATCTGACGCCTTAATTCGTGGACCCTTATAAATATCTTGGCGATAGCAAGTTCAACGTTGAGTTTAGTTGCCCGAGAAAATGGTTTACTATTTTCCGTATGATTTTTCAAATATACCTGCTATACCTTAAGTGTTTATTGAATTCATCCTAATTTTTGTAATAGAGAGGACCAAAAATGTTTAATCTCATAATTTACCTATATACTACGTTGACATTTTTATATAAAGTAATTGATTAGTATTAACTATAAGTAACAAGATATATGTATATTTATAACCATTTGCTATAACAATTTTGGAGATATAGTTAAGTATGAAGATATATTCTGCGTATATGTTAAATGCGCCTAATGCAAAAATAATTATATCTTTAGCTACCACAATCTTTTAGATATTGCGAAAGACATACAGTTTAATAAAAATTGCGAATTGCGTGGCAAAAACTTGCAATAAACTATATGCGTACACATATAATAAGTACTTTGTGGGGCCGCAAATGCTTCTCCCTGTTATATGCGTTTACACAATCCTAATATACTACGGTATATGGTATAATCAGTTAACTTCACCGCATCCTCGTAAAATTCTGTGTCGTGAACAGTTTTAATACTAGGGTAACAACATTGAGATATGATATTAGTAGATCCATATCAGAGAACTGCATTGAGTATGATTGAGACGGTTCGATCAGCCTCGCTCAAACCCTCACTACTCAGCCCAGTGGTTCGCTACAAAAGTGTTCGATCCAGCTAGGTGAACAAAGTTAATAATTCAGATGAATTGATTGATCTGCTTATTGAATCAAACCTAAATGCTTGATACGGAAATGATTGTACCGAAATGCACAATCGAGTCCAACGACACACGAAAACTCAGACATCGATCAAGTTGCGTTCGCGAACAAGTTTGATTGTGAGTGAAGCAACCAGGTCAAAAATTGTTCTGCGAATATGTGTTTGTGTGTGTAGTTTGCAAGTTACGATGTGTAAAATTAAACAAAACAGTACTTAGTTTATTTTAAAAGTTTTAACGCTTTTAACTAATGCTTAAAATCAATGAACAAAGGTAATGCTTAAAATATTGTTGAACACAAATTTCAATCACTTCTTCATTGAGATCAAAAACGTAATTTTTTTTTTTTAACTTTGCTTTTATTTCTTGGATCTTTTCTTTCCGAGACTAACAAGAGGTATATAAAATCTTAAATTTTTAACTTAACTAACAGTCATGCTGATTGGTACAGAGTTAGACGGCCCTAAGAATCGGTTGCTGGGTTGGGAGGTCGTTGCGTCGCAGGCGGGATCCGCTGGAAACCCGAGTCAATTTCTGAGCGAGGAAATTTGGGTGGAAAGACAGCTTTTCTTTGTAGAACTCTTTTTGCTTCTGGATTTCGTCTTTCACTGTGAGGATGCCAAGATCCCGGTGGATGTTTTCGTTGCGAACATACCAAGGTGCTCCAGTGATAGTTCTCAGGAATTTTGATTGTGCGCGCTGTATGATGTCTATGTTGTTGCTACTTGCGTTCCCCCACAGCTGGGAGCCATACGTCCAGATAGGCTTGAGGACTGAGTTGTAGAGTAGTAACTTGTTGTCCAGGCACAGTGGTGATCGTGAGTTTATAATCCAGTGGAGGCTGCTAGCTTTTAGTTTTAGGTGCACCTTCTTGCATTCGATGTGCTTACGCCAGGTTAGTCGTCTATCATGGTGGACGCCTAGGTACGTTATTTCGTTAGCTTGAGGGATCTGCATACCGTTAAGGGAAAGCAGAGGGCATGTTTCTCTATTAAGAGTAAACGTTACATGTTTACACTTTTGTTCGTTTATTTTAATGCGCCAGTCGGACAGCCACCTTTCCACTGCAATGAGAAGATTAGCGAGTTGGTTTGTTGCTTGGCTTGGGCATTTGCAGCGACTGAGGATTGCGGTGTCGTCGGCGAACGTTGACGTTGTAAGTTGTTCGTTCGTAGGAATATCCGCAGCATTCAAAACGTATAGACAAGGGCGGAGTGCGCTTCCTTGTGGAACTCCAGCTTCGATGATGTAGTCACCTGTAGTAGCTGCGTTGCATCTCACTGAGAATACCCTATTGTAGAGGTATGATTCCAGTAGTTTGTGGGTGTATGTTGGCAAATACGTTTTAATTTTTAGCATGAGTCCTTTAAGCCAAACTCGGTCGAAAACTTGAGTTACGTCGAGAAAAAATAGCGCTACAGTATTCTCGCTGTTCAAAGGCTGAGCCTTTTTTTAGATGTTAATCTGTTCATTTGCTCAATGGTTCCGTGGTTTCTTCGGAAACCAAATTGGTGTGCTGGGATAATTATAAAAGTTTCCAGATATGGTATTATGCGAGTTAACAAGCATTTTTTAAACAATTTAGACAAACAAGATAGAAGGCTTATTGGTCTATACGATGTCGGAATTGTATGATCTATTCAAGGCTTCGGTATCATTATGATGATGGATTTCTTCCACTTTTTTTGCGAAATAGCCGAGATTAAGGATCCCATTAAATAGTTTACAGACGACATCTATAGCGCATTTTGGTAGTTCAATCAACATCTTTGGCGTCAGTAGGTCACCGCCGGGAGCCTTTTTTGGTTTTAGCCCTCTTATGACTTTTTCAATTTCGTTCGGCCGGAAAGAAGGTGTAGTTGGTGTAGGGGGGGTAGCTTCTGGCTGAATCAGTGGCAGAACGAATGAATTCGTGCAGGGTTTGGCTGAAAGACACTTTGGAGATGTGTAGCGAATGTTTCAGCTCTGTCTTTGTCGCTGCGAGCCCAGCATCCCGAAGAGTTTCTTATCGGGGTGGTTGTTTCAATTGGGGCGCTAAGATTTTGGTGGGCCTTCCACAGAGAATACTTTGTGCTTGTTGGCGAAAGATTCTGGATGTACCTTAGCTGTGCATTTTTTTCCGGTTGGTGCAGGGCCTGCTCGAGTGATCAAGTTGCTTCCTTAAGGCGTTGCTTTCAAGCTGGTGATCTGCTTTTTTGCCAGTCACGACGCGTGCGCCTCTTTTCTCGCACGAGCTGTTCGATATGTTGATTGGATTTGTAGTATTTGTTTTGGTCTACTTCCTTCCCTTGAGGCGTAGAGATTTTAGCTGCCGCCACGAGTACTTCTTCCAGGGCGCTCGTAGTGTAGTCAATGTATGATTCCATGTAAAGCTCCGGGGCGAGATCTATATGGGCACTCACGTACTTCTTGTACGAGTATTTAAGCCAGTTCGTTCTTGGCGACGTCAGACTAAAGGGGTGTTCGGTTATTTCTGGGCTATGAAGTAGCGTTAGGAGCACAGGCGAGTGGTCTGATGATAAGTCCGACACTGCTCTAGCACTTATTAGGTTGCGTGGTATTTTTTTTTTCACCGCAAAGTCGATAAGGTCTGGGAGCTTGCGTGGGTCTGTTGGCCAGTATGTGGGACTTCCAGGGGAAACATAGTCCAGTTTATTTCTCACATTTATGATTGCATTGTTCAATTGCCTTCCTTTGGGAGTCACTAGACGTGATCCCCAGTGCGTATGTTTGGCATGGTATTCTCCTGCGCCTATGAAACGATCGCCAATTGAATTGTAGAAGTTCAAAAATTGTCCTTCCGAGATTGCGAAGCGAGGAGGGCAGTAAACGGCTGCGATGAAAGGCTTCCGTTACTTGACTGAATTTGTATTGATGTAGCCCGCAAGAAGTTTGTTGTAAACCTTTTGTGGAAATGGTGTTTGATGCGTTCTCTAATTAGAACTCCGTTTCCGCCGTGGGCTTTCTCATCCGGATGATCTGTGCGGTAGATTGTATAGCTTCTTGTTTCAAAGTTGAATTTGCTTGTAAGATGCGTTTCCACCAGTAGCATAACGTCAATTTGGTTTTCGTTCAAGAATTGTGACAATTCTAGTTTATGCCGTGAGACACCATTGGCGTTCCACATTGATATTCGTAGGGTCTGCATAGATTATTTAGACTGTTGTGCTACGAGCAGCTGTATTACCATGTTCTGATTTTGAACAAGTGTTGGAGGGTAAGCATCATAGTTTCCGTTTTGTTATGTGGCTGTTCTGGGACCTTTTGAGCGCTTTGTGAATTAGGCTGAAATGGATTTTCCATTCCAGATCGTAGAGCATCGACAGGAGAAGCCGTTGGTGGTGTTTAGGGGACCGAATGAGGACCTCGCAGCTTTGGCGAAGAAGACGTCTGGCGTAGTTTTTGACGCTCTGTACGCATTCTGTGGATTTTGATTGCGCGTTGCGGTCGCTTGTCGCATACGACTCTTCAAATCCTTGTACACCACACAGCCACTATAATTTGCCGTATGGTTGCCTCCGCAGTTTCCACATTTCTTCACGGTACTGTCCTTGTTTGTAGTGCAGTGAGCGGAGTTGTGGGCGTCCCCGCAGACTACACATACAGCCCGGAGTGTGCAGTATGACCTAGTGTGTCCATACTCTTGGCAGTTAGTGCATTGCACTGAGCCGTTGCGTTTATGTGGCTCTTCAACAGTGATTCTCCGATGCAAAAGATATTGCAGCTTGTAAATCGGGTGGACTTCGTTCTTCTTCAGCGACTTGCTTTCTGGCTCGAGCTCGACCTTGAAGAGGGGTTGTTGCTTTCTCTCTTTATTTAAGATGTTAATAACATTCTTGGCGGCGAAGCCCTTTTCTTTAAAAGCGGTTATTATTTCCGCGGCGGTAACATCGGGTACGATTCCCTAAATAACCACTTGTAGGCCCTTGCTGCTTTTTAGCTGGTACGTGTAATAGCCCGTTTTAAAAAATTAAAGCGACGAAAAACGCAAATTCACAGAGCGCCGATCGATGCGCGGCTTTACTCAAATTCGATGACTTAAAATTAAAAAAAGGTTTATAAAATGAATTTAAAAACAATAATCTATCAACTGAACATGGTGCGATTCTATTTCGTATTTCTGTAATAGGTAATATTTTTAGCTGAAGAACGCTCAGCGGCTGCGCTGCTGGCAGGAATTGAATGAATTTGCTATTTTTGTTACGGGTATTTCTTTTCCTTTTTTTGCTACCAGTCAATTAAATTAAAATGTTTGTCTATTGCAACCTTTCAAATTCTTCTTCCGGCGTCTCTGATGAAAATTGTAGACGACATAAGTGAATCGAACCACCCGATATTACCATACGGAGTGATTAAAGATCGAGTTGAATGCAAGCATTATTCTCAATCATTCTTGTTCGCTCACACAAAGCGTTTGATCAAAGAAAATTTTAATTTTATAAGTACACTTGCTTCTTCAAATAAACATGCTGCTTTACCTATCGCACACACACAACCCCTCACCTACCAACAAAATTAGCGAAAATCAGTTGCGCTCACAACCCCAGTGCTAGGGATATAGGAAAAGCTTGTTATATTTAAATACTAAATATTTATGCATTATTTGTAAATTAGGAAAACACTGACAACGGGTACTTATAATCAAGTTACTCTACTAAAGCCGTTCATATTTGTATTTTGATTCCATGTACCTTAAGGTACAAAAAATAACATAAATTAAGTTGTATGTATGTAAAAACTTGTATGTAACAAGACAAAAAAAAAAACGGACAAAGTATACATATGTATTTATGTATATACGGAGTTGTAAATCGTGAAATAAAGTTAGTAAAGAATATAACTATGAATAGGTTTTAAGATAGACAAATTTGATTGTATAGAATGATCACATATCGACAGCATTTTTATAAATTTGACGATCGTATAATCCGCAGATTCTCGTAGGATATTAGAGTTATAATATAAGTAGATTTCCATTGTATTAACACCATGTAACACCACTTTGTAAATTGTCTCCACATTGTTGTCTCTCTCGTTGCATAACCCTTTTAGCAGTTAAGTTTTGATTACGTGTAACCTTCACAAAATTTAATTAAAATTTCTCAGGGACAAAGACCGAATCGGGCACGGGAATTATAAAGCAAAAGCGAAGGGCAAAGCTAAAAACTGACCTGTGTGAATGTGGTTCGATGTCTCCGCCTAGCTGGTGTCGGGCAGGATGCTGTGGTTGGGGTGTGGCCGGCGTGCTGACTCAAAGTTGATAATCCGTTTCCGGGCGACGTGATGCCGGTGGACACAGTCGAAAGATTGCTGTTCGGTTCTGGCTTAAGCTTTTTGAATGCACCTTCCGCTGCAATAACACACATAGTATATTTGTAATAAAAGCACGGACGATTTCAAGACTCAAGCAGAACTCTTTTGCCAATGCTTTGTGCTAAGGATCTATATTTTTGGACATATTAAATTAACGGTTGTAACAAATTCTTTTAAAATTAAGGACAAACTTTGTCTTAGACTCCTTGGAAGTCAAAAACAGTTTAGGACAATATAGGTACAGTTTAGTCAAATCATTGTAAACATGCAGGAATGCATTGGGTACTTATAGTTTTTAAGTAACTGACATCAACATGTTTTTTTAATAAATAAAATTTTGAAATGCCAATGGTCATTGAACGACACATACTCGGTAATACGTATATATATTCATACATATATTCTTGATCAGCGTCAACAGCCGAGTCGATATAGCCATGTCCGTCTGTATGTATGAACACCTCGTTCTCGAAGATGGTAAGAGCTAAAGGTGTAATTCTTTTTTGCCTTCTATGACTTCGATCCGTCAGAAGTGTTTGTATGTATGCACAAACAGCATGGAATACATACAGAAGTGTATGAATGCACGTGATCGGATGTCAGCAAACAATAATTTTATTTAATTATTAAAAAAAATTGTTTTTTGATAGAGAAAATAGGTACCTACATATTTTACATGGTATCTTGTTTCGAGAAATCTCCACTACAGCGTTTCTACATGTTTCATATGTTCTTAATAAGAACTCTTATATGACTATAGTTCAATGCTACAATTTCGAGTGTATACGAGTAATTCAATTTAAATCAGGCAACTACTGCAAACCGAGTAATTATAGTCGAGACCATCGATTTTACATTAAATGCAATAGACAAACGAACTCATTACCCATCCAAATCCGATATATTTAAAAATTTGTTGTGGAAGCTATAAGAGTGCAAGCTTCGGCATCTATTAAGAGCCTGGTACGAATACATGAAGATGTGTATTGCATGTACATATGTATAATTCAAATTCAAACCAAAAGCTGGTAATCAAAATCTAATTAATATGCGGTAAACGTTTAACCAAAGATTCACCCTTGAGGGTGCGTTCCTCACCGCTGACCTTTTGACCCTTTAAATGTTGCATAATTGCCGGGGCAAAAGAAACAGCATAAAAAAATATGGCAAAAATCAACATTATCTACAGCGGCCGCACTGCGGCCACAAGACGCTGACAGCCATTGTCGCCGCCAACAAAAAAGGTGAACAGTTTAGAATTTGGGTTGGTACTTGAGTCACGTCGTCGTTGAATACCGTTGCTATAGCTGTGGCCGTAGCCGAACCCATAACCATGGCTATAGTAAAGGTTATGGCGCTGTGGGCTGGGGTTGCCGCATGAATATGCAATATGGGATAATTTATGCAAATTTTGGACACAGTAAACAAGGCAGAATACCTAGGTCGCTGGTCGCAGGTGGCTGGTCCCAGACAAGCGTCGACCAGTTGGCGCCTTTCCTGCTCATGATGCCATTTCCCAAAAAGGCGGCAAATTATGTAGGGACACGCAGTCAGGGCACCAGGCTTTGACTTGGCGCCCGTTGGCTGCTCTTGGCGCTTAATTAGAGCGCTTAGCTTGTTAACGAAATGTAAACTATGTGGAAAATGTCGGACACCGTCGAAATGATTTAATTACATAATATCTCCACCGATACCTGGTCTGGGGCAAAACGAAGAGAATACATTTATTTATGTTAAATACGCTTCTTCTACTAGTACTGTTTCCGACAGTCGCTCCATTACAATCGACCTTGTGTGGATAGGGATGTGAGCACTCCGGTTTGAAGGCGACTGTTGCTCAAGCAAACAAGGTCAAACATTTTATAAAGGGTCAAGCTGCACGTAACAAAAATTATGCAGATGCAAATTGAGTGTTTTGGTTTGTGCTGGGCAAAAGTTGACACATTCTGGAAATTTTCCGAGGTTTAGCGATTCTTTTACTCCAATAACTTTTACCATGTAATTATAAGTTGAGGGATCCTATAAAATTGACAAACAGTAACAAGAATATATTGGGACCTTAGCTTATATTATGTACCGAATATGAGTCTTATATTATGTACCGTATGTGGGTCTAGCTTCCCGATCTGTAGGGAATGAATAGATTGGAGTAATGGAATACATTATGTACCCTATTTCGGAGCTTTAAAATAGGGGACGCAAATTCTTGACTTGTTATAAGCCAGTATAATTGCTAATATCTAGCTAAGTATTATGATGTAGACGTTTATATGGACAGACCCTTTACAATTTTACATGTTTTCGCACAAACACATTAATGCAACTGTCTCCGCAGCTAAAAAAAAGTTTGTTTTTTTTACACCTCATAAGAAGAAAATACTAAACAAAAGATCAAATATTTACTTCTTTACATAATTAAATTATGTGTTTTTACCATGTACCTTAAGGTACAAATGGTATATTAAGTTTGTGCAATGTATGTAGCAGGGAGAAGGAAGCGTTTCCGACCCCATAAAGTATATATATTCTTGATCAGCATGTCAGCATTCTTGTTACTGTCCGTCTGTATGTATGAACACGTCGTTCTCGGAGATGCTAAGAGCTAGAGGTGTAATTCTTTTTGCTTTAGGTCCGTTATATGTGTACGCAGGTCGAGTTTATTTCAAATTTTTGCCACGCCCCTTTGCGCCTTCGTAATTTTCATAAAACTGTATTTTCTTCGATAACTTGAACAAAATAAGAGCTAAAAACCTATTTCTTTTTGCAATATAGCCGTTTAACTATTGCGCAGATAATGCCATTTCCAGATTGTTGCCACGCCCCTTTCCGCTCTCGTATTCGCAAAAATATCTCCAAAATGATAAAAGCTAGAGACTTAATTTTAAGTCTGTTAAGTCTGCTGATCTTTTAAGACGTGCATGCAAAATTACGTTCAGATCGGACAATAAATATAAATATATTTCTGAAGATATGGCCAATTTAAGTTTTACCCACCCCTTCCCAGGGCAACGGCAAGAGAGGTACATGGTATCTCGTTGTCGAGGAATCTCGACTACAGCGTTTCTACTTGTTCTTAGTATCACTAATGTTTTTTTTTTTTTAAGTAAAAAGTAATGTTTAATTAGCACACGAAATTCACTTTTTTCCATTCTCGTAAAAATTCACGAGGTTGTCTGCTTTAAATGGCCATCACACACCAACTAACTGCATTACGTACATCGCTTAAAATTTGACTGTTGCCCACTAATAGATTACAGTTGACGGCAGCACTGTTGCGTTTGGAATAACTGCTCGGGAATTCAAAAAGACACGGACTTATCAAACCGCCCTCGTATATCTCTAGATGGTACGAAATAGAAAGTAAATTATTTTTGTGTCAGATCGGTATAAAAGATACACAGATACGGTTAATCTAAAATATATTTGACGCCTATCCAGATTTTAACTATTTCTGTCTTAGCTTATACCACTTGTATTAACAAATATTTTTGGATTTATTGAGCCTATAATAAAATATAAATATTTCTTAATACGAGACTTTTAATGAGCATCACCCGTCGCGCCGATCTACAAGTATTCAATATTGTTTTCTTCTATAATGCTTGACGCCAAGTATTTCATCGTTCAGAACAAATGATAGTCCGGGGTACAACTTTTCACACACTGTGTTTCAAATAATTTTTACCAAAAACATGAGGCCGAACGCG
This sequence comes from Drosophila ironensis, assembly GCA_021223825.1. NCBI lineage: Eukaryota > Metazoa > Arthropoda > Insecta > Diptera > Drosophilidae > Drosophila > Drosophila ironensis. Next base: position 97,195 of record JAJJHQ010004748.1, read on the forward strand.
GTCATGATGGAAAATAAGTGAATTGTGTTTGATTGGATAATCCGAGCGTTTTTCGGCTATTTTATTTTTCAACGGACTTGCTGTGTTTCATAGCTATATTTTCGATTGATGGTTTTATCCTATTTTAGAAGCTCACCTGGCACATAAATATACCTATTTGAGTGAATAAACAAGTAGGAACGCAGTAGTCGAGATTTCTCGACAACGAGATACCATTTACTTCTTTTCTTTAAAACAATTCTTTGTTTTTTTTTTTATTTTTCAAAAAATTCATCAATTTTCGTCAGCACGTGCACACATACATGCACTTCTGTATGTATTGTGCACACATACACACACTTCTGTATGTATACACGTGCGAACGAATTAAAGTCAACGTAGAGACGAATGACGTCACCCCAGCATGTGCGGCATGTCGTTGCCGTGGGAAGGGGCGGGTAAATTGGTCATATCTTTAATTGGTCATATCTTCTGTATTTATTATCCGGCCTAGACGTATGCATGTACGTGTATGATGATCACTTAGCGGACTGAAAATGATGCCTCTGGCTTTTACCATTTCAAAGATATCGATTTTTTTTGCAAATACGAGGGTGGGAAGGGGCGTGGCAAAACCCCAAGAATGACATTATCTGCGTAATAGTTAAACGGATATACTGCGAAAAGAATTAGGTCTCTAGCTCTTATTTTGTGCAACTTATGGGCAAATATGTTTTATGAAAATTACGAAGGCGGAAATGGGCGTGGAAAAAATATACTTAGTAAATATATATAAATATATAAGAAATATACTTAGCTGTTGATTCCTGCAATAATAACACACCAAAAGCAAAAAGAATTACCCTCTAGTTTTTACCATCTCCGAGAACGAGGTGTTCATACATACATACAGACAGACAGACGGACATGGCTTTATCGACTCGGCTGTTGATGATGATCAAGAATATATTTATGGGGTCGGAGATGTCTCCTTCTGCTTTTGTATGTATTGCACAAAGTTAATATACCATTTGTACCTTAAGGTACATGGTATAAAAATAAAGTTGCGTACAGATAAAATGAATGATGTGTCTATGTATATTGAAACAGACACGCAATAACATAAGATTTCCAACTCATGTTTGCAATATTGGAGCTATGTTATCTATGGGGCGCAATCTCTTAGAAAAATTAAGTTACACTATAGACCCAATATAGGTGTAAAAGATATCCTGATCCGTGCTGATACATCTAAACTTAAATCATCTGAACTTTGGCGAATCATAGTCACAATATTATTTTATTTTATTTTATGTTTGTAACATACGTTTCCGAAACTATTTGGTTTTAAATTGAGTGCCTTTCCTGATAACATATCCATTAAAATCAAATGTAAGTACAACCCTTTATTAAAATAATTCAGCTGTCGAAACCTAATTCTTACTCTAAAGAGCTAACTCAGGAGGGAGGACTTTGAAAAAGCAGTTCAGTATGCAGGGACAGAGGACCTTGGCAATTGGACACGAGCTTAGCCACAACAAAGGGCTGTAATTGGAACCTGCAAAAGAGCAGCAAAGTATATGCAAGGGATAATGGGAAAAGGTCGAAGCAGGACTGTAGGAGACTTTAGGAGAAGGACTGTAAAGATAGAAGCCAAAATGGATAGGGTGTTTGAGGACAATTATTCGATAATCGGTGGGACGTTTTGGGGCAGATTAGGGACGCTCAGGACCAGCCGAACCGGATGGCACTTTTTTTTTCGCGCGGTCCCGTTGCTTAACGTGCAACTTCCCACCTCCCGCCCAACCGACCGAGGGGCGCGCCGTGTGTCGTACGGCTCGAGTCGCGGGGATAGACTCGAAAGAAAATACGAGGAAAACTTGATGGAAAGAAAGAATACGAGGAAACTAGTTTAGATGTTGTTGTGATAGGTAAATTAGTATTAGGGTTTTAAGGTTGTTAGGATTAGAGTTAGAGGTAATGGGGAAAAGTGCATTGTAGTCCGAACATAGCACCCTAAAAGGATCATGCAGGGCGTAGTTCGTTCTACAATGTGGTCATTTAAGGGGGATGAAGTTGCGAGTTAGTCTACAGGGCACGGTGAAATTTAACTGGCCGAGTAACTTTGTACAGTCAATTTCACCACGTATTAGTTTGTTAATAAATACAACGCCAAGCATCGTTCTACGGTTAGCAAGGGTAGGTAGGTTTATTAAAAGTAATCTACTATGGTACGAGGGAAGGTGTTGGGTTGCATCCCAGTTAAGGCCACGAAGTGCGAAAATGAGAAAGTTTTTTTGCACCGATTCAATGCTGTCTTTGTGAACCTCGTATTGGGGATTCCAGACACAAGACCCGTATTCCAGAATCGGACGAACTAGGGACATATATAAGGTTTTTGTGAGATATGGGTCGTTAAATTCTTTTGACCATCTTTTTACAAATCCCAGTAAGCCCCTGGCTTTGTTAACCATACACGATATAGAGTCTGTAAATTTATGTTTAGGATCTAGGCGGATGCCAAGATCGTCAAGCTTTAAACGATCCAGGGCGTCTCCATTTAGGCGATAAGTCGCAAGCATGGGATTACAACGACAGAAGGTCATTGTCTTGCACTTAAAGCCATTGAGGTTTAAAAAGTTAGCAGAGCACCATTTCCGGAGGTTGTTTATGTCGGATTGTAATTCCGATTGGTAGAAAGCAACGTTATATTGATATAAAATTTTCCCATCTTCAATGAATAATTCCTTCCAGATTAAGGGGAACACAGAAGTTTCCAATGAAAGGTTGAATAATTTTAGGAGCGGCTTGCTTGGCACAGTACCTTAGCACACATGCAGATACTCCATGAGGACCTGGCGAAAATGTTGGCTTTACCTTATAAAGATCCTTTAGTATCCCTTCCTCGGATAATGAGGGGCAGAAGATAAGATTCAATTTTGGTAAATCATAGGCTAAGGCTGAGTTGGGTCAACTACAGGTGAATAAGTTGTTTGAAAAAACTTGGCAAAGAGATCGGTCATGGCCTGATCATTCGTTGCCGTTGTACCTTCAAACATGAGAGAGGCTAAGGATGTAGAAGGTTTACGTTTGGTGTTAACAAAGTTATAGAACTGTTTCGGGTCCTGGGTAAACTGAACCCGACAACGAGAAATATAATCCTTATAACACCGCGCGTTCAGCACGGTAAAATTCGACCGGGCTATTGAATACTGTGAGAAATTCGCAGAGCTCCCTTCCTTTTTAAATTTTTTACCTAGCCTTAAGTATATATTTTTTAAGTTTTTTAGGTTCTTGGTATACCAAGGCGGATCGTCACTTGTGAGTGGATACCGCGCCGGAACACAGTCATTAAAGAAAGAGTTCATTGCACTATAGAAGATTTGTATGGCAACGGCCATATCTGTGCAATTGTATAGATCGGACCAGTCGTACGTTAAAATATTGTAGTTGAGTCCCTCAAAATTAGCCTTTCGAAAAATCGAGTTTTCTTGACTGCCTCATACTTTTTGGTAGAATCAACTTTTATATCCATCCTCATCTCTAATGAGGGATGGTAAGGATCTTCGGGGTAAATGAGAGGTGACGCCCTGGATAAGGATACGGTTGCCGGATCCGAGACAAAGTATAAGTCTAGATACCGACCTAAAGAATTTGTAATATGGTTAACCTGTGCGAGTGACATGTCTAACATGCCCGCAGTAAAGTCATGATGTACGGTGGGAATTAAAGAAGGTAAACTATTAGAAGTGGACCAGGAAGTTTCAGGTAGATTAAAATCTCCCACAACAACCAATTGGTCCATGTCGGACAATAAGTTGGATACGGATTGAATCGCTGCCAAATGGTGCCAGTATGTTGGCAACTCAGATGAAGGGGGTATGTAAGAGCAAATAATGAATAATCTAAATTTACGAAATTTAATCTGAACACAAATGAATTCGATATCTCCGAATTCAAGATTAACCTCATCCGAAACGAGTTTGGAGTCGATAGCAATTAGTACTCCTCCCCCTCTTCGGTGAGGACGATCGCGCCTAAAAATGGAGTACTTATTCGGAAAAATTTGCGAGTTAAGTATATCCGATTTTAGCCAAGTTTCTGTGAACACTATAACCTGGGATGCAAAGGTAAGACGGTTAGTAAAAAGATTAGTGAGCTTACTACGTAGGCCCCTAGTATTCTGGTATGAAATAGTAAGGCATGCAAAAGATGTTCGTTTTTTGAGTTTTTTGTGGTCTTGTCAGTGGTTTTAATTTCTGGGAGTCTAACACCCAGCGGACGTTTTATCTTTATATTCCTAGGCTGATGTTCTTGGACAAATATATGTTCAGGCCAAAAGTTTGCCGAACATATGTTTTCGAAGTCCATCAGTGGTACACGTATCTTGAAAGATGAGGTGTGACGGGTGTAGGAATATTTAAATTTTACTACATCCTCCCGCTTTATATCGGCACTCACCCGAGATTGTGTGGTCAGAGAGTCGCGAGGGCGGCGTGTGTGCCGGCGTGTGGTGGTGCGAAGACGAGTCCATGCCCGGCGTTGGTAGACCCGAGTAAAGGGCGCTGAAGTCCTCCGGCGTTGTGCTGCATTTGCGCTGATGGTTGAGTGACGACGAGGAGGACTTGTCCAGCGTCGTGATCGGGGAACGTGTGTCCTGGACAGAGCTCGCCAGGCTTAGTAGGCGATTTTCGTGGGAGCCGCCGATGCCCATCAGACGCTGATCCTGGAACGACATGAACTTGGTGTCCTGCGCCACGCCGCCATGCTGCATGCTAGCATGGTCCTCCAGCAGTCCCTGCTGCAGGCCAAGCAGCCCACCCACCAAGTTTGGCCGTAACTCCTCCATGCTCAACTTGCCCGTCTGTCCGCCGGCGGAAAAGTTTAGCTGCCTGCTAAAGATCGCCGGAAAGATATTAAACTGCTGCGAGTCGGCGCTCGACTGCGGACTCAGTCCGAGACTGTGCGGCGTCACGTGTGGTATGGAGGCGGCGGCGGCTGCGGCCGCTGCTGCGGCAGATACGGATCCCGCTGCCGTTCCGGCCGAGCTGGGTCCGTTGCCGATCACCAGAGTTGGGGCCCCGGTGTTGATCAGCTGCTGTTGCTGCTGCTGCTGCAAGGGAGCGGAGACGACCACGCCCACGCAGGCTCCTGCACCCGGCGGTAACTGTTGCACCTGCTGCGGCTGCTGGTTCTGCGGCTGCTGATGAGAAAGGGAAACGGACACCGACGACAGCAGGCCGTGGTGACCGTGCGCGACCGCTATGGTTTGAGCGTGACCGTGGGCGTGGCCGGTGTGCCCGTGCGAGTGAGTAAGCGACAGGGCAGAGCTTGAGATGCTCCCGTTGCTGACGGTGTTGCCACTGCTGACTGTTGCTTGCTGTTGCTGCTGTTGTTGCTGGTGTTGCTGCTGCTGAAGCTGGTGCTGCTGCTGTGTCGTCGAGTTGTTGGTGTTACCGCCGCCGGCAGCTACTCCTCCAGCAGCGCCTAATCCACCTACAGCGCCACCACCACCACCACCGCCACCAGGACCTCCACCACCGCCACCAGCACCACCGGAACCAGGGCCGCCGGCACAATGCTGATGTTTGAAATCCAACTTGTGGCCGGCGTAGAAACGCTGCGTATCGATATACGTCTTAAATAAGTCGATTGAGTAATCCAACTGGAAGCTGTCTTGCGGCGAACGCGCTCTTGTTTGGAAAACGAATTTGGTTCAAGGGAATTTGGTTCAAGGAGCTGGTGCTGCAATGCGACCTAACAGATTCACTGACGCCCAACCGCCGCGTAGTGTTTCTAATTAGTTTCCTATTGGCTTTGCTTATCCACTGTCCGACAATGTGTTTCTTTATAGATTTACTTAAATATGGGTATTTTTCACAAAACTTTTCTCACTTGGTTAGCACTGCTCTCGGGATTCTCGCATGGTTGTTTATTTGTTACTCTTTGTTTTGCTATACCGTGGTCACTTAAAAAAAAGGCACAAACCCGATATTAACTCTGTCACACTGTCCGTTTG
>JAJJHQ010004748.1:103200-123331 GCA_021223825.1 Drosophila ironensis
GGGGGGGGGAGGGGGGGCGATGGAAACCCAGCGACGATTTTGCTACTTAGAGTGACAGCAGCGTTGCAGCGTGCGCTTGCTGCTAGTACGGGACTTGCGGCGGTGCGTGGAACTACCGTTGTGTCAATTGTCGCTGCGGAGACTCTGTGCGGCTCTGTGCGACTCCTATTCGACGCTATGCGCCGCTATTATTATTCGCGACTTTGAAACATAATGCGATTTCAGCAATATAACAACAGAGGTGTGCGTAGAGGTGTGTGGGTCCATTGGTTACCAACATAAAACAAGAAGAAATTTCGCACCAGGCTTTTAAATGTATTCTTTCGTTTTCTTTTGTGTAATTATTCTTATTTTTATTTCGAATTGGTTTTTTTTGATTTGATAGGCCCCTTCGCAGCGTTATTGTTCACAGCAGATACTCCACGCACGCACGGTGATACGTATTCGCGGCCGATCAAACTTAAAATGATATACAATTTCAAGCAACATACAAAATTATAACGAAATTAAGGATCATGTGCTCTGCTTGCTAACAGCGGCGCCGGCGTCGTTTCTTGTCCTGCCAATGCTCCTGCTGCTGCTGGTGCTGTCTCTGCCGCCTTCACCGCTCGTTTTGACAGCTGCCAACTACTGGTTGCAAGTTGTCGGTGGTTGCTTTTGGCTACCGAGCCTCACAGTCCTTTGCCGTTTGACGATGTCGCTGCTGCGAGGACAATTGCGGGATGCGCGCGAACGATTGGTGGTTAGTGCCTTTGCCGGTGTGCGTCTGCGTGCACCGTGCCAGTGCTTGTGTCTGTGCCTGTGCTTGTGCCTGCGCTTGTGCTTGTGTAGCCCTGACCACGAACCGTTAGACGTACTAAAAAAAAATAACTCTGTATGCGTTCATGTGAGTGTTGGCATGTGCGTGTGTTGTTGCCATGGAGGACGAAAGGGATGGCACGACAGCAGTGCTGGCTCTCCGTTCGCACGGCAGAATACGCTCTGCCACGTGCCGTCTCCCTTTAACTTGCTTGGTTAATTTGGTTAGTGTTGCCGTCGCCATTGCCATATTTGTCGGTATAGCTGAGTCGTAATTGTAGTTGCAGTTGCCTTAGCGGCATTTTCATTTGTTTTGCGGCATCGGAGGTCCTGGGTTCGAGATTCGACATCGACGTTCGACACCAGCCACTAGCAACTCGCGGTTGTGTGCGTGGGCCAAAGGACAGGCCAAATCCAAATCCATGCCTTGGCAATGGTCATTGCCCTTGAGTTTGGTGCCTCCTAAAGCAACTCCTGACTCGAAATGTCCGCTACGGACGCATGGGCATGTCTGTAGCTGTCAGGCCAGGACCAATTTCGGTGACACACTTTCGTTGCCGAAGCTATAAGGCACTACCAGCTGATCGCTGACAAAACATTCGGGCCTCCTGGGGCATCCACACATCCGAGCACTTCACCTGTGCGATTCAAGTGTGGAAGTGGGTTGCAGGTTGCATGTTGCAGGTTGATGGCTGCTGAGCTGGGCCTCAGAGCGGGATGCAACGAGTGGGGACTAACAATTGGTAGAGACGACAACAGGCACCCAGCCCGGTGGCAAAGCAAGTCCGGCATCGACTAGCCGGTTGTCTCGCTCTGGTCCATAGTGGCCTTGCCGAAGCAGCCGGCCGGCCAATCATGAAGCGGCAATAGCTTCGTTGTTGTTGCAGCTTCTAATGCGCAATGAATTAGTCCTTGTTAAATGTGTCGGCGACATAAACGCCGACCGCGGCGGCGACCGCGGCGGCGACTGCGGCGGCGACTGCGGCGGAGGCTGCAGCGTCGGCTGCACCGCCGGCTGTTGGAACATCTTTCATTGGCGCGCTGTTGCCAGTTTTCTTGCCACTTTCTTTCGGCTTGTTTGCAGATGCGCATCGCGCTCCATCCAGTGCGCCCGTCCTTTGCAGAGTATCTTTTCCGCCAGCCATGTGTGTCCCTGTAAGCCTTAAAGCAAGACCTTCAACCAAGATTCGCCGATTGTTCAACTGTAACCATTTCCGCCTCCGCTGCCGCTGTTAAGATCTGCCTGGGCCACCAGTTATTACTCATTTTCCAGTTTGTTTAGAATTTCTGCGCCCCACTCTAGCCTCTGATCCTTAATCGACATCAATGCAAATAATTTAAACTTTTCCAGGCCTTGTACTTTCAATAAAGAAAGCGTTTTACTGCGCTTAGATACTACCAAGTTGACTCGAAACTTGGAAAGGCTAGCAGGACACTGGGCACGACTTTGCGTTTGGAAATCCTACATTTATGAGAATCCTAAAGATTCACGTACTAAGGCTATAATATGTTGAATATGTTATTGCATTGAATAGGTTAAGACACCAAACAAATAGGCACGCCTATTGTCAAGTGTCTCGCTTATACGAACACGAGGCTCAGCTAACAAAAGTACCACACATTGTACAGTATATACATTGTACATAAATATATACATATGTATGCATGTACATATGAGCATACTATATATGCGTACATATGTGGCAGAATTTCGTGATTTTTGCAAGTTAAATTGACATGGTCGAATTTTTTTTACATTGATAGATATAAAACATACATGTATTTTTCTCTCGGTTAAGTATTGCCTATAGCCTTCAAACTCCAAAAAATGTTTATTATAGGCGATTACAAATTATAATAAAAACAAGAAGAGAAGAACATGGTATCTCGTATTCGAAAAATATCGACTACTAAATAGAAGCGAAAATAGTAAAGGGATTTCCAAAGGTAGAAAGTGCATGAGACAGACTATTAAGCATCCATTTAGGATACTAATTTGTGTATCATTACAATTTGTTTCTACAGACACACACGCACATAGACAAGCGGCGGTACAGGTTTGGGATGAGGTAAGTACTATGAATGGGGAGGAGCGTGCGATAAAGTTGCGGATGCGGGCTGATCTTTTCATCAGTAAAAACTAAAAAAAACCTTGTCACCCTCGGAACCAAAAAACACATTAAAATTAACCCAAAACCTCTAAAAACAACAGCGTCTTTGGCTTTTTTTATAGAACAATCCACCACTGCTGTAGTTGCGTTTCTGAATTGATTTCAAGCCGGAGTTATTATTTTTCTATTTCGAGGGAAACATGGGCTGCAAGGCTGTACTCGCATCGTCATGGGCTTGTTGGTAGATCTAATGGCTAACGATGCATAAGCATACACACGTGTATACCATTGATGTGGCTTTTTAACTTTTCATTATTGACCGCTAAAAGCATCTTTTAAAAATTTGAAAAAACTACCGCAGCAAAAAGAGCCCATCAACAACATTGGCTGCAGCTTTGGGCCAAAAGGGAAAAATTTAAGAAACAGCGGGGATGTCGAAAAAAAATTATGGGAAGGAGAGTAAAAAGTGCCTGACCCAACCCCCCACCAACCCCTATTCAACTGACGCCATTTTGTCAGCGCTTTGAAATCCGCATTTGCTCTCCACTCCCGGCTGTTTTCCATTCCTACCCCCCTTTAGCTGCCACTCGCCATCACCCTCAGTCACTTGTTTCGTCCTTCAACTGATTTTGCTGATGCTGCTCTCATTTTTTGCTCGTACCCTGCGGTTGCACCACGCCCACTATCTCAAGTTTCAACAACACCTCCCATACTACGCAACAAGCCCGACGAAAAACCCCGACCAGGCTCAGCGTCCCCTTGAAGTCTGTGTCCTGTGTTAAGCTTTTCCACTCTCTCCACCGCCACATCCTCAAGACCTCCGCTGCTGCTCGCTTAAAAATTTTGTAGGCGTTTTTACTTTGATTGTAAAACGCATTTCTATTTCATATAGCGTTTAAAGGCTCTTCCTCTATGCTTGGATCTTCGCGTAGATCCGAGTGAGTAAGTGTGCAGTCCGATGTAGGCTATTAGTGTCCTAAATGCCTTTATTGACATTTGAAGTTCTTTAATATAAATATTTTGAAATATTTGAAATATTTTATATTTATTTTATATCTGAAATATTTTAAGAAGCTGGGTAAAACCAACGATTCCCCCTCGCTTAATTTTATTATATTCGTAATTTAAGTGTCTCAAGGGTAGAGGTAAAAAAAATAGTTTAAGACAAATGATCAGATAATTTTTTCAAGCTAATTTTGATAATAACCAATCCGACAAGGGCTATAAGCTGACCATCCAAGTATTAAAAGTCACTCAATATACGCGATTGACAAGTAATGAGAAACGTCATATTGGTTTTCGTTAAATTTTTTTAATTAGCTGAAATATTCCAACGGGAAAACTTATTGATAATGAACATACATGGTATCTCGTAGTCCAGAAATCTCATAAAACTAAATTTTCTTGCAAATATTTGAGAATGTCTCCGAGATTGGAGGAGTTTGTGACTTCTGCCTTTCATTCGATTTTTTTTATTTGTTTAGGATAATAATAATTAAATAGTACAAATAAGCCCGCTGTTGCCAATTGGGCAACTTAATCAGATCGGAGATTCATTAGATTTAGGTAGTCTTTTTATTTTTTCGTCTTTTTCCATATTTAACCATAATTAGAGCTAAAATTAGAGCTAGAGCCACGTCCCTTACTGCCACGCCCCTTACCGCCGTTGAAATTTATAAAAAACGCAGTATCTTTGATATGGTTTAAGCTTGAGATTAAGACCGCTTAATCCGCTGATCGTTTAACATATTTATACAAAATTACGTCCAGATCGGAAAATAAAAATATACGATATAGCCGATTAAAGTTATTCCCACCCCTTGACGCGGTAACGGTATGCCCCTGCAAATGCCCGATCACGTCATCTTATTTAATTATTTTGTAACCCCCCTTCCGTCAAATAAACAGCACTTGTATACATACACTGCGCTCCCGCAGTGTACATATGTACATAGTTTTTGGATTTCAACACACAACAAATTTAAAATAAATAAAAAAGGTACATGGTATCTAGTTGACGAGAAATCTCGACTACAGCGTCTCTATTAGTTTTTTTTTTAGTTCATTCGTATATGTACGTTCACTTTTTTCTGTCATTGTAACAGGGAGAAGCTTTTCCGACCCTATAAAGAATATATATTCTTGATCAGTATCAACAGCCGAGTCGATCTAGCCAGGTCCGTCTGTCCGTCTGCCCGTATGAACACCTTGGAAACTATAATAGATAGAGAAAAACAAATGACATATTCAGAGTTGTGTGATACCAGTTCCGCACAAGTTTTTATACCATGTACCTTAAGGTACAAATGTGCAAATGTATGTAACAGGCAGAAGGAGACATCTCCGACCCCATAAAGTATATATATTCTTGATCAGCGTCAACAGCCGAGTCGATATAGCCATGTCCGTCTGTCCGTCCGTCCGTCCGTCCGTCCGTCCGTCTGTCTGTATGTATGAACACCTCGTTCTCGGAGATGGTAAGAGATAGAGGTCTAATTCTTTTTGCTTTTGGTGTGTTATTGTTGCAGGCAGATCAAGTTTATTTCAAATTTTTGCCACGCCCCTTTCCGCCTTCGTAATTTGCAAAAAACCGTATTTGAATTTTCTTCGAGAACTTGGACAAAATAAGAGCTAGAGACCTACTTCTTTTTGTAATATGTCCGTTTTACTATTGCGCAGATAATGTCATTCTTGGATTTTTGCCACGCCCCTTTCTTTCCTCGTATTTGCAAAAAAAATCGATATCTTCGAAATTGTAAAAGCTAGAGGCATAATTTCAGTCCAATAAGTCCACATCGTCAAACACGTACGTGCAAAATTACGTACGGATCGGACAATAAATATAGAAGAATTGGCCAATTAAAGTTTTACCCACCCCTTCCCTAGGCAACGGCATGCCGCACACGCTGGGCTGACGTCATCCGTCTCTTCTTTGACTTCAATTCGTTCGCACGTAGTGTGTGTATGTGTGCACCTGCTGATTTTTTGGATGTTGGTGAATTAATTGAACAAAAAAATATAATCAAAGAAATGGTTCATAAAGAAAAGAGGTACATGGTATCTCGTTGTCGAGAAATCTCGACTACAGCGTTCCTACTTGTTTTTTTAATTCAACTAACTCCGCCGCACCCCTGCAAAGGGCGAAATTCTGTATCGTCCACAATTTTAACTCTAGACCCAATAAATTTGTTGAGTGCATTGGTACAGCCTTTACTTGCCTGTGTTGCGAAAATTAGGTGGTTACGCCCACTTCTGATCGCGCAAATGACAAAAATGTTTTGCGCCCACAAGCTTTCCCATAGAAATATGCCGAGCACTTCTCATACGGCTCGAGTCGTGAGGATAGACCCGAAAGAAAGACACGAGGAATCTTGTTAGAAAGAAAGATACGAGGACACTAGTTATGATGTTATTGTGATAGGTGAATTAGTATAAGGGTTTTAAGGGTGTTAGGATTAGAGTTGGAGATAATGGAGAAAAATGCATTTTAATCCGTACATAACGTAGTTCATTCTACATTGTAGAATGTTCAGATTGTAATTCCGATTGGTAGGAAGCAACACTATATTGATAGCAAATTTTCACATCTTCAACGTACAAAAGGAATACAGAGTTTTTTATAGTGTGGGAAAGATCGTTTAAAAATAATATGAACAATAGCGGACCGAGGTGATTCTCTTGTGGGACATCGGACGTGACGCTGACCACATCGGATAAAGAATTTTTTAATAGGACTCACTGCGTCCTACCAGTCAGGTAGCTACGGATCCAACTAAGGAGATCTAAAGGAAACCCTAGTAAATTTAGTTGACTTAGGAGCAGGGAATGGTTTACAGAGAAAAATGCCTTGCTGAAGTCGGTATAGGTGACATCTGTTTGACGATTCTTTTTGAAACCGCTGAATATGAAGGAAGTTAATTCCAAAAGATTGGTGGTAGGAGATCGTCGGCTTATAAATCCGTGTTGGTAGGGAGATATTACCGATCTACAAAGGTGTTGCAGGTGGGGGGTAATAAATTTTTCAAAAAGTTTCGGAATAGCGGATAACTTTGAAATACCTCTGCAGTTTGCCACACCCGATTTTTTACCTTTTTTGTGTGAAGGAATGAGGAAAGATTCCTTTCAGATTAAGGTAAATATGAAGCTAAAGATGTTGAAGGTTAACGTTTGGTGTTAACAAAGTGTTTTATAACTTTGTTTCGGATCCTGCGTAAACTGAACCCGACAACGAGATACGAGTATTTAATCCTTATAACACCGCGCGTTTTGCACGGTAAACTTCGACTATTGAATACTGCTAGTATTTTGCAGTAATTCCTTCCTTTTTAAATTTTTTACCTAGCCTTAAGAAAATATTTTTTAAGTTTTTTAAGTGCTTGGTCCAATAAGAGTCCAATGCACTATAGAAGATTTGTATGGCAACGGCCATATCCGTGCAATTGTATAGATCGGTCCAGTTGTACGTTAAGGTATAGTTGATTCTTTCAAAATGGGCCTTACGAAAACAGTGAGTTTTCTGGACTGCCTCATACTTATTGGTTTAGGGCCTAAACTTTAGGCTGAATCTATATCCATCATCATTTCAAATGAAAGATGGTAAGAATCTTAAGAGTAAATGAGATGTGAAGGCCTGCATAAGGATACGGTTACCGGATGTGAGACAAATTATACATAAGCCTAGAAACCGACCTTAGGAATTTGCAATATTAGTAACCTATACGAGTGACATGTCTAACATTCCCGCAGTAAAGTCATGATGTACAGTGGGAATTAAAGAAGATAAACTATCAGAAGTGGACCCGTTAGTTTCAGGTAGATTAAAATCTCCCAGAACTACCAATTGGTCCATGTCGGACAATAAGTTGGATACGGCGATATGAATCGCTGACAAATGGAGCCAGTATGTTGGCAACTCAGACGAAGGGTTTATAAGAGCATGTTATGAATGTGCTAAATTTAAGGAATTTAATCTGTACACAAATGATATTTTCGAATTCAAGATTAACATCATCCGAAACGAGTTTGGAATCGATAGCAATTAGTACTCCTCCCCCTCTTCGGGGAGGACGATCACGCCTGAAAATCGAGTTGGAAATATTTCAGAGTAAAGTATATCTGACTTCAACCAAGTTTCAGTAAACACGATTCCCTAGGATGCAAGGTAAAACTTTTAGTAAATCGATAAGAGAGGTTACTTCATAGGCCTCTAGTATTTTGGTAAGAAATTAGTAAACTTGCAAAAGAAGTTATTTTGTTGAGGGCTTAGCTGTGGTTTTGATTTCTCGAAGTTTAACTCCCAGCAGACGTTTTTTCCTTAAATTCCTAGGCTGATTTTCTTGGAAAAATATATATTCAGGCCAAGAAAATTCCTGAATATATGAAAATTGTCAAATTCCAACTGTGGCACCCGTATCCTGAAATAAGATGTATGACGGGTATAGGAAAATTTAAATTGTAATACGTCTTCCCTCTTTATATCGTCTTTAACATCTTAGCTTAAACCTATATAAGCTAAGATGTCAATTTCAGACGTAGCAGGGGCTAGGGAGGTATCACCTTTAGGGATTTTGGAATCGCAGGTGGATGACCTTCAATACCAGTTGGTGTTGATGATTTTTTAATGGGAGTGATAACCGATGGTGGGTACATCATCAGACCTCTGCTGACATTCTCCAACAACTATAAATTCGGGATCCGTTTTGTTATCACCGGGGTCGTTGCCAAGAGAGTGGAATACGACAGCGGTGTTTTTAGAATGCATTGCTGCGGTAAATTTTGAGGAATTAGGTTCTCAGTCTGCGGCAGGTAAGAACTTGGTTTTTTGCGCTTAGGAGGCTCGTTGAATAACTGAAGGTTATTAAAACGTGTATTTAGTGCCAAGAAAGCTGCATCAGCCTTTTTAAATAAGTCAAGAACCTCCTTGACCTCAGTTTTTGCCTGCCGCATGAACGATTTCATTTCGTTCTGAACCCCTCTATAATTTTCGCAGCAATAGTGCAGACCGGAACAAGATCGGGCCAAAGCGTCTAAGGCTGCGGCACATTTAGCGTACGCCAGGTTTTTACAGAGCCAGCAGAGAACGCTAGGCTGATTGGCGGAAAAAACTTTATTGTATTTTTTCATTGCACCATTTCAAATTCCATAATTAATTGATTAATATTTTACATACCTTTAAACCACGGTGAGCACAGAGAGATAAGTAAATAGAGAGAAGCACAGAGAGAGAAGTAAATACGATAGATAAAGTTTAAGTGAGGAGAGTGTAACTACAGAGTGAGATTGCAGTTACGTGGATACAGAGTGAGAAGTGGAACGAGAAGTGAAGAATCTTGCGGAACTTACTTTACGAACGCGCCTCGTATGTGTACGCTGGATCTTTTTCACTTATTTTCCACATCCTTTCCGCCTTCGTAATTTGCATAAAACTGACTTTCTTCGACATACGAGTATTTGCCCCTAACTTGAACAAAGTAAGAGCTAAAGAACTATTTCTTTTTGCTGTGGGTCCGTTTAACTATTACACAGATGACGTCATTCCCGGATTTTTGCCACGCCGTTTCTGCCCTCGCATTCGGTAAAAAATCGATGTCTCCGAAATTGTAAAAGCTAGATAGAATTTTGATTCCGATAAATCCTTTGATCGTCAAACACGTACATACAAATTTAGGTACAAATCGGACAATAAATATAGAAGACATGACCAATTAAAGTTTTATCCGCACGTGCATACATACCAAAGTATATTTATGCACAACACATACAAAAATGTATGTATGTATGTACATTTAAGAACAGTACCAAATACACAGTTTTCAATGGAGAGACACGCCTTGGTTGGAATCGCTTCTGCGTACCATACAAAAAACAATTCCGTTTTGCTATTGTGCCTAAAAAGTGTCATAGTTTGAAGGCTAGCCGGTAATATCAGCTCATATAACACATTTCGAATTCAGATGAATATAGTAAGTTCTACTCCACGCAAGACATGTGTACGCTAATCCGGCATCGTTGTTAATACACTGAATTACCATTACTTTTTATGAGCTACACATTTATAGACCGGTCGCAAACATAAATTTTTTTAGGTAATACATACATACCTTGAAGATAATAAAAAGCCGAACTTTAAAAAAATGCAATACAAATTTTAAATTTCCAAGAAACTCGAAATCAATGCGCGCAAAAAGAAAGAATATTGTAAAGCTCCTTGCAAAATCATATGGTGTGTTTGTCCGTTCACAGCTAATGATCTGTTGGCCGTAGAGCTTTTCAAAATTCACCATAAATTTTAATTATATGCCGCTAGCGAGACCAAATCGCCCACTGTGCTGTGGTGGGAAGAGCGGATGCCGGGGCCGTGGTAGAGAGGGGCCGTGGTGAACAGCAGGAAACCACGACCAAAAGAAACAGAAGAGCGGATAGCGGGAGCCGAGGAACCGTGAAGAAGAGCAAAAGCTCCCGGACTAACGGGATAATGGCGTGATCGCGCGCCGGGAGAAACGCCCAGAACACGGAAAAGGCACCGTTGGAATCGGGCCGCGCCGTAATTGCTAGGCGAAAGGGAACGTCGAGAATAACGGGACAATTGCACAATCTTCAGTTCCTGCTGCACTGACGAATTACAGATGAGGAACTACACAAACGCAATGTGCGAACTGGCAAGAATATGGCCTTCCACAAAAAGTAAATTTCTGCAATCAGCATGCCAAGAACCGAACACGGCTCAGCAGCATCAATCGCCGGAGCAGACAAAAAACAACTTTGAAGCTATGATATGCGTATGTCATATCAAATTCTAACGGAATTTATGTTGTTTATGCGCACAACTATACAATCCAAATAACTCATATCACTAGGAGACCACTTCATAGCAGCAGGCCAAGACAATGCCAAGCACACACACTGGGGATCTCGACTCCAAAAGGAAAGCAGCTCTATAATGCAATTATCAAAGCCAATAACAAGCTCGACTATGTTTTTTCTGGTACACCAACATACTCGCCGGCAGGCCCAAAGAAACGATTTGATAGACTTTGCGATTCCCAAAAACATTCCTAAAAATCTGATAAGCGCCGAAAGCCTTTCGGATCTTTTATCTGATCACTCGCCTGTCCTGTTTATTCTACTCCGACATCCAGAATCATTGGAACAATCATTAAAATGGACCTCACAGAAAACTAATTGGGTAAAGTACAGAAAGTATAATAAGAACCACAGTTGTATAAAAAAAAACCAAGTAAGAACGATTATAGTCGAGTTTCTCGACTATAAATTTCTGGTTCTCAGATTCACCTGGTTTATGACACAATATAATACCTACCTACTTTTGGGAGCAACAAATGTTCGTAATTTATTTTGTGGGTTTGTGTTTGTTTGTATGAGAAGTGTTTCTATGGAGAAAAATGTCATTTGTTCATTCAATGCAACTCATTTTTGTCATTTTCGCGAACAATAGTGGGCGTAGCCGGCTAATTTTCGCAACGGATAGTGCCAATAAAGCCAAAATTGTGGATTTCACAGAATTTCGCGGTTTGCGGGGCTGCGGAGAGAGGTAGCCGATTTTTATACCATGTACCTTAAGGTACAAATGGTATATTAAGTTTGTGCAAAGTATGTAACAGGGAGAAGGAAACGTTTCCGACCCTATAAAGTATATACATTCTTGATCAGCATCAACAGCCGAGTCGATCTAGCCATGTCCGTCTGTCTGTCCGTCCGTCCGTCTGTATGTATGAACACGTCGTTGTCGGAGACGGTAAGAGCTAGAGGTGTAATTCTTTTTGCTTTAGGTCCGTTATATGTGTACGCAGGTCGAGTTTATTTCAAATTTTTGCCACGCCCCTTTCCGCCTTCGTAATTTGCATAAAACTGTATTTTCTTCGATAACTTGAACAAAATATGAGCTAAAGACCTGTTTCTTTTTGCACTAGGACCGTTTAACTATTATGCAGAGAATGCCATTTCCAGATTTTTGCCACGCCCCTTTCCGCCCTCGTATTCGCAAAAAAATCGATATCTCCAAAATGATAAACGCTAGAGACTTAATTTTAAGTCTACTAAGTCTGCTGATCGTCAAACACGTGCATGCAAAATTACGTTCAGATCGGACAATAAATATAGAAGATATGGCCAATTATAGTTTTACCCACACCTTCCCACGGCAACGGTAAGAGAGGTACATGGTATCTCGTTGTCGAGAAGTCTCGACTACAGCGTTCCTACTTGTTTTTAAAATAAACTTGTGCTGAACTGGTATCCCTAGAATTCGAATATGCAATTAGTTTTTCTCTATCTGTTATAGTTCTCAAAATCTAGGCGTTCATACGGACTCGGCTGTTAATGCTGATCAAGAATATATATTCTTTAAAGGGTCGGAAAAGCTCCTTGTCCCTGTTACATATTTGACATTCGCACGAATTCAATTTACCCTTATTCATTTTTTAAAAGAACCGGGTATAAAAAAGTGTAGGTTCCCAGTTGATGATTAGGTGATCGTAGAGTGTTTAAAAATCCAAGAAAAATCGATTCACAGCATCTATTATTAACGTTTTTTCACATTTTAAAATTTGAATTAAATGTCGTTAGCAAGGCCAAATTTTTCAACTGTGCGTCCGTATGAACGTTTAGATATTGGAGATTATTATTGATACCCAAAAAAAAATTAAAAATTCTGAGTCTGAGGATACCAGCCCAGAAAAAACTTTGTTTTTGTCCTCCTTCACGTCCGCAAGCCGCGATATTTTATGGAAACAGTAAAGGTATTCATTTTAGAAACACTGAATTCGAATATGATATTGGTAGAACACATATCTATTGGAGTTATCAAAATCTGTCAGTGTCGAAGAATCACCCCTTTGCACAAATGCTGAAAAAATGTGTTTCGGCCACCCCTTTGCACCCAAACACTCCAAACATCTCCTACGCTACTATAAAATAGGATTTTTTATTAGCATAGCCAAAATCTATCATAAAATTAGGCACTTACCTTTCTCAGCACCCCTGCAGTCCGCGAACTTCTGTGTACGTGTACAATTTTCATTTTAGAAACAATTAATTCGGATATAAATGTTGGTAGAATACATATCTATTCGTGTTGCTAAAGTTAATCAGATACGCCCATCTACGCCCGCGAAAATGACAAATATGTATTGCACCCACAAGCTTCTCCATAGAAAAATGTTGCGCACAGAAAAAGCACACCTATTAAAATAAAATTAAATAAAATTGCCAAAACTTATCCATGCTCAAAAACCGGGTATTTAGAGTCGAGACACTCGACTAAAATAGATCTAACTTGTTGTTTCAATAATTAAAAATTACACATACCCAGTCATACAAACAGCGCACTATGGTCCAAAAGTCGATTTTTTTTGGCATAAACTCTAAAAATAGAGATAGACGTGTAATTCTTTTTGCTTTTGGTGTGTTATTGTTGCAGGCAGATCAAGTTTATTTCAAATTTTTGCCACGCCCCTTTCCGCCTTCGTAATTTGCATAAAACTGTATTTTCTTCGACACGTTTGCCTATAACTTGGACAAAATAAGAGTTAGAGACCTACTTCTTTTTGCAATATGTCCGTTGAACTATTGCGCAGATAATGTCATCCTTAGATTTTTGCCACGCCCCTCGTATTTGCAAAAAAAGGGATATTTTCGAAATGAAAAAAATAAAATCAAAGAAATGGTTTATAAAGAAAAGGGGTACATGGTATCTCGTTGTCGAAAAATCTCGACTACAGCGTTCCTACTTGTTTTTTTTATTTATATCTATTTTTTTTTATCATCTTCTAAGTGGTATTTGCTCAGTTTTTCGTAAACCCAATCAGACACAATTGATATTTTGGGATTGTTGCTTCGCCAAGTATCGAAAAGATCGCTATGGCGAAACTCGAACGAACCTGAATATTGTGGATTTGTAAGAAAAGGGGGACGAACGGGGAAAATGTGTTAACTAGCGCTGAAAAACGACATTTATGTGAACAAACTGGCGTTGTTAGTTTTTGTCGGCAGACGTGGGGTCGTTTTTTTTTTATCCTCGAAACACAGGGGACGCATGTTAATTTTCTACAAAAATACACATAAATTGGACATTAAACACAACTCAAATACTAAAACTATCGATTGCATTCTTTTGAAAGATCATACAAAGCTTCAGTGAAGCTTTTAAAACTTTATTATTTAAGTTTTTAGAAGTATGATGTATTAACTTTAATAATTTAGAACCAAAAATACAAAACATTAACATAAAAATTTCGAGTTTATGCCAAAAAATCCGACTCTTGGACCATAGTGCAATGTACTCAGTTATGGTCATTTTGAACAACAAACTCTTATTTTTTAATACTTGGTCCAAAAACCCTTATTTCTAATTACGCTATCAATGCGATCTGGCATACTTTCTACCAAATTTTAATGATTTCTTTGGGGATAGCTCTTCATTCCTGCTGGACTCGTTGAAACAACTCGTGCTGGTTTGCTGGTACCGATTTGTAGAGTCCCAATCGTCTTTTCACTATCGACCACAAATTTTCCATAGGATTGAGATTAGGACTCTATGCTGGCCACACCATTAACCTGAAACGCTGTTTTGCGATACATTTTTTAACGATTTTGGACGTGTGCTTTGGGTCCCCATGTATTTTTATTATCAACCAATTTTTATACCCGGTTCTTTTAAAAAAGAAAAGAATAAGGATATATTGGATTCGTGCGAATGTATATATGTAACAGGGAGAAGGAAACTTTTCCAATAAAGTATATATATTCTTGATCAGCATCAACAGCCGAGTCCATCTAGCCATGTCCGTCTGTTCGTCCGTCCGTCTGTCCGTATGAACGCCTAGATTTTGGAAATTATTATAGATAGAGAAAAACTAATTGCATATTCTAATTCTAGGGACACCAGTTCAGCGAGTTTTTTTTTTTTTTTTTAAATCAGACCCATTCGTTTTTTTGTTATATTTTGTATAAGATTTTGTTAATAAATATTCAAAGAATAAACACAAACAATTTTGGATCATTTACTCTACTAATAACTTTTTAATGCGAGCCCAAAGTCAGTAGTTGCACACATGTACTCAGACTTGCACGCCACTGTAAATATGACGTTAAGGCAAAGCAGAAATGGAATATGAGGTCTGTGGTCTTTAATACTAGATAAAAGATTCTCTATAAAACTTACCACAAACGTTGATCATCTTAATCAGTAAACAAACTGATTTATATACCTAGCTTTTACCATCTCGGTATAGAATAAAATACAGTTTTATTCAGAGGTAGGTAGGGGCATGTATGTATCTTTTATACGAACCTACAATAAAAAGAATTTTTTATAGCTCGTACTATCTTCAAATAAACATAAATTTCATACACGCTTAATGGAACTAAAAGAGTTATGTGACTGGTTATGTTACCATCTCGGAAAACGAAGGGATCATACGAGTATATGCAAAGTCTGGAGTTTGCCGATGTTTTATGTAGTTTTAAAATTCTTTAAATCTGTCCATTCTATAACATTGGAAGTTTAAGTAAAATAAAAAACAAGAAATACACAAAATCGAAATTAAGAGACCCATTGGGTCACCTCCCTTAGGTGAGCAAAGAAATAATATTTGTTTGTTATGAAAAGTCAAATATAAATTTTTTGGAAGCCACTAGAAGATGTCCTCACGCGCTATCAAAAAATTTAATAATATTAAAGTTTCCCGCACAGTTTAATAATTACATTAGCTGACACAAAAGAATTAGGTATGCCTTACATACTATGTACATATGTATGTTATATGTATCTATATACATACATACATACATAAGACGCAGATCATGTCTTTTAAAATTTGTTTTCACTTCCATTTTCGACTTTTTAATTTGCCAATAACTGATGTTTTTATACATCTTTGACAATAACGCTTTCTTCTCGCTGTTACATACATTTCTCAAACTTAATATACCATTTGTGTCTTGAGGTACAAAGCAACGAAGATACAGGCAAATAAAATTTGATTCGCCTGTGTCCTGTGTCTATGCCCGGTGACGGCCTCTTACTGCCCATTTCTACTTACACGTTCGTACTTAATTAAAAAACAAGTAGAAACGCTGTAGTCGAGATTTCTCGACAACGAGATACCATGTACCTCTTTTCTTTATGAACCATTTCTTTGATTTTATTATACCATGTACCTTAAGGTACAAATGGTATATTAACTTTGTGCAAATGTATGTAACAGCCAGAAGGAGACATCTCCGACCCCATAAAGTATATATATTCTTGATCAGCATCAACAGCCGAGTCGATATAGCCATGTCCGTCTGTCCGTCCGTCCGTCCGTCCGTCTGTCCGTCTGTCTGTATGTATGAACACCTCGTTCTCGGAGATGGTAAGAGATAGAGGTCTAATTCTTTTTGCTTTTGGTGTGTTATTGTTGCAGGCAGATCAAGTTTATTTAAAATTTTTGCCACGCCCCTTTCCGCCTTCGTAATTTGCATAAAAATGTATTTGAATTTTCTTCGATAACTTGGACAAAATTAGAGCTAGAGACCTATTTCTTTTTGCAATATGTGCAATATGTTTTGCAATATTGAACAAAAAAATATAATCAAAGAAATGGTTCATAAAGAAAAGAGGTACATGGTATCTCGTTGTCGAGAAATCTCGACTACAGCGTTCCTACTTGTTTTTTTTTTGTTCAAATAATTCACCAAATTTTTGTTTGTTGACATCAAAAAAATCAGCAGGTGCACACATACACACACTACTGTATGAATAAACGTGCGAACGAATTGAAGTGAAAGAGAAGACGAATGACGTCACCCCAGTGTGTGCGGCATGCCGTTGCCTAGGGAAGGGGTGGGTAAAACTTTAATTGGCAATATCTTCAATATTTATTGTCCGATCCGTACGTAATTTTGCACGAACGTGTTTGACGATCAGTGGACTGAAAATTATTCCTCTAGCTTTTACCATTTCGGAGATATCGATTTTTTTGAAAATACGAGGGCGGAAAGGGGCGTGGCAAAAATCCAAGAATGACATTATCTGCGCAATACTTAAACGGACATATTGCAAAAAGAAATAGGTCACTAGCTCTTATTTTGTCCAAGTTATCGAAGAAAATTCAAATACAGTTTTATGCAAATTACGATGGCGGAAAGGGGCGTGGCAAAAATTTGAAATAAACTTGATCTGCCTGCAACAATAACACACCAAAAGCAAAAAGAATTAGACCTCTATCTCTTACCATCTCCGAGAACGAGGTGTTCATACATACAGACAGACGGACAGACGGACAGACGGACGGACGGACAGACGGACAGACGGACATGGCTATATCGACTCGGCTGTTGACGCTGATCAAGAATATGTATACTTTACTTTACTTTTTTTTTACTTTTTTCAACCTAATCTCTTAGAAATATTTGAAAATAGTATTGTATATACATACATATATATTATATACCTCGTTTCTTTATTTTTGTGCGTTTGAAGTATTTTTATTCACATGAAAAAAAAAAGAAGTAAGAACAATTATAGCCGAGTGTCTCGACTATAAATACCCGGTTCTCAGTCTCACCTGGTTTTTGACACATTATAATAGCATTGAAATTTTGGGCGCAACAAATTTTCGTAATTTGGTGTTTGGAGGTGTGTGTGTGTGTGTAAAAGAAGTGAGCGCCATATTTCTATGGAGAAGCTTGTGGGCGCAACACATTTTTGTCATTTGCGCGAACAAAAGTAGACGTAACCGGCTGATTTTCGCAACACAGATAGAGAATGACCCTACCAATGTACTATACAAATTTAGTGACTATAGAATTAAAATTGTGGATGCCACAGAATTTCGTGGTTGGCGGGGGTGTGGGGGGAGGTAGCCGATTTTAAAAATAAATATCCCTAAATTCAGAATGTGTAATTAGTTTTTCTCTATCTATTATAGTTTCCAAAATCTAGGCGTTCATACGGACAGACGAACGGACGAACAGACGGACATGGCTAGATGGACTCGGCTGTTGATGCTGATCAAGAATATATATACTTTATTGGAAAAGTTTCCTTCTCCCTGTTACATATATACATTCGCACGAATCCAATATATCCTTATTCTTTTTTAAAAGAACCGGGTATACAAATTGGTTGATAATAAAAATACCTGGTATCTCGTTGTCGAAAAAGTTCGACTACTGCGTTTCTACTTGTTTAACCTTATTTATCTACGTGAACATGCACTCAATTTTCCTCGCCACTGTATATACTCGTATATAAAATTGAATGTAACCAAGTATGTCCGCTATGGAATTGTAAACGGCGGAACCGATTTTGATAAAATTTTTTGTACATGTTCAAGGTAAACGAGGAAAATTCGTAAAAATTTTAGGAAACTTGATTGAAAATGTGGAAAATTGATTAAAGTTGGCAGCTGTAGCTCTTAATAGCTGTGGGAGTATGTGCCATGGCCACTTCCTAGCTCCCAGTGCTCCCAAAAACAAAAAGCTATTAATGTCTCGATCAAAAGGGAATCAACATGCCCAAGTGCTCGGAATTTGACGGTGAAAAGGGAATGTGTGAAGCGAAGGTCTTGATCAAAAGAGAATCAAAATGTGCACTTCATCCGAAGTTGACGGTGAAAAGGGAATGTTTAAAATTACGCAAACAAAATATGTATAACCAAAAAATCAGACGGAGACAATTTTTTTTCTTTTTTTGGCCGTCTGCCAAGTTAAAAATCTGTGCCCACCGCTGCTCTAGAAATTAAGCTGGCAGTCCTTTTTTAAACAGTTTTAAAGGGGACAAGTGCAAGTGACTAGATTTATTCTAAAATTCATTCAACTGACTGTAGATCAGTGCCTAATATCACAACAAAGCGGCATTTATGGGATGCTACACAGCTATGTTATATAGTCACATACTATATGTAGCATTTTTTATACCATGTACCTTAAGGTACAAATGGTATTTAAACTTAGTGGAAATGTGTGAACTTATATTAGTCAACTCATATTATACATATATTCTTGATCAGTATCATAGGCCGAATCGATGTAACCAAGTCCGTCTGTCCGTCCGTCTGTCCATCGCTCCGACCAGTATGTACATATGTTCGTCAGTATGTACATATGTATGAACAAGTCGTTCTCCGAGATGGCAAGGTTTGTAATAGTTTTTGGTTTTGGTTCGCTATATACGCAGATCAATTTTTGCCACGCCCGTTTCTGCCATTCCAATTTCCATAAAACTGTATTTGTTTCGACATCTGGAACCATAACTTGGACAAAATAAGGTCCGTTCGCAGAAGGTCTGTTTAACAAATACGCAGATAATGTAATTGCCATATTTTTGCCACACCACTTTCCGCCTTCCCTATTTGCATCAAACAGTATTTGCTTAGACAATTTGACCATAATGTGAACAAAATAAGAGGTAGAGACATTTTTCTTTTTGCATAAGGTCCGCTTACCAAATACGCAGATAATAGTGTTTTCATATTTTCCCACTCCTTCTTTTACCTTCGAAATTTGCAAAAACGCTGTATCTCCGAGATGGTAAAAGCTTGTGCCATTATGATAAGCACAAATACATATATTTACAAAATAACATTCAGATTGGAAAAAAAATATAGAAAATGCGGTCAATGAATGTTTTAGCCACCCCTTGCTAGTATTAATGCCCGATTTACTATTTGTACAAGCTTTATCCTTCTTTGACAAGCAGTACCAGCTTTGACAAGTGACCCGCAGTTATGTATGCACGAGTTGTTTGTTTAGATGCCGACACACTTTTTGATTTATTTAAATGAAAAACAAGTAAAGACGCAGTCGAGATTTCTCGACAACAAGATACCACGTACTATCTTGGCATTCCGATGCAGTGGTAACGGGTGGGTAACAAATTAATTGGACATATCTTCTATATTTTTGCATGCACATACCTAACAATCAGCGGACTCCGCGGACTCGAAACTGTCTCTCGATTTTACCATTTCGAAGGTATGTCGTAAATGCAAAGGCGAAAAGGGGCGTGGAAAAATTTGAAATTAAACTTATTCTGCCTGCATTAAAAATTCACTAAAATCAAAAAGAATTACACCTCTAGCTCTTACCATATGCAAGGACGACGTGTTCATATATACAGACGGACACGCGGACAGCAAAACAGACGGACAGACAGGCGAACAGACGGACATGGCTAGATCAACTCGGTTGTTGATGCTGATAAAATATATATATAT
>JAJJHQ010004748.1:123344-141206 GCA_021223825.1 Drosophila ironensis
TATATATATATATATATACATTTTTCACATTAAAATTGGCAGTGCGCTTTGTGGACAGGGTATATATATTTTAATATACCCTATAAAGCGTTTTACATATACGCTCAGACTTGGATAAAGATATATATAGAGGGCAGGAAGGAATGGGAAAAGGTAAAATGGAAAAAATGTAGCCCTGCTGTTTCCGGAAAAGTGCTCGGGGGCGCACATATGTCAACTTTTTTCTGTTGCCGTTCGCAACTCCAGAACTATGCCTCCCACTCGTTCCTGTGCACGCACATTTTGCAATAAGTTTGGCGGGAACTTTCGGCTGAACAGGCCGGAGATGGATGTGAAGAAGAAGGTTTACAGCCGCAGTTGAAGAGCGGCACGGATGAACTTGAAATTGGAAACTTTTGAATGTCCCTCTTATCAAAATCATATAATTTGAATGTAATTTGGAACTGCAAAAGGGCGTTAGCATTCGACCGTTTCAGCTACCCCGCTTCACTCTGCTTCTATCTACGTCCCAAGGGTTGGCCATTCCTAAAAGCAGCAAGGACCGGGAAGGGAGGTCGAGGATGACATAGACGGTGAGAGCTGGCCGAGAACGCTGACGAGGATGCAGATGGCCAAATACCTAAGGAACGGACAACCGGGCTGGGCTGTTTTCAGCTATGCGGTAAAGAAAACAACCAAAAACTTTGAGAAAACGACATATATTTCTTATATGTATAAGGGTAGCGGCCGACATTTAATTTTGAATAAGTTGAAACAGCAACAATATTACGACTCTAAATAAGAGGTTCTATAATTTTGGATATAAATATAAATACTTTGCAATCCACACAAATCAAATATACCTGCTCTTGTTCATTTAAGAACCGGATATAAAAATGTTTCTACAAATTATAAGCACTTATCAAGTAACAAAGTCATTACCCTGGTTCACTAGTTTATAATTTTATTATTTTTTTCCATGTACCTTTATGGAAAAAGACTTTATACTTTACATTTTGATTTAGTTTCCAATTTAGCAAATAAGCATAAACAACCGTCCATCTGTAATAACAAAAAAGCCTTTGTTATCAGTTAATCAGCGCATTTGGCGTCAAAAGTCTGAATCGGACAATGGTGGCATTTCCTCTAACATATATATCCGCTTATCAGAGTCGAAACAACCGCAATTCCAAAGGCGCGGATTTGCGCTCGCAGGACAGAAGGTCCTTCCGCCCGCCAAATTACAGCCTATCCTCTGCGCACACTCCCACCCCGTCACACATCTCACACCCCTCGACCACTTTGTCAATGCACCACGGTGCCAGGATAGCGGCAAACAAATAGCAATGATGACAACAATTTAAAATCCATCAAGAGCATAAAAAGGCCTCATTAAGTCAAGAGGGCGATGACAGCCAGGGTGGATGGGTGATGTTCGGCGCTGCCGCCGGCGTATGGTTCGAGGGTAGGGCTTGGCGGCGCAAAATGTAGGCATAAGACACAATAGTAATTATTGCCTAAATAATTGCAAATGATGAAGCAGAACGCACAGGCTTTTTATGTTAGCTTGCTCCCCTTTTCCCGCCACCAATCCGCCCTCTGGATGCATGGTATAGGCAATGGGGTGGCAACTGCCCACCAAGAATTGGCACACACGGGGGTCCGGGACAAGTGCACTATACACTCAGTGTCAATCGACACTAGTTTTTGCATCAACTAGCTCGCCACAGGGCGCGGTTTTTGACACAGCTGCGGCAGAAAACAAATTGGCCATCATGTATGGTTTTATAATCTAAGCGAATTGATAAAGCTGTCCAAATAGTACGATTACATGCAATTCCATAAAACTACAGCACCACAAAATACAATTGTATTTAACAATTACATAAAAATGTGAAAACTCTTTCGATTAGCCATCGTTTGTTTGTGGATACACTTCTGTATGTATACACGTGCTAATTGTGAATACACACATTCATTTCTGTATGTATACACTTGCTGATTGTGCATACATAAATACACATCTGTATGTATACATGAATATACATGTGCTGATTAAATTGAAGAAAGAGACGGACCCGGCACATTCAGCAGCATGCCGTTGCTGTGAAAAGGGGTGAGGAAAACCTTAATTGGCCACATCTTTTATATTATTGGTTCGGCCACAAATGCGAGGGCAGAAAGGGGCGCTGTAAATATCCGCGAATCAGACTATATTCGTAATAGTTAAACGGACCTAGTGCAACTAAAAATAGGTCTCTAGCTCTTATTTTATTCAAGTTATGGTCAAATATGTCAAAGCAAATATGCAAATTGCTTTTATGCACAATCAAAAAAAATTATATAATTACCAACATATAATTACCATTTGTACCTTAAGGCACATGGTATTAATACATAAATAAATTAGTTTGGCAATAATCGAATAAATTTTCTTTCACTAACAGAAATAGAATTTTCCAATAAGAAAAATACGATTTTTCCAAATCTAAACCAGAAAGGGACATTGTTAAGACTCAACTCAGCCGTATGCCTATGATTTACCGAATTCGAATCTAATCTTCTGTCCTTCATTATCCGAGGATGGGGTCCGGATCTTCAAAGGGTAAAACCAACATTTTCGCCAGCTCCTGGCGGAGTACCGGCATGTGTGCTAAGGTAATGCACCAAGAATCTGATCAAGCCGCTATTAAAATTATTCAACCTTTCATTGGAAACTTCTGTGTTCCCCTTAATCTGGAAGGAATTATTCATTGAAGATGGGAAAATTTTATATCAATATACCAATCGGAATTACAATCCGACATAAACAACCTTCGGAAATGGTGCTCTGCTAACTTTTTAAACCTCAATGGCTTTAAGTGCAAGACAATGACCTTCTGTCGTTGTAATCCCATGCTTGCGACTTATCGCCTAAATGGAGACGCCCTGGATCGTTTAAAGCTTGACGATCTTGGCATCCGCCTAGATCCTAAACATAAATTTACAGACTCTATATCGTGTATGGTTAACAAAGCCAGGGGCTTACTGGGATTTGTAAAAAGATGGTCGAAAGAATTTAACGACCCATATCTCACAAAAACCTTATATATGTCCCTAGTTCGTCCGATTCTGGAATACGGGTCTTGTGTCTGGAAACCCCAATACGAGGTTCACAAAGACAGCATTGAATCGGCGCAAAAAAACTTTCTCATTTTCGCACTTCGTGGCCTTAACTGGGATGCAAACCAACACCTTCCCTCGTACCATAGTAGATTACTTTTAATAAACCTACCTACCCTTACTAACCGTAGAACAATGCTTGGCGTTGTATTTATTTACAAACTAATATGTAGAAAAATTGACTGTTTAAACTTGGTGTGTCAGCTAAATAGTAATTTCGTCCCCCTAATTTACCACATTGCACAGTGGCCGGATTGACCGATTTTTTTGCATAAAATCCAAAAATGACTCTACAGTGTTGTAACTTGGCACAATTGATGATAAGATCACCACAAGGTTATATCCAAAGTTTGAATTTGATCCGACCACGCCCACACTTACCGCCCACAATTCCATTAATTTTAACAAAACCCATGTACGCATAGATATTATTAGAAGACATTTTATATATCTTATTTTTGTTGTTAATGTTTTAACTTAATATTATTTGTAGTGAATGCTTTTTTATATTATTCCTGCGTCCAGTTCCAACGAAAAAGAAGCATTCGAATCGGAGCTGGAGTCGCTGTGTTCCACTGATATTTTGATAGATACAATTTAAAAGTTGTTGCACAGAAGTCATGAAACTTTTTAGTATTGATCGAAATTTCACAGGATATTTCAAAGGAATAATCTTAAATCTTTTAAATACCTCAAAATAAATCTTCAAAATATCTGCCAATAATTGTACAATGTACATTATTAAACGCCATTCTAGCTGGGTTTCCGTCCTGAGTGTTTGCCTTGTCAACAATTAGCCCCATTTATTTTCGCATTCTGTCTTGAATATTCTTTTAAGTTGCCGCCATAATTAATTTTTCGCTTACAAATATTAATTCTGTATGCTATGTTCAACACAAACTCCAAAAATCTAATCCATGCGTGCAGTGGGCTCACACCATATTGAAGACTTTCTGGTTTTGGCTTGAAATTTTATTTAGCTACATTTTGGCTAACATATATTTCCAAACTCTTGACTTTTTTCAAAATGTTGCTTTTAGCTTCCGAGTTAAGATTTCTTATGGTCAGTTTTTCCAAAATGTAATCAGATACAGCGTCTTTGTTTTTATTGCTGCGCAACCAAACGTCAAAAAGTGTGCAGTGACAGAACTCGACCTTGTCTTAAATCGACAACGATAGGAAAAGGAGCAAAAGTTTTTAATAAGATTATCAAAAACAAATATAAATTAATACTTCTGCAAGCTCAGATGGTGACAGAAGGTGACAGAAAACAAGTAGAAACGCTGTAGTCGAGATTCCTCGACAACGAGATACCATGTACCTCTCTTGCCGTTGCCGTGGGAAGGGGTGCGTAAAACTTTAATGGATCATATCTTCTATATTTATTGTCCGATCTGAACGTAATTTTGCATGCACATGTTTGACGATCAGCAGACTTAGCAGACCTAAAATTAAGTCTATAGCTTTTTCCATTTCGAAGATATCGATTTTTTTGTAAATACGAGGGCGGAAAGGGGCGTGGAAAAAATCTGGAAATGGCATTATCTGCTTAATAGTTAAACGGTCCTAATGCAAAAAGAAACAGGTCTCTAGCTTTTATTTTGCCTAAGTTATCGAAGAAAATACAGTTTTATGCAAATTACGAAGGCGGAAAGGGGCGTGGCAAAAATTTGAAATAAACTCGACCTGCGTACACATATAACGGACCTAAAGCAAAAAGAATTACACCTCTAGCTCTTACCGTCTCCGAGAACGACGTGTTCATACATACAGACGGACAGACAGACAGACGGACAGACGGACAGACGGACGGACGGACAGACGGACAGACGGACATGGCTAGATCGACTCGGCTGTTGATGCTGATCAAAAATATATATACTTTATAGGGTCGGAAACGCTTCCTTCTCCCTGTTACATACTTTGCACAAACTTAATATACCATTTGTAGCTTAAGGTACATGGTATAATTAGTTATACTCCATAATGCACAGACACTTTTGAAACAAATTAACTATTTTAAGACATTAACTATTTAAAACAAATTCACAGAAAAAACACGTAACACTGATAACAAATTGGGTTAATTAAATTATATTTTACATACCACAAATAACATTTTCCATTTTTTTTCTTTAAAATTGGTGCCCGTATTACAAATTGCGGAAAGTTCAAAGTCTGTGTGCAGCTTCCCGCCTTTTTCTTTGCGATAACCAGCTGATCAGTTAATGAACTTTGCAGCCATCGTAGAAGCTCAGGGATGCACATATTTAAATAAAAAAATGGCTTATAAATAAAACTAATGGCTTATATCTAGTTGGAGAAGCTACTTTAAGAATCCAAAGACCATATACGTTTGTTTTGTCATGAATTTTTTGATTTTATGCAAGAAAATCGGTCAATCCGGCCACTGTGCATTGTAGAACGAAATAGCCCTGCATGATCCTTTGGGGGTGTTATGTACGGACTGAAATGCATTTTTCTCCATTTTTTCCAACTCTAATCTTAACACCCTTAAAACCCTCATACTAATTCACCTATCAAAACAACATCATAACTAGTGTCCTCGTATATTTCTTTCGGGTATCCCCGCGACTCAAGCCGTACGCTACACGGCGCGCCCCTCGGTCGCTTGGGCGTGAGGTGGGAAGTTGCACGTCATGCAACGGGACCGCGCGAAAAAAAGACCTTCTTAAAGGTCAAAAGTTAAATTATTAATAAATTACTTTCTGAAAGTTATTCACATTGGTTACGACACCGTAACCAAAGTGAACGGTTTTGTCAGCCTATAACGGAAGAACTTGTTGCCTTCGAACGGAAGAACTTAAGAGGGCAAAGCAAAATTGAAAAATAAAATTTTATGTCAGCTTTAAAATTTATGTTCTCTTAGTTATTAATAATCAAACATTTAATGTGAACGGACTGTATATGTTCATCATATTATCTGTTGCATGTCAACTTGGCTGCCAAATTAAAAATAATTTCAACCAAAACCATTTCTTTTCTTAAAAACATAAAAACATATTTCGTCTACTATATTTAAAAATTTCATTGAATTTAAGTAGCTCGTCAAACTTCCTCAAAACCTTTTGCAACACGAGATCCAAAGTCAGTGTGAAAGCACTTGCTGGTGACTAATCCAAGGGCGCATATGCTCAATTTTGAACCGTCAACGTAGATTCTGATGTGAATGCGAATGTGTCCAGAAAACAGGGGTGCAGATGCACACTAGGCAGGCCCTAGTGTGTGACTGCTATTTCCAACACCTCGGGGTGTC
Source organism: Drosophila ironensis (assembly GCA_021223825.1). NCBI lineage: Eukaryota > Metazoa > Arthropoda > Insecta > Diptera > Drosophilidae > Drosophila > Drosophila ironensis. The sequence goes on from JAJJHQ010004748.1 coordinate 129,763, forward strand.
ACACTAAAGCGCTCCGGGGGCAGGGTTGGTGCGTGCCATGGTGCGAGATGTCCAGGCCTGGCCAGGAGTGCGTATGGACAACTGTGCAGTTGTGCCATCGTGGAATCGGAGCCAGCGACCGACTCTTCATAGCTTAGCTTAGCTTACTTATTGTTTCAATTCTCCGCTGGTGGTTGTTGTTCTTCCCCCGAATTCCAAATGTGTCATGTGCTGGTAATTCGATATATGCTTTTTTATCGTCTAATAAAGAACAACTCTGAGATTGTAGCAACAGTCGCTGCAACTACAGAGCCATAGAATGTATAATTAAATTGAAGATCAAATGAATTCAAATTATGCGCGCATGTCCCAAGAATTCTAAATCAATTTACTCATGTGATTACAGTTCTGATTACCATGAATACCATAAACCTCTTTTGGGGCCAAATTTAAAATTTATCGTGTTTCATTGGGCTAATATGTTTATAATTAAGTAATTACCTGTGTACATAAAAGCTGAAAATCCAAAAAATTTTTTTTCAGTATTTCAGTATCTCAGTTCATGCGGAGTCCGTATTACGGACAGACGGACATAAGTACATTGATTTGGCAATTTATGCAGCTCAAGAATACCTGATTTTTGGGTCGTAAAAGCCTCCGGTTCCATGTTATATAAGTAAATGTTTCCGTATTATCTATGACAATGTGAAATATTATTACGAATGAAATGTGACCAACAAGAACGTTTGTAATTTTTGAACTTTTTAAACCCGGGGTACTATAAATTCGTGCGATTAAACCTGTGCGTGGGGAACCGGGTGAAGAAAGCATTTCCAATAACTAATGATTGTTAACAACATCTCTTAGGAAACGATCCATTGCGTATGTTGGCGTTGGCGTCAGTGCAATGCCAAGTTTACTGGCATCCTGGTGGCGAGGACACCACCACTACCTGCATTCGCAACTTCAACTGCTGCAACAAACATATACAAGCCTGCAACTCGCGACGCGATATTGACCCTTATCTACATGGATACTTTAAGCCCAAGCGAGTGTCCATACACGTGCCCGCACTTTGTAGCACAGGAGACGGGAAGCCGAAAAGTTCAAGCGCCGCCCCTTCAGCCAGGAAGTCAAAAACCGTGTCACGTGTAGTCTTTCATTTTGACACCTCCTGTTTTTCTGGAGATTCCTAATTTTCCATAACATAACAAATAACACTGTTACATACTCACAGCAACGAAACCACACACCCGCATCCCGCCCACTCACTGTGCAGAAGGCGTTTTCCAATTATCAACGCAATTGTTAGGAAATGCATGTGCCTTTATGTTCATTCATGCTTGTGCCTCTGTGTGGATGTGGGTCACGCCCGGGAGTGACGAAATTTATTAAAGTTATACAATGTAATCACTACCTTTCTTCCCAGTTCCCGCCCTCGCTAAAGGAAGACGTCATTTGCGGACAATACTCCTTGCATCCTTGATAGGGCTCTTATAAATTTCTACAAGCTACTGAATACCGTACACATTTTTTTTTACATTTTCCTAAAAAATGTAAAAAACGCTAGCCCAACTAAAACCCTTGGTAAATACATATGTATGCCTTAATTTATAAAATTAAGCAGCTAAAATTTCACCAATCAGGGGTTTTATTCTCGAAAAATATTTCTGCTTATCACAAAAATAACCCAAAACAAGTAGAAACGCTGTAGTCCATATTTCTCTATAACGAAATACCATGTACCTCTTTTCTTTATCAACTGGTTATAAAAGAGGAGTGATAGAGCGTTCGACAGTTCACAATGGCCAAAACTATGTTTAGGCGAGACTTATGAGCCGGTTACGCTCACTTCCGCGCACTTCTATGTGTAAAAGAAGTATAAAAACAAATTACGAAAAATTGTTGCATCCAAAATGTCAATGCTATTAAATTTTTTTCTTTTAATTAGCTAAAAAATCAGAACCGGGTATTTATTGTTCTTACTTGTTAGCGTTTATACCCGGTTCTTAAAAAGAACAAGGGTATATTGAATTCGAAAGAATGTAAGTTTCATAGAGAAAGAAGCTTTTCCGACCCTATAAAGTATATATATTCTTGATCAACATCAACCATACCGTCAGTCTGTCCATCTGATGGATTTATTATCACCTGTTTGCTGGCAGCCAAGAGTCGCGCATAGAGACGATCCTTTACAGCTTCATACAATGCCTCAAGAGCCGGCCTAGGCGTAGCCAACAACAGATGGGTGACCTTCCCATCCATCGAGTTAACCCTCCTAAACGGGATCGTCTTAAATCAAAGCTTTTTTACTTCGACGACATTCCATATATGGCTGTCTTAATTTACCTGGCGGCAAAAGCACACAGCAACTTCTGTAGGCTCTATAAAGATTCATTTTCTTGGAGTCCACAAATCGCAATAATTGTGGAATCAAGAATTTATTAACCACACTATTCTCTATCAGCTCGCAACACGACACTTACAATGGCACTTTAACTCTCCTTACAGCCCAAACTTCGGCGGGTTATGGGAAGTCAAAGTAAAGGCGGTTAAGCGGCATCCTTTTTCAGGCAGAGTTTGTATGACTTACAAACAGATGTCAATAGTACTGGCTCATTTTAAATTTTAAATTAACGCCCTTAAGCCCACTCTCATCCGATTCAGAGGAGATTTTAGCTCTTACCCCAGAACACGGATGTACCAACCGCGGACTTGATGAAGCTATGCACATGGTCCTCCAGATCAACAAAGAAGCGAGGGACATCCTTTACACCATATTCGTAAAGATGGCGTGTGGCATAGGTTGTTGTTTCCTACGCCTCAAAAAGCGCCACCCGGAGGACATTATCAAACACCCTCTGAAAGCTGGAGAAGTATGAGTGAAGCAGAATGTCGGAATCAGAGAGCTCTCCAGCCTCAACCTGGCAGACACGAAGGAGTAGAAGGATGCGAACGAGACCGTACTATCCTTCCCATCCCGGAAGGACGACTCACATAGCCATGAGGCTTAGATTCCTTCAAATAAACTTACATAAAATAAAGCAACCAGGTCGCAGGACTTAAGTCTTCTAACTACAACACATAGTACTTGACTACAGTGACTAGAGCTAAAACTGCCATTCTGGTCAGGGGAAAAGTATCTACGCTTACTTCTTGTTAAATTACAGCACTGACGAGCCAACGGTGACGCTGTAGAGTAGCCGAGAGGAGCCAATACTCATGGCATCTTCTTATGAGTAGAATGGCCCAAGACACCGATGCACCACCACAAGAGCTTCGAAGAATGGTGGAGAAAGAACTAAGAAAGACGTCCTTCATAATCGGCTCAGACGCCAACACGTATAACACCGTTTGGGGCAGTAAGGATGTCAACGAAAAAGGTAAGTCACTGCTAGACTTCATTTTGGGTAATCATAAGCAATGCGGGGGAGGAGCCAACACATGTATAGTACGCCCAACCTCTACAAATGTTTAATACCTAACCCTCAAAATGGATGGAAATACTAAGGTCACAGAATGAAGTGTTCTGAGCAGACCCTTTATCTCGGACCATCGGTATATTCCATTTAGAGTAAACTTCAAGCGCGTAGACAGCAAACCACCACAAAGAAACCCCAGAAGAACCAGCTGGAAAAGATACGGGCGACATATCGAACAGAAAGCTACCACAATCGTATCGAATAAAGTCTCCCAAAGACATTGAGGGTAGCATGGTGGACCCAAAGCTCATAATATACAAGAAGGGAAGTACAGGAGATCTTCTGTATGAAATGAATACAAGATCAGGTTGACAGACTTCAAAAAAGAAGTCCGCATGGCCAAAAGAGGCTGGTGGAAAACTTTCTGCTCCAGCATAGAGAAGACTTCGAAAATCGCAAGGATTAACAAGTAGGAACGCTGTAGTCGAGATTTCACGACAACGAGATACCATGTACCTCTTTTCTTTATCAACCATTTCTTAGTTTTTATTTATTTTTATTTTTTACAAATAAGTCACCAATATTCGTCAGCACATGCACACATACATGCACTTGTATGTTCATGTATTGTGCATACATACACACACTTCTGTATCAGAGAACTGCACGAGTAACACTCGTCATTTTTCCTACTCGCGAGTATAAATTGAAGGGCTTCAAAAAACAATTGAAGGGAGTTACTCGCAAATGACGCATCACAGCAAATCATTTCGGTTTCTTTCACGAGTGTCCGCGAGTATATGCGTCGCCGAGTGCGAGTGTCCACGCACACTCGGCGCCAACTACAAATTTCTAATTGCTTCATTTTCCCTTCAAATCACCTAACTGAGTTGGTTTCAAGGCGGGGTGAGTTGTTATGATTTGTGTTTTCCCAAAAACTGTATCTGTATGTATCAGAGAACTGCAGCAACTCCCTTTTTTCCAACTCACACTCGATCATTACTCGCACTCGCGAGTAATTTCTTCAAAACAAATCAAATCCCTTCATACACTCGCTCTCTGCAAGTGCGATTCACCCTCTCTACTCTCTTGCCACCAAATACTTCAAATCAGGGCCTGCCTCAGAGCGATTCAATGAAGGAGTTGTCCCGAAAAAGCGAAGTGAGTTGAAGGGATTTGAAAGGGGGATAGCGACACACTCGTGGTGATTTGAAAATACAAAAATAACAAAAAAGCAATTGTCTGACGAGTGTCCTGCCTCGCCTTGTTCTTTTGTTTCAGCGTATCGAAGATCGCATACTCCTTTTCATGTTTCTATTGATTTTATGTCGCCTTAAGATATGCGATCTAGCAAACTATTATTTAAAAAAGGGTATTTTGAGCTGCGGCAGAAGCGATATGAGCAATATGACGAAGTTAGGATTCCCTTTTTTAAGGTTGCCCTTACCATAACACATTTTTACCCACCTTTTTGAAAAAACCTCATGTACCCCTTAAAAAGAAGAGTATAAAACGGCTTAACAACCGATCGCAGGTCTCGAACCCCTTTTATACTCTTCTTTTTAAAAGAGTTGCATGATGTGTTCCAGAAAGTAGGTAGCGCACCCCATATGACCATTAAAAACAAAGAATAAGGGAATCCAAGCGTCGTCAAAACAACAAGTGTACGCCGAACGATCGCGCTATTTCCTAAGCAAAAAAAAAAACAATTGGGACACGCGACATACCCCATAAAAAAGGGTCTTTGCCGCGATCATACAACCCTTTTATACTCTTCTTTTTAAAGAGTCCATGAGGTTTTTCCAAAAAGTAGGTAAAGCAATGTTTATGGTAAAGGCAAATCTTAAAAAAGGGAACCCAATCTTCACCATATCCAAATCAGGAAAAAAGGTCCGATGCTGCCGCAGGTCAAAATAGCCTTTTATACTCTTTTTTCAAAAGAGTTGCATGAAGATCATAAAAAATTTGTCAACGCGTATATCCTGGTAATGAAAAAACATAAAAAAGAGTGTGCTGCCATCGGTATCCTAAAATAGGCCCTCCGGGGGTGGTTTTCCTTTTGTTTTTGGGAAAACACAAATCATAACAAATCACCCCGCCTCGAAACCAACTCAGTTAGGTGATTTGAAGGGAAAATGAAGCAATTAGAAATTTGTAGTTGGCGCCGAGTGTGCGTGGACACTCGCACTCGGCGACGCATATACTCGCGGACACTCGTGAAAGAAACCGAAATGATTTGTTGTGATGCGTCATTTGCGAGTAACTCCCTTCAATTGTTTTTTGAAGCCCTTCAATTTATACTCGCGAGTAGGAAAAATGACGAGTGTTACTCGAGTGTTACTCGTGCAGTTCTCTGGTATGTATATACGTGCGACCGTGTATATTTATTGTCCAATCTGGAAGTAATTTTTTGGTGATCAGTGGAATTAGCGGACTAAAAATTATGCCTCTAGCTTTTACCATTTCGAAGATATTTTAAAAATACGAGGCCGGAAAGGGGCAAAATGACTATAATGGATAGAGAAAAACTGATTGCATATTCAGAATTTGGTAATACCAGTTCAGCACAAGTTTGTTTTAAAAATTGACTTCCGCCACCCGCATCCACGCAACTGCGAATTTCTGTGGCGACCACAATTTTAGCTCTAGAGGCACTTCAATTAGGTAATACATTGGTAGGGCTCATATCTATCTGTGTTCCGAAAATTAGACAGTTACGCCAACTTCCGCCCGCGCAAATGACAAAAATGTTTTGCACCCATAAGCTTTTCCATAAAATCAGTCTTATTCCTCACCCCCAACTCGCGTGATCAGTAAACTCATTCAAGTGTCTTACTTGTCTTATTCTTCTTATTCTACTTTAAATATTATTAATATTTTTTTAAAATCCTTAAAGCTGAGTATCCAATTATATATTCTTCATCAGCATCAACAGCTGAGTCGATCTAGCCATGTCCGTCTGTCTGTCCGTCTGTTTTTCCACCTGTCTGTCCGGCTGTCTGTCCGTCCGTCTGTATGTATGAACACGTCGTTCTCGGAGATGGTAAGAGCTAGAGGTGTAATTCTTTTTGCTTTAGGTCCGTTATATGTGTACGTAGGTCGAGTTTATTGTGATTTATTTTCACGCAACTTTTCGCCTTCGTAATTTTCATAAAACTGTATTTTCTTCCATAACTTGGACAAAACCTGTTTCTTTATGCATTAGATCCGTTTAACTATTATGCAGATAATTTCATTTCCAGATTTTTGCCACGCCCTTTTCGCCCTCGTATTTAAAAAAAAAATCGATATCTCCAAAATGGTAAAAGCTGGAGACATAATTTTAAGCCTGCTAAGTCTGCTGATCGCCAAACACGGGCAAATTACGTTCAGATCGGACAATAAATATAGAAGATATGACCAATTAAAATTTTACCCTCCCCTTCCCACGGCAACGTATCTACGTATCTAGCTTTTACCATTTTGAGGTGGACGGACAGACGACCACGACTAGATTGACTCGGCTGTTGATTTTGATAAAAAAGAATATATATACTGTATATATGTATATATTTTTAGGGTCGGAAATGCCTTTTTCTCCCTGTTACCTAAATTCGCACCAACTTAATATTCCTTTTATACCTTAGGGTACATGGTATAAAAACAAGGATTCGTGTGAAAGTGTTGTATGTATGTAACTGGGTGAAGTTAACGAGCACTTGCGTATTCCTGGTCTGCTTCAGTGACCGAGTCGATATAGCCAGTCTGTCCGTTAGAACGCCTCGATATTGGAAGTAAGTGATAGACAAAACAATTGCAATTTCAGGCTTACAAACAATGATAATCCCATATGTGTCCTTTGTTATACCATGTATCTCCAGGTACAAATGATATATTAAGTTTGTACAATGTATGTAAAAGGGAGAGAACATCAGCAACCATACAAAGTATATTATATTCTTGATCAGCATCGACAGGCGAGTTGATATAGCCATGTCCGTCTGTCTATCCATCCGTTCGCCTGTCTGTCTGTATGTATGAACACCTCGTTCGAAAATATTGTGAGAGCTGGAGGTGTAATTATTTTTGCTTTTGATGTGTTACTATTGCAGGGAGATTGAGCTTTTTCAAATTTATGCTCCGCCCTTTCTGCCTTTGCAATTCGCAAAAAACTGTACTTTTCTCTTTATACTTGACTATAACTTGCACAAAACAAGAGCTAGAGACATATTTCTTTCTACATTAACTATTACCTACGCATATAATGTGATTGCCGGATTTTGGCCAAACTTGTGCTTTGGTTGGCACTCTATAGCTCTTTTAGCTCCCTGTGCTCCCGAAAACAAAAAGCTGTGAATGGCTCGAACAAAAGGGAATCGACATGTGCACGTCAACCGAAGTTGACGGTGAAATGGGAATGTGTGAAGCAAAGGTCTCGAACAAAAGGGAATCGCATCCGAAGTTGACGGTAAAAAGGAAATTACACAAACAAAATATGTAGAACCAAAAAATCGGACGGAGACCCTTTTTTCATTTTTGGCCAGCTCTTAAGTTGTAAATCTGTGCCCACCACTGCTAAAATATGAAGAAATCTGCATATACAATTATTTTTTATTTCTACATATATATAGTCTCCAAGATCGGGCATTCATACGGACGAACTATATATGAATAACTATATAACTATATAAAACCACTCGTTTCTTGATGCTGATAAAGAGTTTTTACATATGTATACATACATACATATCTATGTACTATAATTTCATTCGTACGAATTAAATATACCGTTGTTTTTTTTGAAACCGCGTATAAGAACTGCGTGTGAGGTTTGCTGGGAAAAACTAAAACAACGCAGAATGCAAGTCGATAAGTTTAAGACCCTGCTCTAAGGGCGATATTGTTAATTATTTTTGTTGTCAGTCGTCGAAAATGCGATGGTTTTATTGGGGCCTTAAACCATCGCCTTAAACCATACGCCTGCGCGTATTAATGAAGCTGTTTGTATGCTTTTAATTTGCATATCTGTCAATGCCGAATCGATATATAGAGGGGCTTTTGATTAATTAACGTATATATATACACACACGTATACACATATGCAATCGCACTGACTGGCTTGTATGCTTCCGGGTCCATTTCGAGGAGCGGGACCGGGCTCACACGACCTCATGGATGAAGCCTGTCGAGCGGCATGGCCAAAAACCATAATTGATTGTCGATAATTCATGCGAGCTTAAATTGCCAATTGCTGGTGAAACGGAGGTCGAATGTGACGATGTACGAGGGTAGATGTGCGGATGGGTTTTGCGATTGGAGGAGGAACTAAGAGATAAAGGCAGAGGAGGTGGAGGTAGAGGTGGAGGAGGAGGAGAAAGAAGCGTAGGGGCAGCCAGGGGAGTAACCAGTTGTGGGGTTCTTTATTGAGATGACGGCCTGAAGTCAATGTGAGCCAAATTCATAGACCAATGTATCTGTTATGCACATGCATATATGTATGAACGCATGAGGTATGCATCCTTCAATACTTTCAGCATATATGCGAATATGCCCATATAAGTGCGTTCAAATGTACATATATACAATTGTGTATAGCAAATTTGCTTTTATGTGCTTGTCGCATGCAAGTTGTGTATGGCTTCCTCATTCGGACGGTCAATTTTTACACAGCTTACAAACATTAAATTTTCGAAGTACTCCTGTTTATCTTATGTATAGATTCTGAAATAGGATATCAGTAATACTATGTTTGTAGTCCTATTTTTAGGTGGGGACAAAATATATTAATTTTTACAGATAACCAAAATTTATGTGCAAAACACTCTGTGTTAGGTTGATACCAAATTAAAAATATAAGAAGAATATGCTTGTGAGTTCTAGTTAATAATAATTTAGTTAATAGTATAGTATATCCTGTTAATAGAATATCTTTAAAAAGACTCAGATCGGAGTTCTGGAGGAGGAACTAAGAGATGAGAAGGAACTGGAGGAGGAACCGCTCGACAGGCTTCATCCATGAGGTCGTGTGAGCCCGGTCCCGCTGCATTAAAGTGAAGGCGTTAAATTCGAGAATTTTGAAAAGACGATTCCTTAAAACAGTCTGTTTTTGCTAATCTTGCATGAGAGGTTTGCATGGTGACAGTTTATACAATGTACCTTAGGCTACAAATGGTATATTAAGCTTGGAAAAATGTATGTAACGAAAGGAGACGACATCCCAAAAAGTATATATTGGCTCGATCAGCATCAACAACCGATTCGAACTACCATCTGCCTTTAGGCAGATCGTTCTCCGCGATGTTAGACACTTTTAACACTTATTGCCTCGCAAGCCATTCCATTCAAAACTACAGATTTTTAAGAGCGTGTTGGAAATCTCCTTCAGCGATCTTGGAAACTTAGTCCACTGACCTCAGGAATAGAGTGGCCTTACATCCCGCTTGCTCTAAGCCCATGGAATTAAACACTTCTGATCTTTGGCGTTATGGTACTCCTTTTCTACTTTCGTCGCGGCCCAATTAACCTGCAGCCCCTGCACAGGAGCGAGCGTTGTCCAGACGCAGTGCGCGATCATGTCGTAGCAGACTTGCCCAAGGACCAAATATAAAGAACTAGAGATCTGCTAAGAACTAGAGATCTGCTAAGAAATAGAGATCTGCTAAGTTTAAGCTTGTTGTACGTGTATGAATTAATGGGAGAGCTGTACAATATTAAAGTGACATATTTACATTACATATTAGTTAATTATTGATAAATAATGAAAATAGTGAAAAGCGGTATAATAATGTTCAACACAATAAGAGGACAGCTGTATTATCGCACAGTGGGCCCAATAGCACTGCTGGCGGAATTGAATTAATAACTTGCGTAAATGAATATATATTTTAATGAAACTTTGTAATTGCAGTTTTCAATCCAATTTACTCTAAATTGAATCGCTCTACGTTGGTTATTTCCCAAAGCCCCCACACAAATGTTATTAACAGACTTAAGTGGTGGACGTATGTATATGGTTATAATTTTGGAAAATTTCGCATCACAATGACTGACACTTTACATAAATACTTCAATTAGCTTGAAAATCATTGAATAACGTAGTTATAGTTCAATAAAGTTAGAAAACTGCTTAAAAGAAATTTTTGCAAAAACAACTTACAAATAACACATTTATAAACTTCACATGGAAAGACATGTCACAAACATACAATTTATATTAAGTATACATCCTATTTTAAAGGAAACAAAAGGTTTTTTTTTATTAAGAAACAAAATATTTTTCCTTATTTCATGTTTGAATATGGACCACTAACAACCTCAATCTTTTTATGGACACGTGCTTAGACTTCGAAGCTCGCAACGCATTCAAAAATTTTTTGAGCTTTGTAAAGGGGTATCTATTATTTGAAAACAAAAGCTGACATTTTTCAAAATGTAAAAATGGATTTTTATTCCGCAAGATTGGTCCTTGGATCCACTGTGCAACGCCGACATAACGATTGCCTCTTAGTCAATCTTTGTTTTGTCATCAGTGCTGCCATATTAGTGTTGTGTAAATATTGCTCTTTTAGGTGAACATGTTCACTTGTTCTTTTTTTTCGAAAGAGTCAACTCACTCTTGCTCACTCTTGCTCACTCTTATTTGCTCACTTGTTCTTTTTTGCTCACTTGCTAAGTTTTGCTTACTCTCGTTGACTTGCTCTCTGCTCACGTGCTGATGAAAAAAAAAAAAGAAGGTCTTTCAACTTCGGGGGACGAACAAATGAGCAAGAGAGCAAGAGATCAAGTGGAACAAGTGAGCAAAACTGAGCAAGTGAGCAAAAAAGAACAAGTGAGCAAAAAAGAACAAGTGAGCAAAAAAGAACAATAAGGAAGGAACATTGTTCGCTCACTCAGTTCAGTGAACAACTCTTTTTTGTTCACTCACTCATGAGCAACCCAACACTATGCCATATGCCTTGACCATGCTGATGCTGCCAACCGATGCCACCAACCAGTGTTTTTTTTTTTTTTTTTTTTTTTTTGTCCCCGGGTGGGAAATTCTTAAGAAAGATACTTCTTCCTCCC
>JAJJHQ010004748.1:141303-163995 GCA_021223825.1 Drosophila ironensis
AGGATAAGTGCTTCCATGCACTCCTTCTAGTGCAACGCTGTTTGCGATTCCTCGGTTGTCTTTAGTCGCCTTTTACGACAAGCTGACTTAGCTGGGGTGGTATTCTTTCCCGCCGACCTCGCGGGCATCAGGCGCTTATTTCCTATTGGCTGCCTCCTCTGTTTGACATTCCGTCGGCACGGACTCGTCTCATTATCCTAATAATAGTGGCGTGGCCCGCCTTCCAGGAGTCTGCATCCGCCATCATGGTCTTGATCAGTTCCCTCGGTCTCATTTGCGAGCCTGTCATTCTGGTCAGTTCCTCACGCTCGTCTGAGAATCTGTGGCACTTGCAGAGTACGTGCTCTGCAGTCTCTATCTCGTCCTCGCAGTACACGCATTGGGCGGTTTCGGCGTGTTGGAACCTCGCTAGATATCCCCGGAAGCAGCCGTGGTTCGTAAGAAACTGGGTTAGATGGTAGTCCAGTTCCTTATGCTTACATCCAAGCCAGGCTGCGACGTCCGGGATTAGGTGTTGTGTCCAGCGTCCCTTTGGCGAATCTTGCCATCTGGTCTGCCATTCCACCAACAGTCGTTCATTGGCGCTATTTTTACTCACCCCTTCGCGTATTGCCGCCAGGGCCTTCACCTCCAGATCGATGGGCGGAATGCAAGCGAGTACAAGTGCCGCATCTTCCGATATGGTCCTGAACCCTCTGGTGAGTCTTAGGGCCATTGTCCGGTATACCGCTCGTGCCTCTTTGAGGTAGGACGTTTTCGCCGTTACGCTGCTCCAGATTGGAGCTGCGTATAGCAGTGTCACCTTTGCTACTGATACCAGTAGTCTCCTGGCTGGCATCTTGGGACCACCCGTATTCGGCATTAGCCTAGCCAGAACCGTGGTTGCCATAGCCGCTTTCCTGCTGGCATATTTCAGATGCTCGCTGAAGGTAAGCCTATGATCGATTAGGACTTCCAGGTATTTGAGTGAGTTTGCCGACTCCAGGTGGATCCCTTCAATTGTTATCTGTAGCTTCTCAACTGCTTTCCTACTGCTTAGCAGCACCACCTCCGTCTTATGTGCTGCAATTTTGAGGCCAACGCTCTCAAGCCACCCTGTAGCTGCCCTTATGGTGTCATTGCAGCTTGCTTGCAATTCAGGGAGGGTTTTTGCAACTGCAGTGATTGCCACATCGTCTGCAAAGCAGTGCAGCTCGGTGTCTCTTAGTTTCGTTATTTTCATTATCCCATTGTACATTATGTTCCACAGGATCGGGCCAAGGACCGACCCTTGGGGAACGCCTGCTGTAACCTTGTAGCTTTTGGGACCGTCCTCCGTATCGTACCAAAGTACTCGGTCTCTAAAATAACTACCGATCACCACCTTTAGATACTCAGGGATACCAATCCTAGTCATGCCACTGAGTATGCTGGCCCATGATGCTGTGTTGAAGGCATTTTTGACATCAAGCGTTATCATAGCGCAGTACTTTTTGGCCCCTCCCAGCCATCTTTCACCCGCTAACGCCTTGGAGGCTATCTCACGGACCTCTTCCAGTGCATCAATGGTACTCCTCCCTTTTCGGAAGCCGTATTGCTGATGCGCCAGCCCGCGTGGTCCCTCTGTGTAAGTTTCTAAGCGGCAGTATAGGATGCGCTCAAAAAGCTTCCCCACTATGTCCAGTAGGCACAGTGGACGGTATCCGCTGGCAGTGTTGGTCGCGGCTCCTTTCCCTTTCGGGATGAGGACAAGTCTTTGGTTCTTCCACCGTGTAGGGAACATTCCTTCAGCTATGCACTGTTGGAATGTGTTGCAGAAGATATACAAGCCCGAGGGCTTGGCCTCAGCTATGGCTTTAATCACCATTCCTGGTATTCCGTCCAGCCCAGGGGCCTTGGAGGGCCTGATCCTCTTAGCGGCCGAGACTACTTCCTCCGGTGTTATCCTCGGGAACTCCTCTCCAGTCGTTATTTGTGCTGGTTGCCAGAGGGTGGTCTGCTTCGGGAATAGTTCCTCGACAATTCTGAGCATAGTTTCTGGCCCTAATTGTCCTTTCCCTCCTGTTGCTTTGACCCTTTTATAGACTATCCTGTACGCCATTCCCCATGGGTCCTCGTCTATGCTCGTGAGTAGCTCCTTAAACGCCCCTGCTTTAGCTTTTGCTATTTCTTTTTGTAGTGTAGCTCGGGCTAGTTTGTACTGCTCGATCAGCTGTGGGTGGTTGTCGCGCCCTCTCGCCCGCTGCGCCCTTCTTCTCGCTGAGTGGCATTCTGCCCTCATATTCCTCAGTGTGTCACACCACCAATACACCGGGGGCCTATTCCTGCGGCTGTTTTTTCTTCGCGGCATTGTTGCATCGCAAGTTTTTTCCAGTAGCAAGTTCAGATTCGCAACCATTGTCTCCGCTTGTCCTACTGGATTCTCCAGATCGTCAATAATGTATTTTAGCATTGCATTGTCAATTCTTCTCGTGTCCCAGGCGCGTCCCATTCGCCTCCTCATCAGTCTGTGCGCCCCACTCGCTAATTGGACCTTAAAGATAATTAGCGCATGATCGCTCAGTGTGACGTCGTCCAGAACCTCCCATTTGGCATTCGCTGCTATAGATCTGCTCACAAAGGTAACGTCGATATATGATGAGCCTCTGTCATTGTCAAAAGTCGGCCTGAGTCCGTCGTTCAACAAAACCAGGTCCAGCATGTTCATCGCGTCCACTAGTGCTCTACCTCTACAATTTGATGCTCTGCTGCCCCACTCTACTGCCCAGGCATTGAAGTCGCCCGCTATGACGATGGGGCCACAGCCTCTTGCGTGTTCCACCAGCGCCTCTAGCATCTCCTCAAATTGTTGCAGGTTGTCTCTAGGAGGGGCATAGCAGCTGTAGAAGTGTACTCCTTTAACCTTACCATAGGCAAAACCGCGAATGGGGGGGTTTTGTCTTTCTTGCACTTGGGATCCCGCGCAGCACTTTATAGCCGCCTTGCCTGTCTCGTCAAGTATTGTATCAACTTCAGCGTACCCTCCACTTGGGATGTAGGGTTCGCTCAGTAGGAACAAGTCAATTTTCCGTTCCACTGCTGTCTGTTGTAAGAGGCTCTGGGCGGACACGCAGTGGTTAACATTAAGCTGGGCTACGTTAATGTATTCCTGCATTGTGCTGATTGCTAGCTCCTGTTTGTTGTTTGGCCTTCCTATAAGTTGGGCATCCGAAACTGCCAGTAGCGTGGTTTCTGTCCATATCCTCCTTACAAATTAGGCAGAGGGGCTTCTCTACGCATCCTTTCGCTTTGTGTCCTCTGCCACCACATCTTAGGCAGCAGTCTGATCGGTCAGCATTCTTACAGTTGCTGGCTTGGTGCCCGTACCCTAGGCATCTGTAGCATCTCTTCGGTTGCACATCCTGGGTAATGCGGCACTGTGACCATCCCACCGTTAGTGTCCCTTTTTTGAGCACCGTGATAGCATCATTGACATCTAGCATGACGGTTGCTATCTGTGTTCCATCTCTCCTTTTTCGAAGGCTTTTCACTTCCGGTCTCCCGATTCCCATAAATTGGCTCATCATGCTTTGGGCAAGTTCTTCAGCATTCGTTGCCTCATCCATACCAGTGCACTTCAGGGCCGTTCTTTGAGATCCTGAGCGCACGGTGGCAATATTGCTGAGGGAGTTCTCGATCGCTTCCCTGATGTTCCGGTCTCCAGTTTTCTTTCCCTCCATCTCTAGTATTAGTTCTCCTTTTTGGGTCCTCCTGATTTTGCGGACGAGCTGGCCCACCTCTTTCAGGTTCGGGTCCTCCTTCATTTTTCGGAGGATATCCACGTACGATATCTCTCCTGTCTTTTTCAAAATAAAAGCCTCCGGTTTCTTGCGTAATCTTTTAGGCCTTACTTTTTCCCACTCCTTGGCGCTATGGGTTGATTTTTCCGGGGTTGGCTTCTTCAGCACCTCTGCATATCTCGCAGCCCTAGGAGCATTCTTCCCCATCTTCCCATTTATCGCCTGCCCACTGCTTTCAGTAAGGGTTCCCTTGGTCCTTGGAATTACCTTGGTCCTTGGGGCCTCCTTGGTTTTGGTAGTTGGGCATCGCTTTTGTTGCCCCTCCGTTTGGGTACCGGTACTCTTGGTAGCGGCGTCCTTCGCCTTGGACTCCTGCAGCGCTGGTGCCCTTTTATTAAGTGCTGCAAGCTCTGTTATTGCGTCCTTCGATCCTTTCGTGACGTGTCTTTGTGTCTCAAAGGCCGTCACCAGTAGGTTGATCCTACTCTGCATTTTGGCTAGTACGCTGCCTAGTTCCTCGTTCTCGCATGTCGTAGACAGGTCCAGGGGTCGCAAAGGCGATCCGGGGGGCGACTTCGATCCTATCTTTACAGACGGCACGCTAATATGACCGATGGCCACGTTGCTTGTATCGTTAGATGCTGGGGAGGCCAAGTTTGCCGCGTCTTCAGCACTGCGGTCGCTGGATATCGACGGCCCGGGGCCCGCTTGCTCACCCCTCACAACCGCCGGCACTGGGTTTCCTACTCCCTGCACCGTAATTTCAATAGTTTTACTGACTTCCATGTTGTAACATTCCTCTCATCCTTGCATTTTAGCCCTTCTGCCAGGGGCACACCCACATTAGTGGGATGCTGTTGCTACGCTAGTATAGCCGCCCAATATGGGACAGACGCTAACCAGTATGCCGCCCAACTCTGGGTAACAGACGCTTACTGGATTTTTAAAAGCCAGTCGGAGGGTTTTGCCCCCGGTGGCCCGCCTTCTCATCTTAGCCAGCCTCCCTGTCGGATAACAGGGACGCTGTTACCAGGGACGCCGCGTGGAGGCGATGAGATGCTTGAGAGTTGCCATGTATGGATCGCGCTGGGCTTTGCCATGTTAAAGCCAGTCAGCAACTTTTCCATACACGCAACACCCCGACCCCCACCAACCAGTGGTGCCATACTTTACATGTATACATATTTACATTTAAATATGTTCTTTTAAACCTTTTTGCTTTTATTAGAGTATTCTCTTAAGGAGATTATGTGGCTGCTTTTTTCTTGAGCCTCCTTTTGGGTGTTCTAGTGGACAGACGCCGTGCCAATGTATTGGGATGAGTTTGGAGCATGTCCGTGTATGTTTCGGCTATTTTTCGTAAAACTTCGCCGCAGAACTTCGCCGACCCGCAGATCTGCAGAGAAATTTGCTCTTGGTCACTCGGATCTTAATGATTTTTCGCACTGTTCTCTACATAATGTCAATATTTAACACTATCGTAAATTTGCAATACTCCCTAAACAGTGGAAGCTCGCAGTATTATCCATGATCCACAAAGCTGGCAAGCCGGAAAAGGACCCTGAGTCCTACCGGCCGATCAGTCTTCTTCCTTCGATCCCAAAGGTGTTTGAGAGATTGATTGCCGCCAGCAGTGTTACGATTGTCGATTCTGGCCACTGCACTATTGAACAACTGCATAGTGTTGTTGAACAAATACTGGCTACATTCGACAAGAAGAAATATTGTTATGCCCTCTTCCTTGACATTCGAGAAGCGTTCTACCAGGTTTGGCATACTGGACTTCTGGTCAAGATTAAGGAAACTTTGCCCGCACCCTATTTTGGACTCCTTAGGTCGCATTTGGAGGATAGGAAATTTGCTGTCCGCTCCCATTCCGCCACATCGAGACAATATGCAGTAGGAGCTGACGTTCCACAGGGAAGTGTTCTTGGCCCACTTCTGTACTGTCTGTACACCTACGACATGCCGCAGCCTGATGGACTGGGAGATAGCGCGATGGTGGCAACGTTTGCTGATGACGTTTGCGTCACATACCGCTCTAACTGTGAGCATTATGCGGCTGATTGTATACAGCAGTACGCCTCAATTTTTGAGAAATGGGCGAGGCGCTAAACCATTGGCATTAACAGCAGCAAGTCATCCAATGTGTGCTTTACCTTGCGAAGGAACACACCACCAAGAGTTCAGATTGAAGGGTCGCTGGTCCAACAACCCATGTCTGCCAGATACCTGGGCATTATACTGGACCGTAGGCTAACCTTTAAGGAGCAAGTAAAGGAGCTACGTATCAGAATTAGATCTGCAGTGACCAAGCATCTTTGGCTCATCGGCCGCGTAGCAAGCTTTCACTTAGCAATAAGCTGGCGGTCTACAACCAGGTAATTGGACCAATTTGGCGATATGGGTGCCAAATTTGGGGACTCGCTTGCGACACCCAAATCAGGCGTATACAAGCAGCACAGAACCGTATCACAAGGGTAATCACGGGCTGCGAGTGGTATGTTCGCAATGTCATTTTGCACAGGGACCTTAATCTGGCCACGGTTGCCGCGCAGATAAATCACCACTCCAGCCGGTACAATGAAAGACTGCAACGGCATCGGAATTGTTTGGCAGCTGGCCTTACCAGACCAATCCCGCAACAGCGACTTCTGAGAAGACATCCAAAGGATCTTATTTATCGCTCAGTAACCAGACGCTAGTTACTTGCGGGCAACATTACAGACAATAAGGACACAAAGGGGCGTAGGGCCCCTTAAACCGTGTTGTGAAGGTTACAAGCACATTTCCTGCCATTGCACAGTGGAGAATCTTGTATGGCAAAGGCGGCCAAAAATACTTCCCGTTGGAATATAGAGCTGAAAATTTCTGTACTGCTAGATAGCCCCGATAACACTAAGATAGTTAAAAATGTAAAGCAAAAACCATATGTTAAATGCCGAAAATATTAGAAAAAAAGTTTTTTTTTACAAAAATTCAATTACATACTTTTAGGGTAACGAAATCCCTACAACCACGTTTGCCAGATTTGGCTCTTTTGAGCCAAAACTGGAAATGGCATTATCTGCATAATAGTTAAACGGACCTAATGTAAAAAGAAACAGGTCTCTAGCTCTTATTTTGTCCAAGTTATCGAAGAAAATACAGTCTTATGCAAATTACGAAGACGGAAAGGGGCGTGGCAAAAATTTGAAATCGACCTACGTACACATATAACGAACCTAAAGCAATAAGAATTACTCCTCTAGCTCTTACCATCTCCGAGAACGACGTGTTCATACATACAGACGGACATGGCTAGATCGACTCGGCTGTTGATACGGATCAAGAATATATATACATTATAGGGTCGGAAGAGCTTCCTTCTCCCTGTTACACACTTTTACACAAATTAAATATACCATTTGTTCCTTAAGTTACATGGTATAAAAAAATAAGAAACTTAGGAGTCGAGATTTCGTAACAACGAGATACCATGTATGTACTAGACTTCTGCATGAATGTACTCCCTTGTAGCATAACAGATCTGTACAGTAGTGTAGTGTTCTTAAAAATACTGCACTAGTTCTTTACTATACAGCAGCGATGGGCACAGATTTTCAACTTAGCAGCCGAACAAAACAGAAAACAAGTAAAAACGATTATAGTCGAGTGTCTCGACTATAAACACCCGGTTCTCAGTTTCACCCGTTGACATTTAGGGCGCAACAAATTTTCGTAATTTGGAGTTTGGAAGTGTGTGTGTGTGTAAGAAAGTGGACAAAAGTAGACGAATTCAATATACCTTTATTATTTTTTAAAAGAACCGGGTATAAAAAAAGGGTCTCCGTCCGATTTTTTGGTTCTACATATCGACGCATTTTCGAAATTGAGATTTTAATGCAAAATTGTTAGGAACCAAAATCTCACTACCCTGTAAAATATTATAACTGAAATCCCTATAGTTCCGATAAAAATTAAGTTTCAATTTTATCGTATGTCACAGTGCACAGTGGTCCCGCTTGTATGGAGCCGCGGCCAAAAATACTTCCCGTTGAAATATAGAGCTGAAAATTTGTGTAATGCTAAATGGACCCAATAACGTTAAATTAAAAATTTAGGGCAAAAAACATACGTTAAATGTCGAAAATATTAAAAAATAACTTTTTTCAAGTAACTTTTTACAAAAATTCAATTGCATACTTTTAGGGTACCTAAATTCCTACAACATATTTAATTTCAATTTTATTTATTTATTTATTTTATTTTTTTTTTTTTATTTAACTTTATTAAGGCATACGGGGAATACGGGGAACCCCTTAGTGACCTTTGCTGCTGTTCATTCAGCCCGCAATCGGGCGCTCCGGCTAGCCTTAGCGGTTAGCTTCATTCAGACTTATAATACTAACAATAATATCACAAAAACAAATATCACATAAATGTAGACATCACAGTATGGCCATTGTAGGTCGTCTTCTTCTTGCCATCGGCGACCGAAGGATGAGGTCTCTGGGATTCCTCCTCTTTAGCCTCCTGGGAGTTGGGCCTCTAGAGAGCCTGTTGGCCAGGCTATTCCTGTGTAGCGCCAGTCTGTCGTGGTAGCGACTTGAGTGCTGGTTTATTTCGTCGAAGACTGTGGCAAGTTTCAAATCATTATGCAGGGTGGAGTTACGGACGTACCATTCGCAGCCGGTGATAATTCTGGCTACTCTGTTCTGAGCAGCCTGGATTCTCCTGATCTGACTATCACATGTCATCCCCCAGATCTGACATCCATATCTCCAGATTGGCGCAATGATCTGCTTGTAAATCGTCAGTTTGTTGGCGAGCGACAATTTACTACGCGGGCAAAGTAGACCACAGAAGACCGAAGACTTATCGCTGTTGATTCCGATATTCCAGCGTCTCGCCCACTCAGCGAACCTGCTAGCGTAGTCGAGTATGCCGTCAGCAGCGTCGTACTCACAACTTGATCTGTAAGTGACGCAGACGTCGTCAGCAAATGTAGCCAGCATTGATGCTCCATGCAGGCTGGCATCCGGCTGCGGCAGATCGTGGCTGAACAGGCTATAGAGCAGGGGCCCCAGGACACTACCCTGTGGGACACCTGCGGCCACATCTTGCTCCGTGGAAATTGCTGAGTGGAATCGCACTGCGAAGCGCCTTCTCTCCAGGTAGGATCTCAGCAGCCCATAGTATGGCGCAGGCAATGTGCCCTTGATTTTTGCCAGTGTGCCAGACTCGATCAAATGCCTCTCTGATGTCCAGGAAGATGGCGTTGCAGTACTCCTTCCTATCGAAAGCAACCAATATTTGCTCGACGACCCGATGTAGTTGCTCGACAGTGCCGTGGCCAGCTCGGAAACCAAACTGGTGCCCTGGAACAATTCCCCGAGATTCCATGATCCTGACGATCCGGGCAGCAATCAGTCTCTCAAATACCTTCGAAATCGAAGGGAGGAGAGTAATCGGGCGATAGGACACAGGGTCCTTCTCCGGCTTGCCAGGTTTATGTATCATTGAAATTAATCCAAGCTTCCACTGTGAGGGGAAGCACTGCAACCTCACTATGGCGTTGAATAACAACGCCATGTAGAGGATCGCGCGACTGGGGAGAGCCTTCAGTGTGGCATTGCAGATTTTGTCATGCCCCGGTGCTCTATGGGCGTTTTGGCGCTTGATGACAGCAGCGATCTCGTGAGGGTCAAACGGTTTGATGGGCAGGTCCATTTGAAGAGCTTGGGTGAGCATCTCCTCGGTTTCAACCACATCTTCCTTTTCTCCACGATGAGCATCCTGATCTCGCTGGTGATGGGGAATCGCGTTCGAGCAGGCCTACGGGTGTCCATTCTGGCTGCAGCTTCGACTTTGTGCGCAAACAAGTCCAGAGCATCTTCTAGATCCTTCTCGGAGTTAATTTCGATGTCGAGAGGCAGCGACCTCTCAAGTTGCTGCTGGAATAATTCCAAGTTGGTGCGACTGGTAATTAGCCTGCCCACCTTGGGATATGTCGTCGACGATGCATCCAGCGTGATGATTAGCGGCAAGTGGTCGGAGTTGAGTTCAACGCTCGACTGAATATCTACGTGAGTGCCCAGTATGCCTTTCGTGAGTGCAAAGTCGATGCAGCTGGGCGATCCTCTGCTGCCGTACGGGTACCTCGTAGGTCCTCCTGTAGCTAGTGAGTCTATGTCGCTGTTCAGGACAAGGTTTGCCAGCTCACTACCTCTTTGGTTGCATCTTCCCGCTCCCCAAAGCCAGTGGGAGGCATTCCAATCACCAGCAATTACGAATTTAGCACCCTGCGGGTCCAGAATGCTTTCAAACTCGCTTGTTGTCCATACAAACCTCGGAGGGCAATATACCGCTCCAAAGTTGATTACACCGAGTGTTGTCTGAATCGCTGCTGACGCCAGTTGAACTTTACTGGTGGCTAGTGGGTTTAGGGGGAAGTGGACCAAGCTCGACTTGATAAGTATAGCCGCTCCTCCCTTCGCGTTCCCATCGCTTGGGTCGTTGGCAGGATATGCCTCAAACCCGTATAACTTCGGCGCGTGTGTTCCTTTGCAGTGAGTCTCACTCAGCAGTAAGACATCGATGTTATGACGCTGCGCAAAGCACTCAACTTCGGGCAGCTTTGTGGAGACGCCGTCGGCGTTCCACACGAGGATGCGCAGCGGCATTATTTGTGAGCCTGCTGCATTTGAAGCGCGGTGAGCAAATTAATAATTTGCCCCTGCTGCTGCGTCTGTTGTTGTTGTTGCTTCAGCATCATCATCATCAGCTCCATCTGTTTCTCCTGTAACGAGCGGAGGGAGTTGATGCTCTCGTTTAGCGATTGCAGGATAGCCTCGGTGTTGTTGGTGTCAGCACTGGGGTGCTGGAGTGCCTCACTTTGCCTCCTTGGGCGCTGAAGCTGCTGCTGTTGTTGCGCCTGCTTCTGCTGTAATTTTTGCTGCGGAGTTCCCTTAACCATGTCAGCATAAGAGAAGCCGCCTACGAGATTTCCAGCCCGACTAGCTTCACTGGGGACCTGGTGCGTCATAGTCCCATCTGCTGCTTTTCTGGCACCTACTCCACGTTTGGGCCTTGATCGTTGCAGGAACGCCTGGTACTTGGCGCATCCTGAGTAGTTAGCTGGGTGCTGCTCTCCGCAATTGTAGCATGTACACAACTCGTTGCGTGGACGAGTGCAGTTGGATGCAGGATGCTCACCAGCGCATTTCACACAGATGTGTGCTCTGCGACAGTATTTGGCAGTGTGTCCAAACTGCTGGCATCGGTGGCATTGGATAATGGCTGTGCGCTTGCGGAGGGGTTCAACAATGATCCTCATGTGGCACAGCGATCTGATTGCCAAGATCTCTTTGTTGTTGGGTGCTGCTGCGATGTTTAAGAAGAACATATTAACAGGCTGGGCTTCAGGGCTTCCTGGTTCGCTGCGTCTCCGAGGTGAGTGGGCATCAATGAGCTTGTGCCCCAGCTTCTCCAGCTCCTCTTTAATTTCGCTGTGCAGCGTGCTGTGGTGAAGGCCTTTGACGCACACTCTGTATGGCCTGTCTTCCTTTAGCTGATAGCAGTGGAATTCATATTTCTCTTGTTCTAGCCAGTTGACAATACTCCTAAAGGAGTCGGAGTCGGCTGCGTACAGTCTCATGATTCCCCCAAGGGAGGCTCTAGCCTCGACCTTGTTGGCGTCAGTAATTTTACGGATGCCCTGCATCAGTAGGTTCACGTTGCTGATGCCTTCCAGTACTATTGGCGGCGGTTTGGGCTGCCCTTTCTCAACCAGGTTTCTCTTTAGAGCTGTAGCTCTCTGCGTAGCTGCAATAGCAGCTTGGCGACTGGTGCTGGGCTGCATGCACAGTTCGTTGTTGGCATTATCCTCCAACTCCATTTCAGCCGATAGGAGCTGGAATCGGTTGGTCCTTCCATTGTAAACCTCATTTGCGAGCGGGATCGTAGTGCCATCGTTGGTGTATAGCTTCTTCCTCTCAAGGAGATACGCCATGATCTCTCTTCCGCTTGATAATTTGGAAACGTTGTGCGCTTTTATCAGCGTTCCCATCGGTGTTGGGTTTCAGTGACAGTGCTTCTGCCAGGGTTGACTCTCCTGTAGTCTCCTCGTCTGTGATGGCTATTCTCAGAGCTTCGCCTAGAAGCATCGTTTTGCTGGTATTTGCCATTTCTCGCCTGGAAGACCAAGACCAAAACCTTGGTTTGGAGCTCTAAGCTGGTACTTCAATCTGAGTTTTACTATACAGGTGATTAGCCGGCACGTGCCGGCTATGCGACGAAGACACAATTTGAAAGGCTTTTGTATGGTTCTCGAATTGGTTGAAGCGGTTTGCGAATAAGATATACCGCTATTTTAAGCTTTAAGCTCGAGCTTTCGAAGCTTAACGCTTTATTGTGTCCTTTTCTTTTTTAGAGCACGTGGTTTTATTTTTCACGGCGAAGAACTCGATTTTCCACGGCTCCGGTGGGGGAAGATGCACCACACCATGTGCACCTTGTTGATTTTGGGCTCCCACACGGGGGGTACTAGTTTTCGCCACTGTCGGTACTGGCTTTCCGGTTCCACACGGAGTTTACTTGGAGCGCTCGGGAGGCACGTCTATTCACTTCGGAAGTTCGATCGCCACTTTGTCAATTTTATTAATTATATACAATAACAGTTTAAAATAAGTTCAAAAGATCAGTTCCAAATTGACTCTCGCAGCGACAAGACGTGTCCTCGCATAGTCCTCCTTCTAACGCTTATCTCGTTGATCTCAACCTCGTAAACAAACAAGCCTCAAAGCAGAATAAAAAAGTTCCGTTACACTACTCGACAAGCGCGTTTTACTCGCAACGATGGGTACAGTCGACCCACCAGACAAAAACAAATCTGAGCCCAGATTTGTTGTTGTCAAAAGACTTGACGACAACTCAATGGCAAATGTTTCACCATTCATAATCAAGAAAATTATTGACTACTCCTGTGGCGGTGAAGTCCTTTTTGCCAAGAAGACCCGCTACGGAAAGCTTCTAATTAAAACCAAGAACGGAACTCAAGCCCAAAAATTGATAAAGTTTACAACATTTCATGATTTTCCTGTAGAAGTCAAAGAACATCATTTGCTCAACTCCTCCAAAGGAGTCATTTACTGCAATGACTTGCGACATCTGGATGAAAACGTCATCAAAAATGAACTTACTTCTCAAAATGTTACTGAAGTTAAAAAAATCAAGAAGAGGATAAACGAACAAATTGTTGAAACATGCCTCTTAATTTTAACTTTCGGAAGCACCTCTTTTCCGGAAAGCATCAAAATTGGATATGAAATAGCTAAAGTGAGGGCATATATTCCTCCACCACTTCGTTGCTTTAATTGCTTCCGATTTGGACATATTTCTAACTTATGCCGCAACAAAAAAATTTGCAATAATTGCGCCAAGGATCACCACATTGCAGACAACGAAAAATGCTCAAATGGAAAACGCTGCATCAATTGCAATGATGCAAAAATTCTTGACGCCAATCACTCTTCGGTATTCAGAAAGTGTCCACTCTTCCTCAAACACCAGGAAATACAAGCGATCAAAACACTGGATAAGGTCGACATGAAGACAGCGATTAACACCTTCAAAACCAGACACGCCCACGATGGATCTCTCTACTCAAGCGTAGCCAAAAGTAATTTAGATAAAATTAATTTTAGTTTAAACTCTTCTCAGCAAACCACTTTCAATGTTATTCAGAGCAGTTCCCCTATCCCACGTTCCAGTCAAAACTTAATTTCATATACTGATTTAACAATTGACCCTAAGCCAACTCCTAACACTGAACTCCCTCGAACCTCTAAGCCATTAAGCCCCAATCCTTCAGTTACAATTCTCCCTTTAGCCACCTCCAACCGTAAAAAAAGACAACTTAAAGCTAAAGCTAACACACAACCTAAATCTTTAAAACAAAATAAGAAACGATCTCCAGATTCTATCCACTCCAACAACAGCATGGACATATCCGATATAGATTTGTCTCCTGATGATGGAAATATAACATAAACATTCTATTCACTTAGCTGCTCGATTCCCCCCTCGTCGACCTGCGGGACCCATCCTTTGTTGTTTTAAATAGAGTGTTGGCTTTGCGCGGAGGGGAGGGAGGAATCTGCAGTTTTATATTTTCTTTTTTACTCATTGTAGTTTGTGGCAGTATATACATATTCATATGTATTTACGGTCACTTACAAACTAATTTATTGTTATCTATTTATATCGACTATTTCCTCCTTAACTATACATCATTTATCAATTAACAATTCTCCAATGGAATATTAGTGGCTTCATTAATAACTACAATGAGCTGCAAGTTCTAATAGCCAAATACAAACCTCAAATTATTTGCCTTCAAGAGACCAACCTATCTTCTCATCCCATTCATCCAACACCTATAAATTACACAATGATCTCCCGCAACTCACTCCCATCCTATGGCGGTGTCGCCATACTTATTCATAACTCCATACAATTCAAAGAAATTTGCCTCTCCACAGAATTCGATGCCGTCTGCGTTGAAATCTGTTCAAAAAAACAATTAAATATTATTTCTACTTACCTCCAACCTAAATCTGTATTCACCCTTGCAAACCTATTTTCTGTTCTTTCCCCTCCTAATAATAAACCTACGTTAATAACTGGTGATTTTAATAGCTGGCACAAACGCTGGGGTTCCCCAGTCAATAATAGGAAGGGCTTAATTCTCGATCGTTTTTTAACCCAATCTAATTTAATTCTTCTTAATGACAAAAGCCCTACCCACCTCAGTACACATAACACTCTTACTCACATAGACCTCAGCTTCTGTACTCCGGATCTAGCAATTGACTCGGAGTGGAGAACTGAAGATAACTTCTTTGGTAGTGACCACCTTCCCATTACTTGCCGCCTTTTTCAGGACACTCAGTCCCATGCTAAAATCGTTAGACCACCTTTTAAACTTAGTAAAGCTGATTGGACACTTTTGCAATCCTTGTCCGATTCTTTCAATAAATCTACCCCTATCAGTTCCAACATTAACAAAGAATCAGCCAGCTTAAATAAAATTATTTTATCTAGTGCCCATCAAAGTATCCCCAAGGCTTTTCAATTAATTTCAAAATCAGTTCCGTGGTGGAATAAAGATCTAGAAACACTACGCAGTTTAAAAAACTCTGCGTGGCGTACACTTAAAAGATATATTTCTACGGAAAATATCATTGACTTTAGAAAGAAAAATGCAGTATTCCGTAGGGCTATAAAAACAGCCAAAAGACAATCCATTCATAAATTTACTGGAGAGATTAACCCTTCTACCCCGATCGCCAAAATCTGGAAAAATATTAGACGCTTTTGTGGTATGTATCCTACTAAGGGTATCCACAGTATTATTTTACCCTGTAATCAAACAATCACAAGTCAACAGGATATTGCTCATTTCTTTTGCAATAACTGGTCCGTTCAGTCTCAGGACTCCTCATTTTCTAGTCTCTTTAATGTTAATAAAATCAGAACTCTTTCCGACTCATCAATTTACCCACATAGCAAACGTTCATATCCAATAGAAATTGACATAAATTATACAGAATTCTCTGCTGCCTTAAATTCTTTAAAAGGCAAAACTCCTGGTTTTGATAGGATTAACTATCAAATGATTAAAGAGCTTCCTTTCAATGTGCAAAAGAGACTAATTGCTCTCTACAACAACATTCTTCATAAATGTATTCCTGAACAATATAAATTGAGTATTATAGTGCCTATTCTGAAACCAGACAAAAACAAAACAAACCCATCGTCCTATAGACCAATATCTCTGAACTCTTGTGTTGCTAAAATTCTAGACAAAATAGTTGCTATGAGACTTTGGTGGTTTGTAACAAACTTCAAGCTGCTACACAAAAGTCAGATTGGATTTAGGAAGGGCAAATTGGTTATGGATTGTCTGTTATTCGCAGACCATCTTATTAACCGTACACTTAGCTCAAAAAATCATTTATCTATAATTTCGCTTGATTTTTGTAAGGCATTTGAAAAAATTGGCGTTCATGTAGTTATTGACCAACTTATTAATTGGAAAGTAGGCCCCAAAATAATTAATTATGTTAAAAACTTTTTGACACACAGACAAATCAAAGTTAGAGTTGGTAATTTCCTTTCAAAAACTTATTCACTTAATAATGGCATCCCGCAAGGCTCACCATTATCGGTAATTTTATTTGTTATAGCATATCAAAAACTTGTAGAAATTATTGACATATATAAAGAAATTCAAATTACCGCTTATGCTGACGACTTTAATCTACTTATAAAATTAGATAAGGGAAAAAACATGACCATTAATCTTGATTCTTTAGCTCTTAATATATCAAATTGGTGTTCCTACTCAGGCGCCAGTATTTCTCTTGACAAATGCAAACACATCTGCAATAAACACAACTGTCATTGCACTATCTCTTTTGGTGGCTTCAATCTTCAAAACGTCCGATCGCTGAAAATGTTAGGCGTTTTCTTTAACGCCAAACATAACTGGAACTCACACATAGAATATCTCACGGATCCCCTTAATAAGCGCCTCAATATTATCAAATGCCTTTCCTCTCTTAAATTTAATTGTAGCACACTTACACTTATCTCAATAGTTAAAGCCCTTCTTATATCAAAAATAGACTATGCACTTCCCCTTTATGGCCATGCTCCTAATAGCTCCATTAAAAAAATAAATACAATTTTAAATTCAGCCATTAGATTCGCTTTAGGGGCTTTCCGCTCCACTCCCATCAAAAATTTGTTTTTTGAGGCAAATATTCCGCCACTAAAAAACAGAATAGATAAACTAACAGCTAATTTGTTTACTTCCATAATCAACAGTACTGATTCCCCAATATATATTATTATGAAAAATTACTTTCCGCCTAAGAGTGGGAAAAGATTCTCTACTTTAGACAAGATCATCACTACTCACAATTCATTGGGGATTCAACTTAAACCCATTACTAAACTCAAACATAAATATCCGCCTTGGAAACTTCACCCAAAAACTATCAATTTATCTCTTAGCTATTTAAATAAAAATTCGAATCCTCCTGAAATTTTTAGAAAAGAGTTTGCTAGAATGCAGTCGGAGCAAAATCAAAACACAACCTTTATATTCACAGATGGGTCTCAAATTAATGGCGCAACGGGTTATGGAATAACCACAACTAACACCATCCTCTCTTTCGGTATTCATCCTCCGTACACAACAGTATTTTCCTCTGAAATCATTGCCATTTACTTAGCTATTCGCCTATTACAAAACAAAAGGGGCAGATACATTATCTGCTCAGACTCCCTTTCCTCTCTTAAGTCAATAAAAAATATATCCAACTCCTCCTTTTACCCAGATTCAATTCGTAACCTTTTAATCCGACTCTACCCAAAATTCACTTTACTATGGATTCCCAGTCACACAAACATAACAGGCAATGAATTGGCAGATCAAACAGCCAAGAAATCTTTTTAGTTTCCTCTTGTTTATACTTCCAACAACAACAACAATGACATTAAAAAACACATTCAAAATAGTTTCATCGTATCCACCGACTATTCTTTTGCTGAAACATCGAATTGGTATCAAAGCACCAACTCCCAAAAATTAAACATC
This sequence comes from Drosophila ironensis, assembly GCA_021223825.1. Taxonomy (NCBI): domain Eukaryota; kingdom Metazoa; phylum Arthropoda; class Insecta; order Diptera; family Drosophilidae; genus Drosophila; species Drosophila ironensis. The sequence continues at coordinate 158,710 of JAJJHQ010004748.1, forward strand.
AGTAATTTTCTCAACAATAATCATATATCTATTTCACGGCTCGAAGAAACGAAACTAATTCGCGTTCGTCTAGGCCACACAAAATTTACACATTCTCACTATTTTTCCAAAAACTCTCCTGGTAATTGCCCTTTATGTGATTCTATTTCCTTTAACCTAAACCACCTCTTGAACTCCTGCTCCTTCACTCAACAAAACAGATCCCTTTTCTTCCCAAACAACTCACCTCTGTCCGCTATAACCTATCCAACTGCCGACAATATAAAATGCTTAATCAAATTTCTCAAACATTGTAATATTCTTCATTCTATATAAAATAAAAGAATATAATTCTCTCTCATGTTAATATGTATATTTTCAAAATTATTGTAATTACTTTTCTTCGTTCTATTCATCATTGTTAATTCATACCTAGAAATTTAAGTGTTAACTATATCATTATAATTAATTTGTAAAATTAGAATGTTATTAGTAGCCGAAGACCTTAGTTGTCATGGCTCTTCCCCTTTAGTAGGCTAAGATTTTTGATAAATTTTTGTCTACTTTAATAAATAAATAAATAAATAAGTTCAAAAGATATCAAAACTATTAATAAATGAAGAACTATTAATAAACGCAAACTCAAAAGACGAAGACAGAGCGACAACACCTTTTTGTAGTGCAAAACTGACCATGAAAAAGTTAAGGCGGTGTTCGAATTTTTACGATTTTAAGCACATCTGCAAGTTTCTGCAGCTGACTTAAACACTTTTATTAAGTAAAAACTCTGATTAATACAATGAACATAATATCTATGGGGGAATCGGAGGGGAACACAACTAAAACTTTAGGTAAACATAAAAAAGACGTTCACAAAATACAGAAAAAAAATTGAATCGATTTTGTTAATTTCACTAAAAAATTTGTTGGATTTATTTAATTCTTGATATATACATTTAAAGTAAATACCTTCAACTTTAAAATGCATTTTTAATAATGAAAATCGGATCACTATGTTAAACGTTTGACCACTTTGAATCGCAATTTTGTTTTGTTAAAATTCGAGCTTAGTACAGCTGCGCTGCAAAAATGTACACATGATCACGCTTTGCATTCTATTTTTAGAAAGTCCCGTTAGATTTCCGGACAAAACTGGCTTGCCATCAAGAAGTTTAAACATTTTAGAGACAATTTGCGTGCAATTTTTTTCTATTCGTTGTTATCACTTCTTTTGATTTTTTGCCTCTTGCGGAACCACAGTGCAGTGCCTTTAAATGTGCGCGTGAAATTATCGTACCGTTAATTCTTGGTTTACGTTTTGATATTCACTGATCTTACTACTGATATATTAAGATTTTAGAGCTGAAACTAGTGCTTAAGATTTCGAGTTTTAGTCTTCGTTTGGTTTCAAGTGCAGCAAGTTCTAATAATAAAACATTTTATTAAATATGGAATGTGCTCAAGAAAGAGTAAGTATTGAGTTTTGGCATTACTTAATTATTGTGCAGGTGTCCAGGTATCGCTTTGTATACTAAAATGTATACTTTGAATAATTGTTTGTATTGTCTTGTAGCTTAATACGTGTACATGTTCTATGTAAGTGAGTATTCGTTTTTGTATAAAATGTGTCGATTAATGTTATTGAAATAGATTTGAACTAACCTAATGTTTAAATTTATAGCCTGTGAACTCATTAGTGCCCTATAGCGATAGCGATGACGACTACGATGAAGAGTGCTGCATTGGAGAACGTGGTTTAAAAAAAAAGTTTGCCAAGAAAAATGCCAGGAAGGAAAAAGCTGTACTTCCCAATCCATGTAGATTAACAAAATGTGGTAACGATTGCTCATCAGTGCCCGAAAATACGAGGCAAAACATTAATGAGCACTACTGGGGATGTGGCTACTGTCCAATATAAAGCGCAATGAAATAAAAAAGATGCGAGCTGGACTGAAAACGAAGTGTGTACATAGACGCAATTGGACCTACGAATACTTAGTTCCGAGTATATTGAATATATTGAAAAATCATAGAAGTATCTTTTTAATGTGCCTAATGTCACCCAAACCATCAAATCGTTATGTATTAGATCTCAATCTAATGTATTAGATTGTTTAAACGAAACAGATGAAGACAATGATATTTTAGTTTAATTTTTATACCATGTACCTTAAGGTACAAATGGTATATTAACTTTGTGCAAATGTATGTAACAGCCAGAAGGAGACATCTCCGACCCCATAAAGTATATATATTCTTGATCAGCATCAACAGCCGAGTCGATATAGCCATGTCCGTCTGTCCGTCTGTCCGTCCGTCCGTCCGTCCGTCTGTCTGTATGTATGAACACCTCGTTCTCGGAGATGGTAAGAGATAGAGGTCTAATTCTTTTTGCTTTTGGTGTGTTATTGTTGCAGGCAGATCAAGTTTATTTCAAATTTTTGCCACGCCCCTTTCCGCCTTCGTAATTTGCATAAAACTGTATTTGAATTTTCTTCGATAACTTGGACAAAATAAGAGCTAGAGACCTATTTCTTTTTGCAATATGTCCGTTTAACTATTGCGCAGATAATGTCATTCTTGGTGTAAATTCCAAATAGTTTTTTGGAAATGCGAAAACGACGAAGGTTAAAACAAACGAAATCGCGGTTGTTTGACTGAATAAAAAATTGGCTTTATTGGCTATATGTTGCGCGCTTGAGGTAACTTCGAACATTAAATTAAACAAATCGGCAGAAGGCCAAAGGGGAAGACATCGAAACGAGAGAAACAGGATAGAGCGAAAATATAGAAAGAGAGAGGGCGGGCGATTAACCCTATAGCGCCCCAACATTCCGGCCCCGTTAAAGGGCTACGGCCTTTAAACTACTGGCAGTCGAGCCAGCTTGTGGATAGGGCGCCTGGTTTCTCCTGCGGCCGTCCTAATGTCCACCACGCGGACCTTCCCATCGTCTCCGTGGATGGTGCGAACTACGCGCCCAATGACCCATTTCTGGGGAGGGGCGTTGTCCTCGTGAATGAGGACGAGTGTGCCTTCCGCCAAATTGTCGTCCTCCTTGGTCCATCGATGCCGCTCCTGAAGGCTGTGCAAGTAGTCCCTGGACCAGCTGTGCCAGAACTGCTGTTTGAGTTCTGACAGCTGCCGCCACCGCCTCAAAAACCCGGATTCGCCCTTGCTCCTGGGTACGCCTGGCATGGATCCTTGAGGCGGCGCCACCAGGGCCTGCCCGATGAGAAGATAAACAATAAAAATAAACAATAAACAATTTAGAAAACTTACACGTATGTATGTTTTGCGAAGCTTAGCAGCAGCAGCCGACCAAATGCCACGACAGCCTTTGCAGCCGTTCAGCCGCTCCTGGGGACGTTGTGAGTGCGAGTATATGGGATCGCATTTTCACACTTTCAATGGCCATTAATAAGAATGCACTTTTTTCGATTGGTATTTTCTGTTTAATAAAACTAGCCGATACAAAAGAAGGTAGTACTGTAAAAAATTTGAGCAATTTATATTTTGCGCTGCTGATTGGTAAGAAGATTGTAAAGTTGCCCTTGAACTGGAAGTCAACCTCAAATTCGCTCCTTCAGTGTTAGCATGGCCCAAAACCTTGATGCACTTTGCATCAATACTCTGGTATTTCCGGTTCCTTATTTCCTTCAGCATGCTCGCACGTTGTTCATCTGGGCACAACTTCTAGGTACTTTGGTAAGCTTATTGCTATTGGATAAATAAGGAAAAATTAAGAAACGAAATAAGCAGCAAGCACTAGTCACTGTCACATGTAAACGAGATGTGAAAATATAGAAGACGGAAGGCGGAGATATGGTAGCGAACGGATCTCAATAATGTACCGGCTATAACCAAAGTATAATGTAAAACTTACCATGCACTTCATGGATTTATTTCTCTTCGCCATCTTATACTGATTAGGTTGATTAAAATTAATTAAAAAAAATAAAATTGAAGTTACCAATATTAAAATACCATATCTTTATATCTTCTTTTCTCGCGGCACGTCAATTTATTCCATGCCTTGGCTCCATATCTCACCATGTCCTGTGGGGATAAACCACAGCATCTTTTCTTGAATTCACGCAAAAAATTTAAATAGCCATTGTTAGTTATTCGAGCAACTCTCTGACATTTGTATTTTCCAGATTTCGATTTTTTCTTAGATTTACAAGACTTTGTCATTTTTCTTTTAGATTTTCGTTAACCAGAATTTTTTACTACAAAATTTATAGGAATTACCAATAGCAGATCAGAATAAGAATGACTTGTAAGGGGTTTGTTTGAGGGGTGACAGATTTTTCGTTGCTCCTTAGCCCACTGTGATCTGAAATAAAGGGCCAATTATTCTCATTCCATTTTAATTCGATGCTGAAAACAGTAGCCAGTCTGTTATACTTTACAACATTTTGTTTAAAAATACATTAGTGTAAATTTATACAAACAACTCTTATAAACAATTAAGAATGGCCTCCACGCTGCCTGTTGTTCTTGCTGGTTTTCTACATATCATATTTGGAATATACATCTTTATGGCGCCTCGCGACGGACGCTGCAGCCCTTCACCGCCCGTGGCGAGCTGGATATTCTCTGTCGCCGCCCTGCTTCTGGCCAAGGATGTGACACTGTACCCCAAATCCTACATCAACTTGCCGTATTTCGAGTTTGCCGTGGATACCATCGGATCATTGGTCATGGTTGAGCTTGCAGTGGGGGCGGCGTATAAGTTCTCAAGCGATTTTTGGGTCCTAAAGGCCATCTCATCGTGTCAGCCGTCTCAATATTTGTCCACATCCACTTGGAAGGTCCCAAAGAATATTAAGTTAGGGGATCCGGAATTTAACAGGCCAGGGAAAATAGACATGCTCTTGGGAGCTGAATTCTTTTATGGCTTGCTGTGTGTCGGTCAGATTAAACTTGGTGCTGACCTTCCGCTAATCCAAACAAGTAGAAACGCTGTAGTCGAGATTCCTCGACAACGAGATACCATGTACCTCTCTTGCCGTTGCCGTGGGAAGGGGTGGGTAAAACTTTAATTGGTCATATCTTCTATATTTATTGTCCGATCTGAACGTAATTTTGCATGCACGTCTTAAACGATCAGCAGATTTAACAGACTTAAAATTAAGTCTCTAGCTTTTATCATTTTGGAGATATCGATTTTTTTGCAAATACGAGGGCGGAAAGGGGCGTGGCAAATATCCAAGAATGACATTATCTGCGCAATACTTAAACGGACATGTTGCAAAAAGAAATAGGTCTCTAACTCTTATTTTGTCCAAGTTATAGGCAAATGT
>JAJJHQ010004748.1:164240-326058 GCA_021223825.1 Drosophila ironensis
AAACCACGCCTCTCTCGGCTGCCATCTCCTGCAGGGCTCCCTTCTGCCGCTCGAACTCCTGCGACAGCTCTGCCAGCACTCTGCTCGCTCCCACGAAGTTGGTCGCGTTGTCGCTCACCACCTTCTCTGGGAGGCCGCGCCTCCCGGTGAACCTTCGAAAAACATTCACAAATGAGTCGGTGGATAGATCAACTACGAGCTCTAAATGCACAGCCTTTGAAGCAAAACAGACGAATACGGCGACGTAAGCCTTTACCGGTGGCCTTCCTCTTATGCGATAGCTTACATAAAAGGGACCACAGAAATCGACCCCACAAACCCTAAAGGGACGTCCTTCCCGAAGCCGATCAGCTGGCAGATTACCCATTATCTGACCAAGCAACTTCGGTTTATATCGAAAACAGTGCACGCAACTCCTAACAGTTGACGTGCATACTTTCCGCGCATTAACCACCCATATCTGCTGTCGCAAGAGCCCCATCAACACCTTCGCGCCAGCATGGTAATGCTTAAGATGCAAATCCCGAGCGAACAGTTTTACGAAGGGTGCGTCCTTGGGCAGCAGCAAGGGAAACTTTGCGTCGTATGGGATTGGGCTGCGTAGCAAGCGCCCCCCTACTCGCAAGACGCGGAACTTCATGGCTCCCTCCGTACAGTCATGCACAAAGGGATTCAGGGACTGAAGGCTCGGGGGTAATGCCTCAGATTTTTCCAAGGCAGCAAACTCCCGCCGATACGAATCAGCCTGAATCAATTCCACTATTTTTAAAAATGCCAATTTCCTTTGCGCAACTGTAACGAAAAGAGACGGCGATCGTACCTGTCGGTAGCAAAAACGCAAGACGTAAGCCATAATGCGAATTACTTTGCCGTAACTTGAATGTCGACCGACTAGATCCGAAATGGGATTTAACTATGAATTTAGGAGAACTGCAGACAGCGCAGTCACAGTCCTTTGTATCTGCACTGATCGACAGTGACCCGAACAAACATACCGAGGAATCTGTACATTTCCTAGATCGCGCAACGTACTAACGTACGCCGCCCAGGAAGTGTGCAGACCAAGTGGGATGGTTTCATCCCAATCCAGCTTTATACGCCACAACTCTTGCAGCAGTATTTTTGCTCTTGTCACAATGGGACAGAGTAAACCGAGAGGGTCAAATAGTCTGGACGCCACAGACAGGATATTCCGCTTTGTTGGCTTCAAATCCGAAAAGCTATCCACATCCATGTGGTATCGGAACATGTCAACCTGTGGGGCCCATCGCAAGTTTAAAGGCTTCTCTCTATTAGCCCTTTCCCTGAATAGGGTCTTGCAATTTGTTGCCCATTTGGCCAATGGGAAACCACCTGATTCCAAAACCTCTTTTACTTGCGAGCAAATTTCTCGCAGTTCTTCCAAGGAGTCTGCGCCTGCCAGCATGTCATCGACATAAAAACAATTTTTGATTACTCTCAAAGCAACAGGATGCGACTCAGCACACACATTAGCTAGTTCGAACAAACATCGAACAGCTTGAAAGGGTGCTGATGCTGTGCCATATGTGACAGTGTTCAACCTGTACGTCATCAGCTTTTGTGAAACGCTCTCACGCCACAGAATTAGCTGGAAGTTCCTGTCTTTTTCAGAAACCATGACTTGCCGGTACATTTTCGAAATGTCGGCAGTCACTGCAAATTTATTCAATCGAAAATTAATAAGCGTTGAATAAAGCTCCCTCTGAATAGTCGGCCCGACCATTGATCGTTTAATGATCGCGCCGTTGACGTCCTGCTAGAGGCATCAAACACAACCCGCAATTTTGTTGTCGTACTCTCAGGTCTCAGAACACACTGATGTGGAATGTGGTAGTGCTGTCCTGGAGGAGTGGAGGAGGGCCTACATGTGCCCGAGATCCCGATACTCTCTCATAAACTCATGATACATATCATGGAGAGGTTTGTCTTTCGAAATTTTACGCTCAAGTTGCAGAAATCTTCTTTCAGCAGACTGAAAGGATAGGCCAAGGACTTGTGGATCTATTTTGAACGGAAGTTCAACTTGGAACCTACCCGAAGGTAACCTCCGAACGGACTTTGTGAAGTGGGCTTCACAGGCCTCTTGCTCAGCTGTTCTGTGCACAGCCTTCGACTCATCTGGGGTTCGATCCAGTTCCCAGAAGCGTTGAACAAGGGAGTCGAGCGAACAAGTATCAACTTGAGCGGCAACATTGACACTAAGATGATGTCAAGGAACTTTCCCAGTATACTTGCCAGCTACTATCCACCCTAACAACGTTTTTTGGATTAGCGGAAGGTCAGCACCAAGTTTAATCTGACCGACACACAGCAAGCCATAAAAGAATTCAGCTCCCAAGAGCATGTCTATTTTCCCTGGCCTGTTAAATTCCGTATCCCCTAACTTAATATTCTTTGGGACCTTCCAAGTGGATGTGGACAAATATTGAGACGGCTGACACGATGAGATGGCCTTTAGGACCCAAAAATCGCTTGAGAACTTATACGCCGTTACTCGCGACTGTATGGACGCATGTACTTTGTGCTTGCCATCCGTTACTGTTCCACCAGCCATCATAATGCTGACGGTGTTGCTTTCGCGGATTAGCCTCAGATGCTGCGCTAAACTTTCAGTCATTAAATTTAACTGAGACCCGCCATCAAGTAGCACCCTTGCAGGATGGAAAATTCCAAAGCGATCCTGCACCTCTACCAAGGCTGTTCCCAGAATTACATGGTCAGTACTCAATACATGACCCAAATAGGCCTCGTTAGGTGCATTAGGTGACGGGGAGGTAACGGCTGGAGCTGGCACACCATACCTATGCAATAAAGAATGGTGCGGTTTCTGGCACACCCGACACTTCGATGCCATACAGCTTGACACTGTGTGTCCCACTATTAAGCAATTGAGACACAAGTTTTGCGCTTTTGCAAATTCAAAACGCTCAATAACGCTTATGGCAGCAAATGACGGACAAGAATAAATTATGTGCCCATCGTTACTACAAAAGAAACACTTGGCCGCAGCTCCTTTTGTGTTCTTTGTGCACCCAAATGACGATTTTCGCTGCTTGGCGACCTCGACTATTGGCTTCGCCTTGCTCCGTGTAGCCTCTTCGGTCGACAGGTACTGATACCGTCTATTTAATTGCCTTGCGCAATCTTCCCAAGACGGCAGATTGTCGTAGTCTAGCTGCTCCTCAAACTTGGCTTTGGTTGTATGATCAACCTTTGACATCACCATGTGAATGATCATGTCATTAGCAATGTCCTTGTCGTTCCCTATTGAAGAAAGCGACGCATATAGCGCCGACACTCTGATTCGCGTGGATGTCAAGTACGGATCGGCTTTACTGATTTTGGCAATCCGTCTATCGTCGTTTAAAGAGGTTTTTCTGGGATTTTCACGTGGAGCCCCGTAGAGCCCCGACTTGAACCCTATACAGAACATGTGGGGAATTCTTAAACAAGTTGTTGGCCAAAAAAAACAGCAAATAAAAAAGATTTGTTGCGAATTTTGCAAGAAGAGTGGAAGAAAATCACCCCTCAACAGTGCGCACGTCCTGTGGGTTCAATGCCAAAGCGTTGCTCCTCTGTTCTTAAGCAGAAAGGTCATCCCACTCAATATAAAAGTAAATTTATTAAAATTATAAGGAATTTTGGGAATATTTTAACTTTTTCAACCATTTTCTTCCAGGTGGCTTAAGTATGTGAGCAGGACATTTTGGAGATGGTCTCAGATTTTTTAAAATTTTTCTTTGAATATATATTTTTATAACTTGGTTATTCTTCTATTAGAACACTGATTTATATAACTAATGTGACACAAATAATTGGAGCTGTAAAATAAAAACTTTTCTTAATTTTCGTTTAAATTCTTGGTTGAAGTCTTGTGGCTTAAGTCTATGAGCACCACTGTATGTCGCGCGTTGTGCGCAAGGGTATAAAAACAAGGCGCGCGAAATTATCGTATGAGCCTTTATGGAGCCTTTAATGGAGCCTTTAATGACAAAAATTAAGTTTTCATTCGTTATTACAGCTAAAACCACGAAACCTTGAAAAATATTTCCATGATTTTCTCATTCCTAAGAGATTAAAACAGAGAAAAGCTTCTCCTGTAAAATATGATTTTTTAACATACGATACTTTCGCGGAAATGCGTCGTTATGTTGTTTGTCTAATTTCACACATTCCCTTTTCACCGTCAACTTCGAAAGACGTGCACATTTCGATTTCCTTTTGTGCGAGACCTTCGCGTCACACATTCCCTTTTCACCGTCAACCTTCAAACACTTGCGCATGTTGATTACCTTTTGATCGAGACCTTCGATTTACACATTCCCTTTTCACCGGCAAATCCGAACACTTGCGCAGTTGATTTCCTTTGTTCGAGACATTCAAAGCTTTTTGTTTTTGAAAGCACTGGGAGCCAATTGAGCTATGGAGTCCTATGGCTGCTGTACAGTATACTCTATAGGCCAGAATAAGATGGCACAACATATTCAGTTTACTCACTTCGAGTGAGTAAGTTACAGTATACGGTTGTACTCTTCGTGAGTGAGTACTGTATATTTTTGAACTCTTCGTGAGGGAGTGCGGTATATGGTTGTACTCTTCGTGAGTAAGTACACTACCTTTGTCTATTTGACAGCTGTACAGCTTGTGTGTTGACTGTGTACAACTGTGAAGATAAGTGCAGTTTTTGTTAATAAGTGCATACATGTATAAATTATTAGCGGAATGGTGAACTTTTTTGCACCTTTTGAATATTGCTCCAGAAAGCTGGAGGGTAGCAATTATCCAACCTTGCACTTGACTGTTCCACATACGTGTATTACAAATTAAAAAAAAATATCTTCACCAATTGACAATGATGAAGAAATAGTTTACAAATTAAAACTTTCGCTTTTAAAATACTTAGATTCAACGGTTATAGAAAACTAAAAAAAAAATCACAACATTTCCCTGTTTTTGCTTAAATTCTCACTAAATTCTCAAAACTAAAAAAAGGTAAATGGTAAATAAAATAATTTTCCTTCATTCCAATATTAATAATTTAAATATATATTCAAGAACATAAAATAATTAGTTTTAATTAAATATTAATAATTTCAAAATTCGTTATATTATAATAAATACATTTGAAACGAAATTACAAATCAATTTGTAAATCATATTCTATCTATGACATACATACACACGAGAACTAACATATATGTACATATGTATGTACCTGTCATGAAATTTCACTCACTGTATAGTAAGTCAAGGTTAATTCATACGGCATTAACACTGATAAGGGAAAATTTTAATCTGCCGCATGTTCTGTATTTTTTGTCCGATCTTTATAAAACTTTGCACATCGATACAAAAATTTATAATTTTTAGCTGTAAAAAAGATTTATATATCTTCCTATAACCGTTTTTGAGAAATACTTTAGACAAGTATGCAGAAGAAAATAATCTACAAAAATTCATATTTTGAGCATACGAGCCCCGACCACTATTAATTCGTACGGCAAGCTTTTTTACTCGCAAACGATATTGTCAATAATAAGGTATACCACACATAAAAATAATTTTTTATAGTATTATAACTTTATTCTCTTTAGTTTAAAACAAAAAAAATGTATTGTATTTTAACAACAACAACAATAATATTTATTTCTTTTAATGTGTCATTAAACTGATAATATAAGTTCGACCACTATTAATTCGTACGGTGCGTTTGATATTTATTTTTTATAAAAAATTCTTTGTTTTTTTTTATTTTAATAATGGGTAACAAATCCATTGGCCTTTACGACCCAATTACAACGATTTGGCATTGATTTTAAGAAATTTTGGCATTGCTCTGTTGAAATAGAGTCCCAAACCTCTTAAAGCTTATGTTTTAGTTCTGGCAGGGTTCTTTGAGGCTCATCTTTTAGTTTTCTTGTCATTATTCCCCATATATTCTCGATAGGTAATAGGTCTGGACTATTTGATGGCCAATCTCAGACCTAACTGTTCTTGTTTTGCAGCCATGATTTGGTTCGTTTGGCAGTATGAGATGATGCTCCATCCTGCTGAAATGTGTATTCTCCACAGTCAGACAGTTTTGGCATTGATGGCAGAAGGCTTTCTTTGAGTATGTTTACATATTTTTCTGCGTTGACCATCCCATCAATAAGGTGCAGTTGGCCAACTCCTTTGGCAGATATACATCCCCACACCATAATGCTGGCTGGGAACTTAAATGTTCTTTTAAGGCAGTCTTTATGGTAGACTTCAGTTTTTTTACGGATGACTTAATAGATTAACTTACTCTCAGGCCAAGAAAAAACCATTGATTACGCTTCGTCAAAAGAAGAAGCGTTTACAATGGTCACGGGAACGGATTTCCAGGACTCAAAGGCAATGGAACACTATCATATTTAGCGATGAAGCTAAATTAGATGTAAGGGTCGGCGATGGGCGAAGGAGAGTCATCCGTAAAAAATTTTGATGGGATGGTCAACGCAGAAAAATATGTCAACATACTCTTATAAAAAATAAATATCAAACGCACCGTACGAATTAATAGTGGTCGAACTTATATTATCAGTTTAATGACACATTAAAAGAAATAAATATTATTGTTGTTGTTGTTAAAATACAATAAATTTTTTTTGTTTTAAGCTAAAGAGAATAAAGTTATAATACTATAAAAAAACATTTTTATGTGTGGTATACCTTATTATTGACAATATCGTTTGCTGAACATTATATACGAGTAAAAAAGCTTGCCGTACGAATTAATAGTGGTCGGGGCTCGTATACTGGGGCACCTAATTGATGTTTTTAGCTCTTACCATCTCGGAGATATTGTCACATATATGACAAAAACAGTTTTATGAAAATTATAAAGGCGGTAAGGAACGTGGAAACAATTTCACATATAACGGACCTAAAGAAAAAAGTATTACCTACGTCTCTAGAATTCGCCATCTCGGAGAACGACGTGCTCATATATACAGACGGACGAACAGCTGCACATGGCTATATCGACATGGCGGTTGATGCTGATCAATAATATATATACTTTGTAGGGTCGGAAACGCTTCTGTTTGGCTGTCTTCCACGGATCTTACGTTGTGCCGCTATATACGCAAATGACATGAATTCCTCTTTGACATTTCAAAGCGTTTATTAAAACATAAAATTAGAATCGACATTCTAAAACTAAATGAAGAAACCAATTGTGCGCTTATGGGAGGGTGGGGGAAGCAACCAGAGAAAATTCCATGTGACTTGAACTGTGAATGTTAATGACTTGAAATGTTAGTACCACTCCAGTATTTATACTTTTCTCTTGTATTTTTTCGCTTGTACCATTTTCCATATTCGATGATCAATGATCCATGATTCCTTTGCTCGTCGTGTCTATTAAACAGAGCTTGTCCATTTGAACGGTGTAAAAAGCATTGAAATTAATTCGATGAACGAGATTCATAAAACGGTCGGCGGTATTTTTCTTAGCCATGTTATTTATTTGCTTAAGAAAAGAAATAAGCATGCCAGTGAATTCAAGGTCGAAACGTCTTACACGCTCTGAGAACGTGTCCGTTGGATCTAACGTGCTCTCCACCTAGGAAAAAACGAATAAAGAAATCGAATTAATCATTTGATAGTTGTTTCATTGTTTTTTGGTTTATAAACACAAGAAAAATGATATAAAGAGATTTAAATTATCATGGTAAAATAACACTTAAAAAGTTTTTTAGATATACAGCAATTAAGAAGGCGTAATTTTTCGAATGGCATATACAAATAATTGTATATTTAAAAAAAAATATATATATATAATTTAAAAAATATTGATAAAATACTACATTCCAAAATTAAAGGGATTCTTAAATCAAACTATTGTACTAATATTTTACAAAATTTGTTTGAATTTCATTGAAGAAAATGGTGATTTAAATTTCTGCGGGTATTATGCGATAATTTAGAATAGACCTACTTTACTGGATCGACTGACTCTCTTTGCTCTTCCACATTATTTGTTAGGTAATGTTCGGGTGCGGTCTGTTTAAAAAGCCGAAGTGTGTTTGGTCCCCGGGGTCTAAGAAAGGCCAACTTTGCTCTAGATCAGCGGTGGGCAGCCCATAGCTCTTTCGAAGAAATGGAAATCGACATGTTCAAGTGTTCGGAATTTGATGGTGAAAAAGGAATTTGGAACCGAAGGTCTCGAACGAAAAGGAATCGAAATTTGCACGTCATCCGAAGTTGACAGTGAAAACGGAATATGTGAAATTACACAAAAATAATATGTAGAACCAAAAAATAAAACGAAGACCCTTTTTTTTATTTTTTTGGCCGGCTTCCAAGTTGAAAATCTGCGCTAACCGCTGCTCCAGATGGAGCGCTTTGATTTAGAGCTTTCTATTACCGATATTCGGCTAATATCTTTTGAGAACGCCTAATTTATTAAAATTGTCGGAAAACAAATGAAAAAATAAAAATCTCAAAAATATATATATTTAGCTCCCAACGAGATCGTTTTATTTCCCCCAGATGTCTCGCGCTAAAGCAGCTATGGAGGCGTTGTTGTTACCAAAATATTGAAGGAGCAACAACAGTCGATGCAAACCATAGCAGAGAATTGATGTGTCCGCCGTTTCCCAGTTTTAATAAAGACCAGCAAACATGGGAGTCCTACCTGCAACAATTAAGTCAACATTTCAATGCGTACGCTGTGGTACATGTTGTTTTGCAAGGACAGCCTAGACGAATTTTAATTCGCAACACTAACGGAACATATCCAGACAAAGCGAGAAATGAGGGACACACACACACACAAAGAGAGGGTAGCCCCCTGAACACATCAGTTATCCTTATTTTTTTGTAACCCACGGTTAATATTGAATTAAATGGGTTAGCTTCACATTATAAGTATAGTATATTCTTCATACAGAGCGGAGGTAAACGGTAATAAAATTGGAAATAAAATCAAATCACAAAGAAAAAGAATATTTACCGTTTTGAAACAAAAGAAAAAATGTGTACAATTTGGACCATGCAATGAAACCAAAGGAGAGCTTATTATGTACCTGTGGCTGATGCAAGCCCTCTGGATCGGATTCAGAGCTATCCGCACTTTCGTCATTGCTATCGCAAACCATGGACTTGAGCTCGGCGTCGAGAATGAAACGCTGCGAGCGCTGAGTCCGCACAAGGATAAATGGACAGATAATTAGGATTGGGATTGGAATGCGGTGGCACAGCGCAGGGAACAAGGAATAGACGTATTTACAAATGCTTTCGGCCGGAGGCCAAAGAAGGACTTACCTGGATGAACTCGCAGAAATTAAGGCAAATCTTGCATAACTTGAAAATGGCACGGTTCAGATGAGAGGACTCCGTCAGCATGCAGTTCTTAAGACAAGAATCGAGAAAGTCCTGGTGCAGCCTAAGCACGTTGTCTACGTTCTCAACCTTTTTCATTTTCTCAATGAAAATGTGCCAGTTGGGCTCGATGATTTCGATCATCATATAGTACTCCAGATTTTGGATAGCGTTCATCATCCGCTGTCGCAACGTAAAGGCGGAGCGATACAGCTCTGCAGCCTGCGCTGAGAACTTCTTGGCAATGGAGTTCTCTTTCCAAATTCTGTAAAAGTAAAATGGGTTACGGATCAGTTGGCCGCCAAACTCAGCAATACGGGGGACCTACTTGCATAGCTGACGCTCCACATGCTTGCAGTAGAACAGCTGGCGGAACAACATCTGATACTTTGAGATAGCAATGTGGTTAAGCACCAAAGAAACCGGCCACTTGACCTCGTATGTGAAGGCGAAGCACTCAAGTCCGCTGAGGTCGAGTCGATCCTGCGACTGCCAGTAATCTTCTTTTTGGTTCATAATTTTGGACATCTGGGTGACCAGGTCGTACGTTAGAAGCTCGCAGTGCAAATCGTCCTTGTAAGGATCGTTGCGCGCGGATGAAAGACGTAATGTGAGTCCCAAGAGATTCTCCAGAGTCATAGGTAGCACCAAGTCTACGTTCTTGGCCAACTCGTCCTCGCATGCGTCCATGAACTGCATAGTGAAGTCCCCCTGGTTGAGCAGAAGGTACCGCTTCACCGACTGCAAATGACCCATTAAATCATTTTCCGTCAGCAGCACGTCCAAGAGCATGCGGGCTGCAAAGTAGTACGCGTCATTGATCACAGTCACGTGACGCTCGCTGGTAGGGTCGAACTCCAGATGCATCTGCTGTGTTAGCATTACGCGCTTGCCGCATTGCCGGATCACGTTCAAGTACTTCCCGGTGCGTAGAATCTTGTCCGAATACTTTTCGAAAAAGGTAGGGATACGATCTCGGCGTACTGTGTAACGCTTCTCCCAGTAGTCGTCCGAGTAGTTATCGGACGCATCGTCATCGTGGGCTACCTCGTTATCCTCAACGAGAAACTCGTGGCCACGATCCACGATGATGCCCTTCTGTATCCACAGTTGCAGCATCTGCATATACGGCGCGGCGGCGTTGCGGATAAGGTCAATGATTAGCTGCTGGGCAGCTCGATTGCCCTCCAGCTGTTTTATCCTGCCGTGTAAGTGCGACAGCACAGCGGCTCCACGCAAATCACTGACTTTCACGTCCACTAAAGTCGTCCAGAGTTCTTTCATCACCGTTTGCGTCGGCTGCAGATAATAGATCAGCTTCTGCACGGTTAGTTGCTGCAGGTGCAGCTCCCGCTCCGCTTGGATCAGAAGTAGCTGGTTGATTTTGTCAATGCAAAATCAATTAAAACAACAATTCGATTATAGAAAACCTGCACTTACGTAAAAATCATGGGTAAGCTCCTGCAGGGCCTCGTTTAACGAGTTCATAACCTGGCCCTGGTTGTTTGTCTCCATCATGATCCTCTGGATGCCCATAAAATGAGAGGCCAGCGGCAAAATGTTCTGCACCAGTTCATAGAGCGAGCGGTCTAATTGCATGTGAACGGTGTAGGCGGTTTTAAAACGGCTCCCACCCACGGCGTTCGCGTCGGGCAGGACGGGCACGATGAAGTAGCCGCGCACGCCCGTCAGACAGTAGAGAAGTTCGGTTAGAAGCACGTGCTGCTGACTCACCACAGTCATGCCCGCGATCTCCGCCGGTGGCACCTTACCGACGTCCACTTTGCAATAGTCCCACAACATGTGGGTGCGATACTCGTCCGGCACACCTGCCTGTTCTGCCCCACTTGAGAGGGGACCACCGCGAAAGTTAGATGCTGATTTGCCCGTGTGCCCCTCGCTGCCCATCGAACGAAAGCTGTTTAACGAGCTGTTGGAAACTGCGTTCATGACGCGCTCCTTGATCTGATGGATAATTTTTGTTGATTATTTTAGGCGTTTTAGGGGTTTCTATAGGGGCCGTACGTTTGTACGATCGCCTTACCATGCTCAGATCGCCTCGCTCCCGTTCCTGCTCATCCTTGTTGTGGGCCTTCTGCGGTTGCTGAAGCTCTGTCGCTGACTGCGAGGGGCGGCGCTTACCGGCGATGGCTTCCGACTCGAATGGCTTGCGACAGTTCACGGGGGTCGAGGTAGGAATGGCCTGCGACTTGCGGCCGTCCTGCACAGAGGCACGAGCAGAGGTGCTACTACCGGAGGCGGTCGTGCTCGGCGACAGCTTCCTGCCTGGGGATGGAGGTTCTGTCATAGGGGGGCTAGCGTAGGCGTGGGCCGAGGCCATTTTGCGCGGTACGTGGAGCTCTTTATCTTGGCTGTAGCGTTCGGCAAAAACAAGAAGTGCGTACATTGGATCCTTTCTAAAAGGGCAAACATGAGAGCGCTGATTGGGATGGCGAAAGGTGGGTGAAGGGGAGTGGGCTTGCACTCACGTCCGCATAATCTCGGTGATTTCCGTGGAGACCGCCTTGAACTCCGGCCGCTTGCGGCTGATGGACATCAGCATGTGCAGCAGCTCGTGGTTTGGCAGGCGCCGGTCGAAGGTGGCCCGGAAGTCGTTCACGATCCCGTCCGGCGTGTATGGGGCCCTGCAAGGATCGAATGCGGTAATGAGGAAATGCGGAAAGCGTGCGACGGGAATGCGCGGGTGAAAGGTGTGACCTCTGCACGGACTCGGCACTTACTGCGTCTCGGCAATCATGGCGGCGAGCACTTGGCGCACCGGATCGCCTTTGCTCATGGCGTTGTTGTTGCGGCCTGGAAACGGGCAATTTACAGTTGCGAGCTATTAGCGCCCGTGTTTGAGTGTACTCCGGGCAGGGTTGTCAGACTCCCGGAAGACGGAACCCGCAGTGGTGGCGAACTAGCCGGTTTCTGGCCGAGTCCTATCGGCACTTCGCTAACCCCTGTTAATTTCCCGCGACTCAAACGCCAACCAGTAAGCTGAAGGACAACGTTGCTATAGCTTTAATCCATGTTTGCTAATCTAATTGTAAATATGGCAACTGTAAATAATAATAATAATAATAATAATAACTTTTTTCACCACCCTCCAAACTGTTACGCATTTTAAGAACTATGCGCCAGATATCGATAACAATTGTTTTGCAGGACGGAAGGAATCAGCTGGTTGTGACCACCTCTAATCGCACCACCAACAGCGGTGGGCGTTGGAACCGCGGCATCTTGGCACATTGGATTGCATTTGTAAATTCGAACCACGACGAGCATCAACAACAAGGGGGCGGAATGTTCCCGCACCTAAAAGAGCCGGGCCGGCGCGTCAACCTCCAGCTGCTTCAGGAGGCCGCCTGCCACGAGTTGCTGCAACTGCTGGAAAAGATCGAGGGCCCCAAGAGTCTTGTCCTGGACGAGGCCATGGTGGGCCCGCTGGAGCTGGTGGCGCGGCCGCAGCTGTTTGCAGAGCGGGGCATCCAGCTGTTCGCCTTACGGCCCAAGCTACCGCAGAAATTGAGGCCGGCAGAAAACGTGGCTTACGTGGTGCGACCACAGGTGGCACTGATGGACCTGCTGGCCGCCCACGTCAAGGCCAGCCCTCCAGGCCCGCTTCAATTCCACATAGTGTTCGTCCCGCGGCGATCCTGCCTGTGCGTCAGCCAACTGGAGCAGAGCGGGGTACTGGGCAGGTTCGGGTGCATCGCCGAGCTGGCCTGGAACTATCTGCCGCTGGACGCTGACTTGGTCACCATGGAGCTGCCGCTCGCCTTTCGCGACGTCACTGTCTACGGTGACACCAGTTCGCTGTTCCAGACGGCCCTGGGCCTGGTGCAGCTACAGCGACTCTACGGCCGTATACCCAAGATCTACGGCAAGGGGGAGCTGGCGCACCGTGTGTGGGAGTACGCGAAGCAGCTGGGCCGCGACGAGCGGTCCCTCTACCACGGCGACAAGGGCGTCATTGACCAGCTAATACTGTTCGACAGAAGTATCGACCTGCTCAGCCCCCTGGCCACTCAGCTGACCTACGAGGGACTCATTGACGAGTATTTCGGCATCCGGCAAAACAAGATGACGCTACCGGCCGATCACTTTTCGATTGCGGCAACCAGCAGAGGGACAGCGTCCGGAGGTGGCAGTGCCAGAGTAGATGAGCTACCGTCCCTCGAGTACTCTTTGGAAGATAAGAAGCCGCAGAAGACCATTCCATTGCACTCTGGGGAGCCGCTGTATGCGGAGCTGCGAAACAAGCACTTCAATGAGGCCACTAAGCTTCTTGCCCGCAGAGCTCGAGAGATTCACGCCCAGATTCCACAGGACCAGGACTTCAAGCAGATGAAGAGCTTCGTGCAAACACTCCCGCTACTGCTGACCCAAAAGCAGACAATCTGCGAGCATACGGCAATTGCAGGCATGCTGCACAAGCAGGTTAACGACTTTGACTTTGCGGATGATCTGGCCGCTGAACAGGAGTTTATGATGTGCGCTGATCTTGATAAACCAAGTGCCTACATCGAGGACTTGATTGCCAGCAAGGCGCCCCTGCGCAACGTGCTGAGACTACTTTGCCTTCAATGTACCGCTGCCTCTGGGTTCAAAGAGAAGCTGTTCAGTCATTACAAACGAGAGCTGATCCAGGTCTACGGCCTAGATGTCTTGCTCACACTGAGCAGCCTAGAGAGCGCAGGCCTCCTTTACCAACAAACCGATTCGAGGGCATACACTGTGTTGCGAAAGGTGACTAGCCAGCTTGCTTGTTTGTAATCAATTAGGTCTGCAAACTAATTATTTTTCATATGCGAAGTAAACCGTAAATTCAGTATCAATTGGAACCCTAGTTTAAGATTGCGATGCCATATTTAATGGATTTGTCAAAGATTAACAAAATATTATGGTTTCTTTAAATATATATTGTATATTATATATTTTGTACTAAATGGTACAAATGATACAAATCTACCTATGCTTTATAAAGATCGGACAATAAATAATTAAAATACTTTTACTCCTTTTAGACGTTGCATCTGACCGTAGACGACAATATAGAGGTGGAGCCGAAGGACATCAGCTATGTACACAGCTTCTACGCTCCACTGACCGCCCGTCTGGTCGAGCACTCATTGAAGCCCCTAGGCTGGCAAAGCCTCAAAAGCCAGATAAGCAGCCTGCCAGGGCCGACGTTTGAGGACTTTCAGGCCCAGCTTGTGGGCATTGGTGGACGCTACGCGGGCGCTCTGGTCAGCGAGGGGTCTTTGCTGCATGTGCCACGGGTTGTGCTGGTCTGTTTCGTGGGCGGATGTACGTTTGCCGAGATCGCTGCGTTGCGCTTCTTAGCTGCCCAAGAGGACAACAACGTGGAGTTTTTGATTGCCACCACGAAAGTTATCAACAAGAATTCCTTCCTGAACTGTCTAATTGGCGGTGATCAAGGATGTGGATCAAGCGTCAATGCGGCAAGACCAAATAGTAAGGCAGAAGCATAAAGGCCGCGACAACGATTATGACGGGAAGTGCGTCCATATATTTGCCAATTATTACAATACGAATTATAAATTATAAAAAGTATGTATGCAAAAAAAAGTATTAAATGTTTAAATACTATACCTAGACATTAGATTCCAATTAACTCTTCTCAGATTTCGCTGAAACATTTAATTAAACGTGCAATGTAATGCACCAAACGAACGTCTTTCCCCCAATTTTCTTCACTTAATTAAGTGAAACCTGCTATTAAAGTTTAAAACTAATGCGATTATTATACTCGTACTCATATTTTCTTTATTCGGGATTTTTTTTCATTCAATTTTTATTTACAATCTGTTTCGTGACAATAAATAAATTTAATGACTAATATTTACATAACAGGAATAGCAGAATTCCAGTGAAACCTGCCATTATCGTTTACTTAAATGTACCTATCAAGGAGGTCAAGAATGTGAAATCTTTCGAGTCTTCTATATGCTTAGCTGTTGTCTACTAGACCTAGGACTAAATTATTTACATGATTGTGAAGTCTGTCTGAATATTTCTTACTGTATTTGTTTATCTCTTATTTTACAGTTGGAATATTTAGATCTCTGTGAATATTTCATTGGTTACATAAAATGGAGCATTAACAATTTGTCGCAATGTTTATGATTGGTAGCGCTGAAGAATTTCAATATTTGAATTGCTAGTTGTTCCCCAGATCTGGATAGCGTAGGTCCAGACAGGCTTCAAAATGGCTTTGTAGAGGAGAATTTTTTTTTCCAAATTGGATGCTGATTTGCTAGTTAGTTTTCAGTGTTTTTATTCTGAGTTGTTGATATTTCGCTTTTATGTGGGGTTTCCATGTTAGTCTGCGGTCGAGGTGCATGCCAAGATAATTTACACAGGAATCTTGTGAAAGAACTAGTGTTGACGTTTCATTTCCCTGCTGCACGTGAGATAGTATGGGGCAGGTAGCCATTTCTTTATCTTGTAGAGTAATCCATTGTAAACATCAAGAAACGTAGCAGTACAATATTTTTTGTTCTCAAGTGCAAATATAATTTCATTGATAACCCTATGACATAGCTCAGTGGTGCAGTGGCCTTTTCTGAATGATATTCAGCAATGATGGCAAGTTTGTCCAAAACCATCCTCTTCAGTAGTATTTTTTCAAATTCTTTCGAGAATATTGTTAACAGATTAATTTTAAGATGGTAGTTCAAGTTCTGTCTTGTTTGGCTTTAGGATAATAATGATTTCTGCACATTTCCATTGACTTGGGAAATAAATTGAGAGCGTTAAGTACTAGCGTAACCGTATACATTTTGGTAATAAAGTTTTAAGAGTGATGCCGTCTATCTTATCCGGGCCTGGTGATTTTTTATTGTTCAAGCATTTAATCTCTGTAACGACTTCGTCAAAGTGAATTCTTCTAATAGGCAAGCTTATTTGACAGGGTGACCCAAGAAAGTTTTTTATTTCAGCTGCTGTTAAAGGATTGTTAATGTCGTTTGGCTGGAACGAGTGCAGGTGTTGTGCAAATGCCTCAGCTTGTTCATCATCATATCTACACCGATTTCCATTATTTTTGCAGATGATTATTTTTCTTCACAGGTTATACTCTTTGTTGCTAGAATTGGGGTCTAAATTTCTCAGATATGCCGCTAGAGATTCATTTCATTGTTTAAGCTCAGATGAAGCTTTGTTGTATAACCTTTTGTTAGCAAAATAGTGAAGGCGGAAAGGGGCATGGCAAAAATTTGAAATATAGTAAACTTGCTATGCCTGCAATAATAACACACCAAAAGCAAAAAGAATTACACCTCTAGCTCTTCCCATATCCGAGAACGATCCGTTCCGTACGTAATTTTGCACGTACGTGTTTGACGATCAGTAAACTTATCGGATTGAAAATTATGCCTCTAGCTTTTACCATTTCGAAGATATCGATTTTTTTGGAAATACGAGGGGTGGAAAGGGGCGTGGCAAAAATCCAACATTATGACATTATCTGCGCTATAGTTAAACGGACATATTGCAAAAAGAAATAGGTCTCTAGCTCTTATTTTGTCCAAGTTATCGAAGAAAATACAAATACAGTTTTAGGCAAATTACGAAGGCGGAAAGGGGCGAGAGGTTGGAGATGTCTCCTTCTGCCTGTTACATACATTTCCACAAAGTTAATATACAATTTGTAACTAGACTTCTGCATGAATGCATCCAAAACAAATGAATCACTTATTCTAGAGTGAGCATACTGTTTTTCTGCACAGTATATTTGGGTGTAAGTGAGTAGGGTAGTATAACATAGTTGTACAGCAAAATTGGTGTACAGTGGTCAACGCTGTACAGTGTTTTGATGTGCATAGACTTACTGTACAGTGAGCGAAATTTCATGACTTCATACACACATAAAGTTTTCGTGTGCATTTATGTTATAGAAAGAATACGATTAAAAAATTGTTAATGTTGTCTTTGCCATAATTATTGCTTTACCTACTTTATGGGAAAACCTTGTGTTCTTTTTAAAAAGAAGAGTATAAAAGGAAACAGCAATTAGGACTCGCGAAATATCCCATAAAAAATGGTTTTTGCAGGGATAATATAACCCTTTTATACTGTTTATACCATGTACCTTAAGGTACAAATGGTATATTAAGTTTGTGCAATGTATGTAACAGGGAGAAGGAAGCGTTTCCGACCCTATAAAGTATATATATTCTTGATCAGCGTCAACAGCCGAGTCGATCTAGCCATGTCCGTCTGTATGTATGAACACGTCGTTCTCGGAGACGGTAAGAGCTAGAGGTGTAATTCTTTTTGCTTTAGGTCCGTTATATGTGTACGCAGGTCGAGTTTATTTCAAATTTTTGCCACGCCCCTTTCCGCGTCGTAATTTCAATAAAACTGTATTTTCTTCGATAACTTGGACAAAATAAGAGCTAGAGACCTGTTTCTTTTTGCATTAGGTCCGTTTAACTTTTATGCAGATATCTCAAAAATGGTACAAGCTAGATACATAATTTTAAGTCTGCTAATCGCCAAACACGTGCATGCAAAATTACGTTCAGATCGGACAATAAATGTAGAAGATATGACCGATTAAAGTTTTACCCACCCCTTCCCACGGCAACGGCAATAGAGGTACATGGTATCTCGTTGTCGAGAAATCTCGACTACAGCGTTTCTACTTGTTTTTTTTTAAGAGTTGTATAATGTTTTGCAGAAACTAGATAGCGCACACATTTTGGTCATGTAAAACAAACGTCTAATAGAAAAAGGGAATCCAAGCTTCGCCATATCCCTTTTTGAAATAGGGCCCATGCTGCAACAGGTCAAAATAGCCTTTTATTCTCTTTTTTCAAAAGAGTTGCACGAAGATTATTAAAAAGTCAACGCATATATTATGGTAATTTGATATTCTATTCCAATAACATTTTATACTTCTTACCTGCGGCTCTGGCACTAAATAATGTCAAACATACTAACGACAATCACAAACACATAAAACAACACATATAATTTGTTACAAAACAAATGTATTATGACAAAAACTCTCACTCATGAGAGTAGAACCATATACTTGCACTCACTCACGAAGGGTGCAACCATATACTGTACTAACTCAGGAAGAGTGCAACCACATACTGTACTCACTTGATGTGAGTACACTGAAAATGTTGCGCCATCTTCTGGCCGATAGAGTATACTGTTCAGTAAAGTATGAGTGCAGTATTTTTAAAAACTCATACTACTGTACATTACTGTCATACTACAAATGAGTACATGCATGTCTTTACTTAAATTTTACATAGAATCGAAAGTTTGTTTTAAATTATTTGTCTGAACATTTACTCCATTAGAAATAATACTATTTTTGTTTTATGCATTTTTAATAAATCTATTCAATTACATTTTTT
This sequence comes from Drosophila ironensis, assembly GCA_021223825.1. Taxonomy (NCBI): domain Eukaryota; kingdom Metazoa; phylum Arthropoda; class Insecta; order Diptera; family Drosophilidae; genus Drosophila; species Drosophila ironensis. Next base: position 183,017 of record JAJJHQ010004748.1, read on the forward strand.
TTTTTTTTTAATTTTAAGCCAAAGAGAGAAAGATACAATTATTTTTTTTTTGAATATTGACATTGGCGTGTATCATTTTAATTTGAATTCGCTCTTCTTCATGTACCATAATTGAAAAAGTACAATTCATATTTGCCATTATAATACTATACATACAAAATCTGGTGTATAGAAAAACTGTGTTTTTTTACGTTTTCGTGCCAGTTTTACATCCCTTTTCTAATCGCGTTTCCTTTATTATTAAGGCCATAGGCGCCATTAAATTCTTCATATCCGCCGTACTAATTATCCGTTTCCGCTCGTTTTCACTCGACACTCCTTATATCCCCAGTAAACAAACAAGGGGAAAATGTTTTCACACGTAAATAATGTTTCATATGCAATTGTAATTGTTTTGGCTTTTTGCACATTTTATATTTATGCTTACTGTTGCGATGCTACAATTAATTGTGACTTTTACTTATAATTGTTAGTATGAATGTATCCTTTGTGTTTATGAGTAGCTGCTATGCGTTAATCTGCATCAACATGCGACAAACAAAAAGACAAACAAAAAGTGATTCCACATGAACGTTAATTTTAATAATTAAACATTTCTTTGCATTAATTTTCTAAACAACTTTTATTGTTTTGACTAATCATTTTGCAATTTGCATTAATTAACGCTAATATAGGCTTATTTTAGTTTATGTATTTATTACCTTATATCCTTTTTTTGTAACAAATAAAACTAAATTCTAAACAAAACATTCGCATACGAAATTTTGCTGTGTTCATTTTCAGTTTGCCCATAAAACGTTTGCGTTCGGCAACATAAACATAAAAAATTACACGTTTTTTTCGTAAAAAAATACATTTTACCGAATTGTAATAAAAAAAAAACATAACGTAGGTTGAAAATTTTGCAACCAACATGCAAAATGGCAATCGATATGTGACTGGAACTGCGACTGCAATCGTCTTAGACAATCAAGTGAGAAAATAACATCTATGTCATAAACTCAAATGATGAGCAGACTGAATCTCGTTTTCATGGGTTTTAAAAAATATTAACACATTTCTTTTACGGTGCGAAAGCTCCTGTAAAATCAATCAGGTGGTCATTAACAAGTCGAAACTTTGATTAACTCAGTTATTCCCTAATAATATGAAATTATAATTTATAATTGCGTAAAAAATTTTACTGGTTCCTTTCATGATTTTTGTTTGGTTTGGGTATTGTTTGTGTATGAAATGAAGGCTTAAATTTATATTTTCCATTTCAAAGTTACACGTTTCTTTGTTTTTGATTGGTTTTGTATTAAATTGTTCCAAAATGAAATTTGTTGTTCGAATTCTTGCTATTAGTCCTCTTGAATTGGATTCTCGTAAAATACAAATGTATCGCAGCTCCTTTCTGTTGTATCATAGCTGTTAGAAAATACTTTGGGTGTCCGTGTTTTTACGCAAATAATCGATTTTTACTGCTTCCACAAAAAGAACGCAACCCACAACACTGCTGCGGCTACGGCTGTTCTTGTTGGAATCTATTTCTTGGAGACGTGTTGGTTGGCTTATGATTTCCATTAAAATTTAAGTAGATCATATTACTAAACACACGTTGCGATTGTTGTTGTTGGCATTGTTGGTGTCTATGCTATAGCGAACCAGCCGGAAAACTCGTCGAACTATTGCTATGGGCTAAGCTAATCATGGATCCAGACAAGCTCCCCTCCTCATCTGGATAGGTTTCACGGGATACCTCAATAAGGGATAAAGTGCTGCAAGGAAAATGGGTTTCTTGTTTAGAAATACTTAATAACTTGAGATATTTAATTGCGCAATTAAAAATTCTTGAAATATTCTTAATAAATATTGGGTTCACCCGCCCCAATTTATATGTAATTTTTTTTTTTTTTGGTAACCAAAATATATTGTTATTAAAAACAATCTAAACATTTTGAAAACTAATTTGTATTATAATCATCGTTGCATGATGAAAGTTGTTTTTATACAATTTATCGTATCAACGATTGTATATTATTGAATATTAATAAATTACAACAGCGTCATTTACCTGAAACCCAGGGCGATTGATTCGTTATCAAATGCCTCCAATTCTTTAGTATGCTTTTCATGTTTCATACGCAACCGCTCGGCGCGTTCCTGATTAAATTGCTGCAGCTCGGCGTCCATCTGAGAATTATTTAACAAAATATGAATGGGGGAACTTTGGATCACTTATAAACTTTTCACCTTGTTCTCAAGAAGGCCTCGTCGAACGCTGACGCGATTCTCAAGTTCTCGGCGCTCGCGATCTCGTTGCTCTTGCGCCTGCTTCTTGTTTTTATTTTGATAAGCGGTCAGCATCTCCAATTCATATTCCAGCTGCTCATGGGTCCGTTGGCACTCGATAACTTGGCTCTCATCCAACTTATAGCTCTGACTTTGGAACATGTCCGATATGCTCTGCTCGTACTGTGGCAAAAGAGATTGCTTCCCAATTAAAAAAACTTACAAACAATAAATTCCTATAATATTGTTTGGTAATCTTTTTAAGTTTTTAAATTGGAATTATTTAAAATGACGACAACGGTTTTAGATACTTAAAAGTATCTGTAAACTATGATATACTAATATGAATCTAAACTGGAAATAAGCATAGGCATACCATAGTATTTCTTAAGGTAGAAATTTTATTTTTATTGTTTCTGCATGTATGATCTTCTGATGGTAAAATCTAGATGTCATTATTTGTGGTCGTTTAACATTTACGTAGACCATGTAAATTTTTGCCTCCCCCTGTTTCGCCTTCCAATTTTTTAAATAAACTATTTTAGTTTTTTAACCATGTATATTAAGATACAAATGGTATATAATTTTTTTTGCAAATATATGTAACAGGCAGAAGGAGACGTTTCCGATCCCGAGTCGATATAGCCATATCCGTTTGTCCGTCTGTCCGTCTGTCTGTCGCAGATAATGTCATTCTCGGATTTTTGGCACGCCCCTTTCCACTTCCGTATTTGCAAAAAAAATCTATATTTCCAAAAAACTAGGGAAAAAGTTTTGATTTTACTGATCGTCAAACACGTACATGCAAAATTACGTCCAGATCGGACAATAAATATAGAAAATTTGACCAATTAAAGTTTTACCCACCCCTTCCCACGGCAACGGCATGCTGCTACACATTAGGGTGACGTCACCCGTCTCTTCTTTGACTACATACAGAAGTGTGTGTATATATATGCACAATCAGAGCTTGCAAAAAACGGTCGACCGTTTCTCTATGTCTGTAAATAAAGTGTCTTCTCCAGACCCTTTACGAAAAGACTCAGAGAGCAACCGATATTTCGGGTCTCAGACCGAAACCGATTGTTCTCAGACCGAAACCGATTTTTTCTATTCTGTTTCAGTCCGGTTGTTTCAAGACACTTTCGTCGTGTTCCATTTGGGAAACGGTCTTTTGCGTATGTATTGGTTGACATGATATTTTTCTTTTAGGGAAAGGTATACAGTGGCTCGAAGCTTATTTCGTGCAAGAACAAAATAAAATTTTAAATCAATATTGCAGCCTTACTCAAGGAGTGGAGGAAAATTCCGGTTGAAACCACAAAAAAATTAATGAAATCAATGGGAAACCGTTTAAAAGCCGTTAAAAAACAAAAGGGAGGCCCAACCAAATATTAGATTTAAGAATTTTATATTTTATAATAGTTTTAAGTGTTTGCACGAAATAAGCTTCGACGCCAGAAGTGCCTTGTTTTTTTTAGTTTATTATGAACAGTTGTTCAGTTTTTGTAGATTAGCAAATTTTTTATTAAGTTTTAGACTAAAAAAAAAATAAAAAGTTTATTTATATTACTGCGTTTAAATTTTTTTTATATTTTTTTTATTTTGGCTGCAATGATGATTTAAAATTTTATTTTGTTCTTACACGAAATAAGCTTCGAACCACTGTAAGTGTAAAAGACCGTTTGCATTGAGTTTTTCGGTCAATCGGTCTTTTGCTGACTCTCAGTGTGCGACCGTTTCTCGTTCGGGTCTTTACGAACTGCTCTTGAAATACCGATCTATACAAAAGGTCTTCGGAAATCGGTCAACCGAAAACCTAAACGAAGACAGCAAAAGGGTCTTGTTCAGAGCAAGACCGAGAGAGTATGTTTTTTTTTTCGGTTGTGCTCGCAAAGAGAGCGCAAGAGTAAAAACGGTTGACAGTTATTTGCAAGCTCTGTGCACAATACATACAGTATGTGTGCACGAGCTGATTGGATGTCAACAAATAATTTGATATATTATTTGAAAAAAAAATAAAATAAAAATAAAATAAAAAAAAGAAATGGTTGATAAAGAAAGACGTACATGGTATCTCGTTGTCGAGAAATATCGACTACAGCGTTTCTACTTGTTTTTTTTTTATAGATTTAGGTATATATCGAGACGGCTTTTTAGTTTTTAGTTGGGTGCGTGTTAAATATAAAAAAACACTATATCGTTATCAAGTAGCGTTCCTTTTTGGTAATAATTTTTGATTTGCACTTTTAAGTCTTAAAGCTGAAGCTTCAAATACTAAAAATGATTTTGATAAATCTGCCCATGTCCATGTAAACTGAGGCATGATAAAGCCTCGACTAGTAGAATATTGAGAATTTGTAATATAACAACATTTAAGAGTCTCGCCGCACCTGTTCGCCCAGCAGAGTAAGTTTTCGGTGCTTCTCCTCCTTTAGCTGCTTGATGACCTCTTTTTGTTGCTCTTTTGGAGTTGTTTGCAGAACCTGCGCCTTATATCGCTTGTACTGCTTCGTTTGCGTCTTGCAGGTCTCACGAAATTGCTTTCGGATCAGGAGCTCCTTTTGCTACGAAAGATATTTGAAAAAATTTCTATATTTAAAGCAATTACAAATATTTAGCTTGCATGGTCACAACCAACAGTTTACATACCTTTAGGCTCTTGGGCTGCTGCCTAAGCTCAAGCGCGTGCTTGCGTACCAGCTCTTTCTTAATACGGTCCATGTAGTCTTTTTGATTGCGCAACTCTGTGTCGTGTTGCTTGTTTATCTACAATTTTTTTTAGATAAATATAAACAAACCGAATAAAAGCCTTATTGCATACGACTCACCTGCTCCTCCCGTAATTGGTGAACGCTCTTTTGCTGGTGATACTCCAGCTCCTGTGTCTTTTCATGGTGCTTTAAAAGCATGGCATGTGCCTGTTGCAGTTGCTGCTCCTTCTTTCCCAGTTCCTGTGCGGGAAATTTGTTAATTAAAAATTATAATAAAGGGATAAACTGATAATTCATGTATATGAAAACTTACATCCCGCAACTGCTGGTCTTCATGCTCGTGCAGCATGATCATGCGCTTGCGCTTAAACTTTCGCTTCTCTAGTTCGATGTACTGTTTCTGGGCCTGCAACATACGCTGCTCCTCCTGCGCTTCGTGCTGCTTCAGGGTGTCCTTCTGCGACTGAAGGGTAAGGTCCCGTTGCCGCTTTGGCGTTGAGTCGTCCATTGACAGCTCCCGCTTCCAGCGCTCCTTGTTCGCCTTGTACTCCTTTTTGCGGTTGAGGTCATATGCCTTGCGGTCGACTTCCTGCTTTAACGTAATCTCTTTGTGTAGTTTTTTCTCAGCGGCACTTGTTTGTTTGGCCCGACGCTCCACATCCTGCTGGTGCTTGTTCTGTATTGTGATAATGGGTATTTTACATTGTGTTGTTTCCACATTGTATATGAGGCTTCGAATTTTTAGCTAAATCGACCAGATTTACCTCTAGGCGCTCCAGTTCTCTGGTAAAGTTGTGCAGCAACGTATCATACTCCTTGTCAAGCGCAGTTTTATGCGCCTCCATGTCCACCTTGCACTTCTCCTCCAGTTTGACCAGATGTGCTTGATGCTCGCGCCGCATGCGCTTATAGCCAGACATCTGTTCGTGCATTTCCTCCTAAGGAATTATCGTGTTGGGGTCGGTAGATATCGGATCAAAGAATGTGCATGAGTTAGAGGTGGGAATGCAATGAATGAGAAAAGCTGATCAAGCGGAAGGACAAGAAGAACGCACTGCACGCGTACGCTAACTTACAAGACAAGACCCAGCCAAGCAAAGATCCAACTCCAAATTAAGGTCGGTCTTAACCTTAAAACGCGCGAATCGAGAGCAAAACATCGTTGCGCTATGAGCCCTAGGTCGATCTATAATCCTATGGTTTAACGCGCTATACTAAAGTGACTGGTACAAACACAAGCGAGAGGGGGAATACAAGACACGGGATACATGGGCCAGAATTTTAAGGGATACATTGACCCACAGGAAATAAAAAAGAATGACGCAAACGGCCGATGCGAATGCAAGTAAAGCTTGGCAGTGTGACCTCAGCAGTTATGGGTAGATTTGTTACAATCATATGTCGAATATCGTATATAAGGGAGCTTTTTTAACCTCTATAGGTTTTTATTTAATTTTAAACAGAAGCGGTAAATTTATTTCAGGTTATAATCTTAAGTCAGCCACAGGCCTAAATTAATAGATAAAACGACTATTGCACTGATCATTTGTCACTTTTTGCAGAATAAATGTTAATTGTGAAAAATCCATAAGTAGTACTTTTAAATACTTCGTAGATATTAAAAGATATTATTGTCGAATAAATTTACCCTTGAACATATGGGAGGTATATTTTTAGGTCGTTTTATGTTACATACCAATGTTTACTTATAAATGGTCCTCAGTTGGTTTGCTATTCAACAATATGTATTCCCGAAAACAATGTTTCCAACAATAAACCACATTTTATAATTGATTAATTTACTGTTTTAACGACCTCATGCGCATATTGATCGTTTTTTGGGTCCTTACATGTTTGTTTGGTTCTTTTGCCTTACAACCATATCTGTGGACATAACTCTATTATTATTATTTTGATAAAAATTGGTTCCACAGGCTCCTCAAGCTGATTACAGAATAGCCAGCTTGTCAAGCTTAAATCTTATTTCAGCTTGATTTCAAATAATTTTTCGGGAAACAACAGGGGCAAAAAACTTTCTACCAATCGGTAGAGGCAGTATAATGAGAGCAATCGGGTTTGTTTTGAAGCTGAAATTAATGTTTGATGCAACAGAAATTGCTATCTACAGTAACTAATGGGTATGTATCAGTTATTCCTTTGGTTTATTGCCTGCGCCCTTCGATTTTGGCTACGCAATTGCACAGGGACAACGGTGTCCCTTTAGCGGCTTTTGGTATTGCCGGCAACCGATCTTCTGCGTACTGTCGATCTGCCTGAGTTGGTAATCGCCGACACACAGTTGCGAACAGAGACTATAGCACGCCTATTCAAGGATGTGGGATAGAATAATAAACATAATAAACAAAGCATGTAGTAGAGGACAAGTTTGAAGATACTAAGGTCGAAAGCATGGAGCGAAATTGTCATATAAGGGAATAAATATGCCTAAGAGGACGAAACCCATTCGATAGCGATGAATTCTGCTTCAGAGGACTTCATGCATAAATGCACAAACATCTAATCGACCGAAATCCCTAGCAAGTTTCCGCTTAGTAACGAATGTTTACCTTTGGTAGTAAATAAACAACACATTAAAACTAACCTGCATGTGCTCCTTTTGCTGTTTGGTTACGATGCTCGTGGTGCGAATGGTGGCAAAGTTGTTGGGCCCGTGGTCATTGACAGCATTCGAGATGGCCTGCTGCGACGAGGCAGAGCTGGCAGCGAACACAGCTGCCTGGGCGGCCGGCGTTGTCAGGTATCGCGGCTGAATAGGCTGAATGCGATCCGCCATGGCTCCACCCGATGCAGGAGATCCTGCGCCACTGCCGCTCGTGCCCGTGCCGCCAATTCCGCCATGGCTTATGCCACCTAGATGCGGCAACACAGAAATCGGCGGCGCAGAAACAGGGGCAGGAGCTGGCACCACCGAAGCTGAGTTCGTGGGCGTTACGTTATTGTTCATGCTGTGCATTATGTTGGGCAGCGGTGGCCGGTTGCGATGTCGCGACGAGTTCCGAGATATGGCTCCCGGGCCACCCATTTGCGTAGGCTGACCGCCGCTGGGCCAGCTAGGTGGCGGTTGTTGGTGCGGGTGGTTGTGCTGATGCATGGCCACTGATGCCGCAGCTGCTGCTTGCTGAAGGTGGTTTGCTGCGATATGGTGATGATTCTGCGCCGCAGCTGGTATGGAATTGGATGAGGAGCTCTGCAACGGGCGTCGAAATTAGTTAATTACCATGCGGGAGGGTACCAGGCCAGCATTCCAGCAGGCCACCCATCCTCACCTGACTACTGGCTGCCGATACACCCATCGAATGTATGGAGTGTTCCGAAGTAATACTATTACTCTTGCTACTATCACCGCCGGCATGGTCATCCTGCTGGTCGTCGGCGTCGCCTACGGCGCTCTCCGTCTCGCATGAGTCCACCATAAGTATTTTCTTCATTTTGCGGTAGTTCAGATTATCCAGCTCACGCACTGCCGACTTGGTTCGAGCGATGAGCTCCAGCAGCACGGTTTCCGAGCGTGGACGGGTGACATAGGCATGCGATAGCAATTTGGCGGAAGACAGGCGCTCCGCAGGCATCTTCTTGAGGCACAGTTCGACGAAGCTGCAAAACGCATCCGACCAGTCATTTTTCTACGGGAGAAGTCAACATAGTACTTAGATTAATTAATAATTGCAGGCGGCGTTATTTCAATAATAATATTCAGTTTCGTTCGATGCCTTTAATGGATATTGCTTCCCAAACTAGCTATAATCCAAAATCGTAGACAGCTCGTAGAAGTTGGTAAAATATCACCAAAATAAAGATACCGATTTTAGATTCTTGTTCGCCATCTTCAGTTAATATTTTTAATTTTCCATTCAATTAAAAACCTAATGAGTGTTGCATTTTATATGAAGGCAGAGTATGTTTAGGATGTCCTACCTACGGTAAGCTAGCATTTAAATCCAACTCATTGTGAGGGCTGGACAAACACAGATGGTGAGTTCCAGTGATCAAACGTAAAGGCCGATGGAACCAGATCACAGGGTTTTACATATTTTCGACATACGAGGGGTGACAAGTAATGAGACTGATCCCACAAAACTAGGTTATTTCAATATTATTCTCCAACTCTGTCATCCCGATCGAAGTAGTCCCCTTGACCAGCTACGCAACGATTCCAGCGAATTTTCCATACAGCCATATTACGTAACATTTCTGGAACGTTTCAAGTGGGATGTCAGCGAGTTTCCTTGTCACGGCGCTCTGGATATCCTTAATCGACTCAATATTGGTTCCTTTGACCACCGATTTTGTTCTATGGAATAAAATCAGTCACTAGCTGATATATCGGGCGCATTAGGCGGCTGTTGCAACACGGCGATCCCTGACGAATCGAGTTACTAGCAATTCGTAACGAGCACCACCAACATACACTTATTCATAATGTTGCAGCAGGCAAACTATGCCCAGCTTGTTAGCTACAGCGTCGGTTAATATATGCCATATAAATTTTACCACAAGCGCGACAATATAATCAGCATCGTAATTAATTATCACACCACTACACCATGATATGCAAATGCATATGTAATTTGGCTTAGTAAAATTTAACTGAGCCTCATAGTAACTAAAAGCAATACATTCAGTAGATTGTTCAAACGTTAGGTAGTTGACTACGTATCATAGGCATAAATTAGTTGTTTTAGTTGTTTAAATGTTGTTTTAAAAAGAATATATTACAAATTAAGAAAGAAGTGTTGTGTGGTATAAGGGAGTTTTGGTGCGCCTGCCGACATCTTGTAGATGAATATAAAAAATTAAAAACAGCTTTTGTTTACTGCAGACAACTCACCGGTAGCGTGGGCGATTCGTTCTGCGCAATGTGATAGAGAGCAGACATGGCGTTCATATTAAAATAGGGCGGCTTGCGCTCTGCCAACTCTATACAAGTGATTCCTAACGACCAGACGTCAACTTTTCCGTCGTACTGGCCCTCGTCCATGGCCAGGATAACTTCGGGAGCCATCCAGTAGGGCGTGCCCACGAAACTGTTTGCCGGGCACTTGATGGCCGCGCTGCCAAAGTCGGCCAGCTTGACCACACCGAGGTCCGTGAGCAGTATGTTGCCCGCCTTGATGTCGCGGTGAATACGGCCCAGCGAATGAAGGTAGCTCAGCCCGCTCAGCACTCCCTGACAAATGGCCGCGATCTCGTCCTCGTGCAGCGGCTTCTTATGCACCTCGATTATGTCCGAGGCCGAACCGACGCAATACTCCATCACCAGCCATGCGGTCGACTCCCGCAGATAGCATCCCTTGTATTCAATGGTGTTTGGGTGGTTCAGCTGCCGCAGGAAACTGATGATGTACAATATTGGATTATTTTGTGCGCTTTACGATAGGGAATCAATGGGGGATGACTAGATGATGACTAGAGGGGGTCATACTCACCGGATTTCCTTAAGGATGTCCTGCCACTTCTCCTGGCTCTGTTTGCCGGTGTACGACATCTTCTTGATGGCAACAATCTCTTTGGTGAGATTGCAGCGTGCATAATAAACGGCCCCGAAGGAACCATGGCCGATCTCGCGCAGGTCCTCGAAAATCTTCTCCGGGTCATGTTTGTTGAAGAGGTCGGAAATTTCCGGATCCTTGAGACTACCAGGTCGTGCCGAAGGCATGGTTGTGTCTCATGCTCTTGTAATCTGATCCTGTTCCTGCTCGGTTCTCGGCTCCGATGCTATCCCAATGCTAGGCTTAGCTCCAAGGGCGACTGGCGGGCAAATCTGCGGCCGAGTGGAAGCAATGTTAGAGAAATAGTTGCATGCGAATATCTGACTGTGGTTTCTCTTTGCCGCTGGCTGGCACAAGCCAGAAGCTGGTTATCAAGTCGATCAAGTGATTCACACCTTTGGCCAGCACATTCGGCTTCCGCAATAAGTGTGTGCGAATGGTCCGACCGTTATCACAAGAATATGCGAATATGCCTTGTTTGGCCGACCCCTCTAACCCTCTACCCCTCTTACGATCTCTTGGCGGCCCTTCGCCGGAAAATTGTCCTACGAAACAGAAAATCTTATCCTAGCCCCTCAGTCAGTATGACCATGTCTTTGGGTAGCTGGGAAGATGTTTTAGGCCTCCGTCCGAGCCTAAAACATTGCGACAGCGGCAAATGCCATGGGCATGGTCATAGGATGCGAGGGTATGGAAGGGGGACTTGGAGGTGACGCTGCTTTGATTTTTTTTTTAGTAACAACTCCGCAAGACACACTTCCTCGATCGCTGAACTTTGTGACCAAAATTATTTACTTGCTCAGCACCTCACTAAAAGCGAAAAACGAAACAGAAACACGCCTATTTTTCATAGCCGCACAGACACTCTCGCACTAAGAGCAACCATGTCCCTCTAAGCCACACACACAAACACACGCGCGCACATACACATACATATATTATATATATATATATATACAGCACGCTCATCGCTGGGGCAGGGGAAGACAAGCGAGTGTGCGTGCTGGTCGCCGGAGTGGATTGTTTTGTTGTTGTTTTTTACATCGCATTCAATTGAAATGGTGCTTATTCGTTTTAAATTCTCTTCCCCGCCGTTCGCGGGCTATTGTTTTGCTCTTCATTTAAATTGCGACAGTTCATTTTATTAAGCTCGCTTTGATTTTGATTGCCTTCTTTTGGTAGCGGAGACGGAGAGCAAGAGGGAGCGGGAGCGGGAGAGGGAGCTGGTACACACATAGAACAAAAAAAAAAGGCACACACACACCGAGGGGCGTACAACGTCGTCATCGGCGGGTCCGGCTACCTCTGGAGCCTGTTCATCTGCGAAGGGGGCAATTTAAGGGAGAGGTAATTTTCGGTACTCGAGATGATTGGGACGGGAAAGCGCTGAGACTTCCGACTCCCGATTCGGGATCCCGATTCTCAATGTTTTCGGAGCGCTTAAATTGTTTTGATTGCACACAGCGCACTTACACTTGCCAACGGAGACGCACTCGTCGGGAGGGAGTAGTCGAACGAACGCATATATCAGACGCGGTGTGCTTGTGTGGGTCTGGTAGTTGCCTGGACTAATGCCAGCCTTGTCTCGCACATTATGGGTAGGGAGCGGCGGTGGGCTGGGGCGGCTTGGGGAAGTCGTGCTCGCTCGCACCGAAATCAGATGTAACAGCCAAAGGCAGCCGCATTTGATCGGGTGCCAACGTTGGTGGAGAGGAGGCGATTGTAGCCGCCGAAGGCCAACGACTTTAGATGCTCCTGTTTTTCTTTCGCGTTCGTCGTCCGCCGTCCAGCCGTCCAATCAATGAATTGTAATTTTTGGCCGAAACGTAAACGGGAAACAGAACAGAATGCACATATTTACACACCCACACAAACGCACACGTATACGAACACGGAACACACACGATAGAGCGAGAAGCAAGGGACGAGAGCAAGAGTGATAGTGGGGAAAAAAGCATGAATCGTTAGAGGAGTGTTGTATTTGAAGGGCTTACATTTGTCAATAAATCAATGCTTGCTAATTTAACAGCGCGGCTTGTTTTTTGTTTTCGTATCTGTATGCATTTTTCTTCATGCGTCGCTTTCTTTACTCTGCAGCTATCGATAGAGAATCGACACGGGGCAGTGCTGGAAAAAGCCAATTTCGATTTCCGTGTGGCTCAAAGCAATCGGATGAAAGTAAAAGAGTGTTGGTAAGAGTCGATATTTTAAGTCGTTAGCCGTACAAAGTCATTGACTACTACAAATAATACTTGAGCGGTTACTCTGTAAATAACAAGACATGCACAATGGGAATAATTTATTTAATTATTTATTATTTTAAAAATTCAGTTAAGTAGATATTTAAAACTAAAACTATATGAAGGAATAGTAGCTGACAAGGCCTCGACTCGAAAGGGACTTTAAACGGCAACGTTTTTCCTGAAATAAAAAGAGCGAATTTTTACCATTGATACTAATTTTCTCATTAAAACTAATACACAAAATCAGAAATTATAAAGCATTGAGAATTTTTATGTGTATAATTTTGTGGTTTCTGTATTTGTATAATTAACCCTACGACGGACACCCTAGTCTGGCCAGGCCCATTTTATTTTCAATCGCTTCTTATACTATGTACCTTAAGGTACAAATGGTATATTAACTTTGTGCAAATGTATGTATCAGGCAGAAGGAGATGTCTCCGACCTCATAAAGTATATACTTATATTCTTGATCAGTATCCACCCTCGCATTGCAAAAAAATTTATAAAAAGCGACAACATTTTGAGACCGCTAAATCCACCGATCGTCAAAACGTACAATTAGGTCCAGATCGGACAATACCTACCCACAGCAACGGCATGCCGCTGCACATGCTGGGTGACGTCATCCATTCTTTGACTTCGATCCGTATATTCAATTCGTGCGAATGTCAATTGCACATTCTAATTCTACGGATACCAGTTCAGCACAAGATTATTTTAAAAATCGGCTACCTCCCTCCGCAGCCCCGCAAGCCGGGAAATTCTTTGACATCCACAATTTTAGCTCTATGGGCACTAATTTTGGATAGTACATTGGCAGAGCCATTATCTATCTGTGTTGCAAAAATCAAAAATGAGTTGCGTTGAATGAAAAAAGTTTCTCCATAGAAACACTTATACAAACGCACACCTACAAAATAAATTGCTAAAATTTGTTGCTGACAAAAGTAGGTAGGTATTATATTGTGTCAAAAACCAGGTGAAACTGAGAACCGGGTATTTATAGTCGAGACACACGACCATAATCGTTCTTAATTTTTCTTTTTAAGAACCGGGTATAAAAAGCTGTGAATATCTCGAGCAAAAGGGAATGGACATGTGCACGTCATCCGCAGTTGACAGTGAAAAGGAAATGTGTGAATGACGTGACGGATGACCTAGGGAAGGGGTGGTTAAAATATCTTCTATATTTATTGTCTGATCCGTACGTAATTTTGCATGTACGTGTTTGACAATCAGTGGACTTATGGGTCTAGCTTTTACCATTTCGAAAATATAATTTTTTTTGCAAATTACGAAGGCGGAATGGGACGTGGCACAAATTTGAAATAAACTTGCTATGCCTGCAATAATAACACACCAAAAGCTAAAAGAATTACACCTCTTGCTTTTAGCATCTACGAGAATGAGGTGTTCATACATACCAGACAGACAGCCAGATGGACGGACAGGCTGACATGGCTATATCAATTCGACTTTTGATGCTGATCAAGAATATATATACTCTATGTGGTCGAAGACGTCTCCTTCTTCCTGGTACATACATTTGTACAAATTTAATATACCATTTGTACCTTAAGGTACATGGTATAAAAATGCAATGAACCAATCGATACAATTATTTTCAATGTTTGAAAATAGGTTCTGCATTTTTCCCATCCGACATGTTTATGTGAGCGGTGCAAACCGAAAACTCCTACGTTTCCTCGCCCACAAGGGAGAATGAGCTGTTTAATTAGTAGATTCGTTAATGTTTAATATAGTTAAAGGTGTTGAAAAGCGATCTGCGGGGACGTTGACTGACTCCAGGATGTTACAAAAAATGTCGATTTCAGCCTATACGTTGATAAAAACAGATTAAACTCAATGTGTGAGCTTATAAACTTTGCCATTCAAACCAGTTCGTTGTTTTAGGATAGATTGGTTGGAACAGGTGAGACGAGAATTTCGAAGATGTTCTGCACTAATCAGTTGTCGTGGTATATTTTTATACCCGGTTCCTAAAAAAGAAAACGGTATATTGAATTCGTACAAATGTATGTAACGAGGAGAAGTAAGCTTCAACAGCCGAGTCCATCTAGCCATGTCCGCCTGTCCGTCCGTCCGCCTGTCCTAACCAAGATTTTGTATAGTTTCCAAAATAGATGGAGAAAAACTAATTACATGTTCAGAATTGTGTGATGCCTGTTCTGTACAAGTTTGTTTTAAAAATCGGCTACCTCCCCCGCACCCCTGCAAACCGCGAAATTGGTAAAGCCAATATCTATCTTCGTTGTGAAAATCTGCCAGTTACGCCTATTTCCGTCCGTGCAAATGACAAAAATGTGTTTCGCCCACAAGCTTTCCCATAGATACATGCCGCGCAATTCTCATACACACACAGAGAAACACATATTCTAAAAATCAGGCTAAAACTGAGAACCGGGTATTTATAGTCGAGACTATAATCGATTTTACTTGTTAATAATTTCGCAATGAATTATGCTTGCAGTTTATTCGGGTAACTCAAGACTCACGAAAGTCTTTAATTTAAGTAAGTTATTAAATTTAAATAGGTATGTTAAAAGAGAGATTGTAAATAAAAATTGAATTAAAATATAAGCTAAATAGGGCATTCCCGCCGAGAAAAAAAACAATATTTTACTAAAAAACAATATTCTACCTTTAAAATTGGTACATTTTTGTGCTAAATTATGCTGAAATCCCACGTATCTTAATGTGTCATTTCTTTTACTATATTTACTATATATATTTCTATTCAATACCAAAATGTGTACGACCAAGAACCACTGCGTTATTGTTTTAGCTTAAAGATGGAGTAACGGGAAATTAATTTCAAACGCTGATCAACAAACAAAATATGCGCAATACGTGAATACATATGTATCGATAGGACTTGTAATGACTAGTGACATCAGCGGTACAAAAATATCGATGAATTCCAAAGTGTTCTCTTCGTTCGGAATTTTTTCATGTGCCCGTGCAATTAAACAAACTTTTATCTAATTCCAATTGCAAGCGATTGTATAGACGCAAGCGGTTGCTGGGATAATAGGGTGCTTTTTGCAAACGAATTGCCGCAAGCAATTCGCAGATACGCAAAAGTGCTGCACCTCGGTTCAAAAGGAGAAGGTCAGAAATCAGAATCGGAAAAATACACAGTTCTATGTGTTCGTGTGTTCCTGTATTTCACAGTTGTATGCGTCCCTGTGTGAGTGCGAGCGAGAGGGGGAGTTCGAGTGTGTGAGTGCGCAAAAGTAATACAGCTGTCCCCGCCTGTTGTGTGTATCGGCGAAATAGCGTTTCCTAAAAAACAACTGTGACAAACCGGCAGCGACAGCTTATAAGTCCCGACCCCCGCGCCCAAGGAGCTGATCAGGCTGGAAACGGCTGTACAAGCTGCGGATGGGAAAAGTATGTGGCAAAATGACGTGTTTTGCGCTAGTGTTGCCACTGACAACAGCCCTAGGGTTGCCAGCGTCCGCGTTGGCTTTATTCGCACTTTATCTAAGCGCAGCCCTCCTCCACACAACTTTCCACAGCTGCGAAGGCCCCCAAGCCTCCCAAGTCTACGGATAATAATTAGTCCCGCAAAAAGCCAGAAAAGGGCCTTGCAATAAATAACCAAGTCCAGCTAGGCACTGGCAACCCTGAGTCCGTGGCGCCTTGGCAACCCTGAGTTCAGGCGCCTTTGGTAACCCTGCGCGTAGTCAGAAAAACTAAAAAAAAGTAAGCAATGAGCGCTGTGCAAAATGTGGGACCACAGAGTGAGCAAAACAGGCAGGCAACCCAGGAGCTCACCCTCCCGCTGCAATAACTGTCAAAAAAAAAAACACCAACAATTCCGATAGAAATATAAATAACAAACACTAGAAAGCAGAAGGTGGCCCGCTGTGCAGCATACAATTTGTTGTATGTTCTGTTTGTATGTCTCACTCACTTTCTTTTCGATTGCAGCAGCAGCTCAGTGCGCAAATTTCCGTATACAGGCGCAACGCAGAGCAGGTCAGTCCCCGTGCTCACAGGCAGACGAAGGTGGATGCCACGGGCGAGGGAGCGGAAGACACAAATCGTCTGACGTTGGGCCTGTCACAAGCAGAAACAGAAGCAAAGGAAGTAGGAATTGAGACGACGCAATAGACAAGAAGGCATCCCGATAGCCCCCCACTTGACTAATCCCAGTTGGGAAATTCCAACTTGGAAGCAGAATCGGAAGGGAAATCGAAAGTGGAATCGGAATCGGAGTCGGAATCGGGAGCAGCATAGGCATTTTGCAAAGATCAGTAGCAGTCGGAGTGCGATTTGCGTGGCGGCTTGCCAGCTGCGCTTCCCCACAGTCCTGGACAGCAGCTTGTGAGTGATTGTGTGGACTATGAGTAAAGTTAAAAGCTCTCAAATGAAATCCGATATTCATCATAGGTTCGACGAATTCGAATGGCATATGGTTGTTTCACTAGCTTGTTAATACGTTGCATGCCATAAAAAGATGAACTATGAACAAACCGCGTCAGCAACGGACATATCGGTGGAGTGGAATTCGCTTTCGGTGCCTGCAGCAGCAGCTGGAGCGGGCGCGGCCCCGGGCCCAGTCGCGGGCGCAGGGAAGCTGCCCATCCCAGATACACCTATCGTCTCCATTGCCTCTGGCATCATGAGCGTAAGCACCACCACTACCACTTCGACCAAGACAACTCCGACGCCGTTCTCGGAAGAGCAGCTAAAGACCATGATGTCGCATCATGTCACTGAGGAAAATGCGGAGGCGGATGGCCCAATGTCGAATGCGAGGAAGGAGAAGAAAATCAAGTCACGCGAGGAGACCACAACCAACGAGGAGGTCAACGCATCAAAGTCGTCCACCCAAGACGACGGCCAAGGAGCAGCGTTAGAACATTCATCTACCAATCATATGCCAATTAGTAACAGCAGCAGAAAACAGCAAACGCCCACTAATAGTAGTCATAGCACTAAGAACGCCACCATCACGTCGGCACCCGAAACAGATGTTTCGGGAGCTGGGTCTGCAGCTAACACAGAGGCAGCTCCCCTCTCGCAAGTCTTCGCTTTGTTAGGAGACTCTTCCAGGCCGGAGCTGGCCAAAGCGGACTCTAGGTGTCGCCAATACGGAACCACCGCCAAGGGCAAAACCCAGGACGACCAGAACGTAGGCAAGCGACAAAAGAAAAAAAAGGTTAGTGTCAATTTTATCAAAAAATCCACAACCAAAGTTTATCTATATACCCACATTTCTTTTGTGTATTTTATTTCGAGTCGTTTTCGCTACCATTTTTTGTTTCTCGTGTTTCCATTTTTGGCGTTGCAAAGGAAAATAAAACATAAACTAAAACATTTCTGTTATTGAGAAAAAAAAACAAGAAAACAGTTCATAAATCGACATTCTGCAGTAACAACAAGTAGAAACGCTGTAGTCGAGATTCCTCGACAACGAGATACCATGTACCTCTCTTGCCGTTGCCGTGGGAAGGGGTGGGTAAAACTTTAATTGGTCATATCTTCTATATTTATTGTCCGATCTGAACGTAATTTTGCATGCACGTCTTAAACGATCAGCAGATTTAACAGACTTAAAATTAAGTCTCTAGCTTTTATCATTTTGGAGATATCGATTTTTTTGCGAATACGAGGGCGGAAAGGGGCGTGGCAAAAATCTGGAAATGGCATTATCTGCATAATAGTTAAACGGTCCTAATGCAAAAAGAAACAGGCCTTTAGCTCTTATTTTGTCCAAGTTATCGAAGAAAATACAGTTTTATGCAAATTACGAAGGCGGAAAGGGGCGTGGCAAAAATTTGAAATAAACTCGACCTGCGTACACATATAACGGACCTATAGCAAAAAGAATTACACCTCTAGCTCTTACCATCTCCGAGAACGACCTGTTCATACATACAGACGGACAGACGGACATGGCTAGATCGACTCGGCTGTTGATGCTGATCAAGAATATATATACTTTATAGGGTCGGAAACGTTTCCTTTACACAAACTTAATATACCATTTGTACCTTAAGGTACATGGTATAAAAATTTAGTTATACTATATATGCGGGTACATACAGCTGTGGTTTTTGAAATATCATTACGCCCGACCTACACGTTTAAAACTGAAAAATACTATTGTAAACACAACTTTGAGACAAAATTTAGTTAACAGCTTAATATATTTATTATTTAATAATCCAAAATTTTTTTATTATGGGTAATTAAATATTTTAGCGAATATGGATAATAACAAAAGAGAATGGATACAATATGAGGTTCATTGAAATAGCAGTGCTAAACGCAAAATATAATCAAATTCAAAATAGCTTATAAATAACTTAATCCTACTAAATGATGATTTAATTATGTTCTAATATATTGTTGTGTAGCCTTTATTGGCTATTACAGCCTCACACCTAGGTGGTATGCAGTCCACCAAGTCCTCGAAAAGTTGGCGAGGAATCTGATACCATGCCTCCTATACAACTTGACAAAGCGGTGTTAGCTGTCGAAGGTTGTTTAGCAATATATAGAGATTAAGTTGAAAAAATGCTTCTCCTGTAAAATTAGACTTTTCAACATACGATACTTTCGCGGAAATTCGTCGATATATCAGGATTTTAGGGCCAAAATGCTTAGCGGTGTTAACCATCTGCTTTTATTGGTGTTTGGTGGTCGACGGAAATACTTTCTTGAGCTCAACCAAATAACTTTAGATTCGACTCATCAGTCCAAATGATATTACGCTTCTGGCAAACTCCAATCTAGCTCTGCGGGGTCTTTTACTAAGTAATGACATCTTTCATAGACTTCGCGCATTCAAATTTGTATTTATCAGTCTTCCGCGAATATTGCATCGCTGATTCCCAAACTTAGCTGGAAATCATTAAAACAATTAGAAACGCTCTAGTGGAGATTTCTTAACCACGAGATACCATGTACCTGTTTTCTTTATCAGCCTTTTTTTTTTTTAATAATTCATCATATTTTTGTTTTTTGATATTCAAACAATCAGCACGTTCACACATACATACTCTTCTGTTTGTATTATGCATACACTTCTGTATGTATTATGCATACATACATACACTTCTGTATGTATATACGTCAAAGAAGAAGAATAAATATAACAGGTACCCCATTAAAATTCCAATTGGAAAAGCTCCTTCATTCTGCTACACATGTTTGGTGACGTCACCCGGCATTTGAAGCGGCATGCCGTTGCCGTGGGAAGGGGTGGGTAAAATTTTAATTGGTCATATCTTCTATAATTATCGTCCGATCTATACCTAATTTTGCATGCACGTGTTAAGGTTCTAGCATTTACCATTTCGAAGATATAGATTTTTTGAAAATTCGGGGGCGTGACAAATGTCATTATTTGCGTAATATTTAAACGGACCTAATTCAAAAAGAAAAACTTCTCTAGCTCTTATTAGTCTAAGTTATGGGCAAATATATCCAGGAAAATACCGTTACATGAAAATTACGAAGGCGGAAAGCGGCGTGGCCAAAATTTGAAAAAAAGAATTACATGTCCGAAAACGAGGTGTTCATACATATAGACAGATAGCCGGACCGACAGACAGACGGACATAGCTATATCGATTGCGAAAGTGGAAAGGGGCGTGACAATTTTGCAGCTTGATCAGCATGCAAAAGCAAAAGGAATTACACCTCGAGCTCTTACCATTTGTACCCTTAGGTGCGTGGTATAAAAACTTAAATTTTGTCCGGGAAGTGGGTTTTTAGAGCTGAAGCCATTTGCCCATTTGCTAAATTTAGAAATAAAAAATTACGTATTTTTCAAAGATCTTTACACAAAGGAACACATTTTTAACATATGCAAACAATAAACTAAACGAATAAAATCTATTTTTAAGCACTCTTTCTTCAATTAAAGTGCCATAACCCTTTTTATAAGTCTAAAAAATTTATCCGACAACGCAATTGATGTCATGAAAATTATAAATTTAATATCCTAAATATGTAACTAACGGTGTTGTTTGCGTTTGAGTAAATTCAATATTTTGTCTTCATTTATATGTATATATACGTCTCATATATGAGAAAATAAAAATTTGGAAGAATTCCAACCAAAGAATAATTGTTTTGATTTACTACACTTTTTTTAAATTTGTTTAATAATTTCATTAAGTTGCGCTTTAATAGCTGCATCAAATATTTTAAAAATTTTACCATGCATTTTTTTAAAATCCAATACAAATAAGTAGAAGTTGGCCGTATCAACAGTATTTATTTTCCGATAGTAATAAATCTTAGCAAATGGCTAGATTTTCAGCTCTAAGCAAAAAGATATCTTTTGATCAACATTCACACCTCGCAGATGGCAAGAGCTAGAGGTGTAAATGTTTTTGCTTTTGATGTGTTATTATTAAGCAAGTTTATTTCAAATTTTTTTTACGCCCCTTTCCGCCTTAGTAATTTGCATAAAACTGTATTTGCCCATAACTTGCACAAAATAAGAACTAGAGACCTATTTGCATAAAACTGTATATTTATCCACATATTTCACCATAATATAGAGTTAGAGACAAAATATTTTTGCAATAGGTCCGTTTAACTATTACGCAGATAATTATACCATGTACCCTAAGGTACAAATGGTATATTAAGTTTGTGCAATGTATGTAACAGGGAGAAGGAAGCGTTTCCGACCCATAAAGTAGATATTTTCCGTCTGTCCCTCCGTCTGTATGTATGACGTCGTTCTCGGAGATGGTAAGAGCTAGAGGTGTATTTTTTTTTTTATTTAGGTCCGTTATATATGTACGCAGGTCGAGTTTATTTTTCATTTTTGCCACACTCCTTTCCGTCTTCGTAATTTGCATAAAACTGTATTTTCTTCGATAACTTCGATAAAATAAGAGCTAGAGACCCATTTCTTTTTTCATTAGGTTCGGTTAACTATTATGCAGATAAAGTAATTTCCAGATTTTTGCCACGTCCCTTTTCGCTTTCGTATTTGAAAAAAAATCTATATCTTAAAAATTGTAAAAGCTAGAGACATCATTTTAAGTCAACTAAATCCGCTGATACACGTACATACAAAATTACGTCCAGATAGGAATATAAATATAGAAGATAACAATTAAAGTTTTGTCCACTTTTCCCACGGCAACGGCATGCCGTGGCAAGAGAGGTACATGGTATCTCATTGTCGAGAAATCTCGACTACAGCGTTTCTACATGTTTTATATCTAGATTTTTGCCAGCTCTTGCCGCCTTCGCATTTTGTAAAAAGCTAAGCCGATATGGTAAAAGCTAGACATAATTTTAAGTCAGCTGAATCCTCTGATTGTTAAGCATGCAAAATACCTCCTGATCGGGCAATAAATATAAAGGATATGGCCAATAAACGTTTTACCCATACCTTCTCACAGCAACGGCATGCCGCACCAAATGCCGGAGCCCGTCATATAATCCGTCTTTTCTTTGACTTCGATCCGTGAAACAATTGTCACGTGTATACTTACAAAAGTGTATGTATGTACATATGTATGTATTAACAATTGGTAGGTGTATACATACTGTAGTGTATGTATGCATTCACAATTTGCACGTGTATACATAGAGATCTGTATGCATGTGTGCACGTGAAATAAAAGTGGTTGATAAAGAAAAGAGGTACATTTTCTCAAAACCAAATTTTCCAAGACGGTGGTCATGATTTGTAAGTCTGCTGCAGAGTAACGTTAATATGTACATAATTGTCCTTAACCCGAGGACATTCGGTAAAATAGGGCTCCTTAAATAAGTTTATGTGCATTGTTTTTTTCTTTCTCAATGTCTTTCAAACCTTTAAAAAAAAAATCTCGGAACTTCTGTTACTCACTGTTAATTGAAAAGAATCAAAGTTTTAAAAATCCATTATGAAGCCTTAGTAGGCTCATATGAGATTATTTTGTGTGCCCGTATGAATAAAATGACACTGAAAGTTTGAACGGTAACACTCAAAACAATAATTCGTTCCCGAAACTTGTTCGTAAAGAGAGGATTTCTCTGCGTTCCCAAGTTAAATTCGCAGCTGTGGAAATCTACCGTTAGTATTTGGCGAGGCAGTCGACGCGCCGTCGCACACATTCATCCGCTCGAAGGCGTTGGAAAAGAGTTTCTCTATTTCGAATTGATGACAATCAGTCTTTTGCGGCTTCAATAAACAATCATATAGCGTCAAAGACCTTGATTTTCTGGTTTAAGTGAGTGCAAATAAGTAAACGCAGCATCCACAAAGTGTTTTTGACAAAATAAACGATCGCACGCAGTAAAGCTTTTACATTTTGCAAATGCCCTTCTCGATTGACATTCCGCTCTAATAGTGTTTAGTTTCCCATTTAAAATTGTAATTGACATTTGCCAGTCAGTTTGAATAAATTAGTTTAGTGACGACGTGCGTTACCACAATTTTAAGGTTAGATTTTTTTGTTTGCGTGTGCTCGTGCCTTTTCACGCATGTTCTTATCTGTATGCGCTAAGAATGTACGTTCGTGTATGTAAGTCCTCTATATTATGAATTTATTTAACAGACAAAATACGATGCTTGGGAAGACAGCGACTTTAACGACCTCGACGACGCATCATTGAAGAAACTACTCGAGGAAGCCTATTGGTATCGCAACCCTGGCGACAGAAAAAACAAAAGCGAACGCTTTTTGGTAAGTTATACGATCACGCTTTGAAAATTCTCTTGAGCCCTTTTAAATATAAAATCTGTTGAAAATTAACCTGGGGAGGGGTACATATTCATACCTAAATAGATATGTATGTTATCGCTACACGGAAAATAACACCGTGGTATTCGCATTGGCATTTTAGTCACTAGAACTTCTATTCCTTCAGCAAATGCTCAAAAAGGCTGAGTACGACGAGGAGATCTCTTATCGTGCCATCAAAACCTGCCTCACACTCAACCCAACGACACTAACGTCCGGCGGTGCATCGGCAGGAGGAGGGAATTCTGTGTGCGGCAGCACAAGTGTACACAACACCAGCTACAATCAACATCAGTACAGCCACAGCTCTGTCACTAACCACCGAACCGCGGACACTTCCGGGCAGCAACAGAATCAGCGACACAAGCAGGGCGGTTCCCTGCAGGATCTCGTCGCGGCGGCGCACCGCAGCGAGCTGCCTACCACATCGGCGGCGGCAGCAGCGGCAACATCCGCAGTAAGCCAACGTTTCAACTGTGATTACCAGCTGATTGGCCGGTCGAATCGTCGTTCGCACCAGCACAACCAAAACGCTGCCTGCTCCTTGTCCTCCACCACCTTGAAGAAAACGAAGAACTCCTCCGTTTCGGGTCGGCAACGCGAGGGGGGTAGCCTGCCCTGTAGCGTCAACAATTTTGAGTCGGCAGTCATGGACTCGAGGCAGCAAAAGCAGCACGAGGGCCCCGAACAAATCCCGGCAAAGTGTGAGACAACAGGGAAGCAGCACAATAATCACAGCAACACCGGGAGCTGCTGCAGCCTTCCCGGCCATCTTGGTGATGTGGATGCGTCCCAATGCGGTCTCTCAATGGACGAAGATGAGGCGTGCAGACCAGTCAAACGCGATTACCTGTTGGAGGTAAGCCTGGGTGCCCACAGTTGTTAATCGTAATTAATGTAAAATGCATGATCAGTCCTTGACGCGTGTATTATGTTAATGGGAAAAAAACAATTAATGTATTATTCACTTGGCTTTATCAGCACTTGGAAAAACATGCACCTCCAACTCCCCATTCAATGACGTTCATGGGCGCTAAGCTTCTGCAGGATGGCATCGGTAGCCAGCAGGCGGAGGGTATTGACACGAACTTAGAAGCATCACGAAACGAGGGAGCAACAGGGGTCCACAAGGAGGCGTCGGTCGAGGATCCGCTGCACTTCGGAGTCCTGGAAAGCCGACTGCAGCAGCAGGCCTACTACCTTGCTGCCCTCACTGGACAATTCGGTTTAGGCGTTGAGCAAGAGCCGAAGCCAAAGGTGGAAGCCGGCTATGTTTCGCTAAACGACAGCTATACGGCCTGCTCCTCGGTATATGGCGGCGGTGCTGGTTCGCTGGCTGCCACAGAGACCGGGAAGGCCTCCACGTCTTCGTCGGCCAACTCATCATCTTCGTCGGATGTTTTTGGTCGTATGGTCTCAGCCGTTGCTTCGTCGGCTGCAGCTTCCCTGGGCGGTAAGGCTACCACGGTAAGTTCAGTGTCAAAGCTTCGAACATACAGAAGCCGACCCTTTTTTTTAATTCACGCAGTATTTCTTTAAATGCAAGTATAAAAAAAAAAACCAAAATAATTCCTGTAT
Organism: Drosophila ironensis; assembly: GCA_021223825.1. NCBI lineage: Eukaryota > Metazoa > Arthropoda > Insecta > Diptera > Drosophilidae > Drosophila > Drosophila ironensis. Next base: position 208,075 of record JAJJHQ010004748.1, read on the forward strand.
TATACAGAACGTATATTGTACCCTAAGGGAAATGGTATAAAACACTATAATAATTTCCGGGCCGCATTAAATAGTTGCCAAAGCCCAAAATCAGCACCGCGAGTTTTAGCTATCCCAAAATTTATTTGAACTCATCCGAAAAAAGTGTCTTCCTTCAAAACTCATTAGTTAAAATGATTTGTGGGTACAGTCTTTGCTGCGAAATGGCAAATGATTATTTCCAACTAAAGTTTGGTTTTTTGTTCAATAATTGTATTTAAAGAAAGGCATTTTGACCGTCACTATAAACTGAGATAGCATTAATACCGACGCATATTCGCACCCACTGCAGCGCCAGTTGGATGAGAATGGCAACGCCCTAGGCGATGGTTATGGTGGCAGCAGTACATCCGCTGTTAATAGCAACGGGAACCAATTCACTGCTCTGATTACAACCACTGTGGGCAGTGCACCCACTTCGTCGGCAGTCCACCGTCAGATGCTCTCCACTGGTTCCAATACAACCACAACTGCGATGGCTGCCGCTGCGGTGGCTGCCTCCTACAGCCAGCTGCAACACGCCCCAGGGGCAGGAACCGCATCCGTTTCTAGTGCTGGGTCGGGTATCTCCCACCCAAGTACGAAGCTCAAGGCCAAAAAGAAGTCCCAAGATCGCAACACCAAGACCGTCGACGTGGAGTCGCAGGCCGGCTACCGCGGCAAGGATCCCGTCGAGCAGCTGGTCAAATACATTGAAAACGATGGCAATAGTGGTGGGAACAATGTGGCGGCCCAGCAAAAAAAGAAGGAACGCAAGAAGCAAAACAAGCTAAAGAAAAGCAACTCGCTGGAGGAGCTGCGCAGCTGCTCCAAAATGGAGGTAGGCGACCTAAAACAACAGTCAGCTACCACAGAGATGATGCGTCAAAAGAAGGGAACAAATAACGGAGCATCTTCTACTTCTGGCTCTTCCGGATCCACTGCGTTGTCCTCCACCAGCAATCACAACTCGGTCTCCGTGGCGGATATTAGCAAGAATTGCAACAAGGAGCCTCAGTTACAGTCACAGCCGCAACAGCAGCAGCAGTCGTCCGTCCAAGTGCGATTTGGCAATTCAGGATCACAACAACGGAAGGGCGAACGCCGCTCATGGGGAACTGAGGAGCTTCAGTATTTGGAACACCACCAGGACATGTCTGCGACGTGGTCTGAGCCGGAGACTCTGGATCAAAAGTTGCCGCTCTCGTTGTCGCGTATGTCTGAACTGGACGCTTTAAATACAGTACTCTCGGAGACCGCCGAGTTTCATGTGGTGACCAAAAAGAAGAAACCAAAGAAGCAGCGTGCAGTTACAATGGACGATGCTGCGGTGGCAGCGGCGGCGCACACTGGTGGCAATCTGCAGCGTATGCAACAGATTACCAAATCAGCATCTTCCAATATGATGTCCCAAAAGATGCACTATTACACTTCCTATAACAATAGTACCAACAACGTGGGCAATTACTATAAGCAGCAACATCAATATCAGGTGCGTTGGCTACACATATTATTTTTAATTTATATATAAAATAATATATGCACACAACATATAAAGACAAGGCATTAACAAATAACCAAAACCATAGGACTAACCCAAAGATAAAACGTTTTTGTAAGGTTTTTCTAATCCGATAGAACACTGATAATAAGCAGTAAAGTTATAATCCTATGAAATAACCATATTTTAGTTTCCAGGAGGGGCAGGATGCCTGGTTGGGAGAGGAGCGGTTGAACAAGCGCGAATTTTTTAATTTGGTGTTGCCTAATCTAAGCCGGTTTATATTTATTTTTTCTAGTCTGTGTAAAGTAAAAGGTTCAGGGAAGTTTTAAAATGTTAGATTCAAGTGTAATAATTTGTTGTTACCACTATACGGCATTTTTAATGCCAGGATCAATGTACTTTTTAAGGAAGCGATATTATTACAAGTATATTTCTATTAGGGGTTGTGGTGAGAGGAAAATTTCTGAAATTATTGGTGTACTGGGACCCACAGTAGCTGGTGATTTTTGATAAAGTGTCTGATGGACAATGGGTAGTATGCAACTGAAATAAATTACATCGAAATCGAAAAGCAGTTAAACAAGGTCTTAGGTGTGATCGCTAACAAGTCCACTTTTTATTTTACACATTCGTTGTTCGTCAGCAGTATTTGGAACTCATTTAACTTATTTTGTGAATTTCTCGAAATCATTTGTTGTCTCTTGCTATTCTAGGAACACCATCCTGCAAGTCAACAGCAGCATCCCCACCATCAACATCATCATCACCATCACCATCATCACAGCGGATCAACAGTGGCTAGCCAGGTGGATAGTTCACGACGAAAGTCGACATCCTCGATGCCACCGTCGGAAAAGTCCGACTCAAGTGACCTAGACTCGGTTCACTCGCTTCCCATTCAAACGGGAAAGAAGAAGAACCTTTCGGTGGGAAACGGTGTGGGCAATAATAATCAAAGAGGGGTAGTATCGGCAGCGAACCAGCGACAAGGCAAGCAAAACTATTATAGTCTTTCGCCAGCTCCCATCTCCTATGCGGATATTGCCCGTAACAAGCAAGAAGCACAAAACAATTCCAACGCCAGCGATACGGAGATGGAGCTTGGTGGCAAGAGTAGCAAGTTTAAGGCCCGTCCTGACTTCCCAGAACTGCCAGGCGCTGCTAGCTCCTTCATACCAGCGGCTGCGGGCAATTCTTTCCATCTAACAGGTAATCTCAACCAGAACACGGCGCCGTCCTACTCGCAAAGCCTGAATGCCACACCCCTCAACAGCGATGTCGAAGCCACTACTAACTCGCCAGAGCTGCCGTCGCATGTTCAGGTGGAGATAGTCAATATTAGTTCCGGCAGTGGACGTGGAAGCTGTCCATTAGCCGGTAACTCCTCCATTGCAGGTTCTTTGTCTTCGCAGCCGGCCCTGCAAAAATCCAAGAGCGTTGAACATGACGCCAGCTATAGTTTCAATAGCAGCAATTTGGATCAACAATATCCTGCGCTGAAGATGACCGTAAAGCGGCACAGCACAAATAATGTGTCACTACCGACGGCCACCATTTTATCTACTAGTTCCGGCTGCTCTTCCTCACTGTATAATTTTGCAGCTGCGGCCAAGCAGCAGCAGTTGGATAAGTCAGCCACGCCTACCTCAGTTACCACTGCAGCGTCTGGTGCCTTCACTCCGGCTTCAGTTCCAGTATCTGCATCAGCGCCAGCACCAGCACCAGGACCAACATCTGCTTCATCAGCTTCCCCTGCTTCGGTTGCCGCTGCACCTAAAATGAAGAATAAGCATAAGGAGCTTATTTATAATATCATAACCAAAAAATCGTCCGCAAAGCCTAGTCAGGAAGAAATCGAGGATACCATTAAGGTAGCTATACCCGCTCGATCCCGTTCCTGCAAGTCACTTTTATAATTAAATTTTTATTTCCCTTTAAGACGGCAACCAGTCTAGTTACCATAACCACCCAGAAGTCGACTACTGCTACGCAAACTGATGGTGCCAAAAAACTTATAAAGTTACCCGGCGGAGCTCTAGAGTCCACCGTTGGGCGACGGGCAGTAATCATACTCAATGACGATCGAGATGCATCCTCAAGCAGAGGCAACACCGAGTTTAGTTTCGGTGACTTTAACGAGGACGAGCTTAAACTCTTTGATGACAACGAAGGAGACGAGGAAGTTCGTCAGGTAGATCAAGAGATGCACTCTTCTAATAAGCATCAGCAGACGGGTAGCCAAGCGCAGGTGGAGGCGGGAAACGTTGAGGCTGAGACAGAGCGGGACGATCAGGAAGACGAACAGGCGAAGCATGAGGAAAAATGCAAGTTGCAGGAGGCCGAGCCGCTTAACGATTCCGGAGCAGCCTCGGATGTGGTGGACATACTATCAATCTCCGCGAATGTGGCTCAGTCATCGCCACATGCAGCACTCACAACGTCTTCCTCCAGTGCTGCCAGTCTAATTAGTTCATTAACGCCATCGGCCAGCGGTTCGAGCTCCTCATCTTCCGTTTCAATATCATCGGCAGCCTCTGGCTCTGGATCCTCCGCTTCATCGTCTTTGGGAAATGTGGGAGCATGTCTGTCCTCAGTATCCGGATTGCTAGCTAATCAATCTGGCGATAGTGGCATCTATGTCACCACAAATACATCGGTGAAGGAGCAAGTCAATCACTTTTTGAGCAAGGCCAGCAGCAGCGAGGATATGTTGCCTGCTGGAAATGCTGCCATCTCCGTGCAACAGCTGGAGACCTGCAACGATATTGAAGCTGCCATTATCGCCGCAGCACGTGCCGCCGCCGCCGCCAGAAGTACCAGTTGCAGCCGCAGAAACTCGCAGGAGCAAATATTGCAACAGGAAGTGCAGTCGAATCCTACCTCAGGTGTAGATACAAAGGCTTTGTCTTTGCCCGTAGTGATGACCTATAAAGATGGAGACGACGACGATCAGGATACGTTGCAGGATCTTAGCTTTATGGCAGACTTACGAACGGGGACTGTAACGCCAACACTCCCCGAGTCGGGCACTTTGCTTCCGGCTACGACTCCGTCTTCACGGCCGGCCGTGATGACCAACACGGAGCTGATTGTAGACTACATCGCCAACAGTGAGTACTGGAAGACCAAATGGTCAAATAAATATGGATGATTGTGCAGATGCTTTTATATCACTAATATCGTTCATTTTGTATAACCACAGCGTGGAACGCAATTGCCAACAGCAAATATGTGACCTACTACAATGAGCAGGAGCAGGAGACTTAGGCAAACACCACGATTAGGAGTTGCTAGAACATAGGCATCTCCAGCATCACCATCACCACCTGTAGCAGTAGCGGCATCTTCAGTCATAATTAGAGACTCGGCCTAGAATTATAATAGAAAGAAAGATGTAATCGCTTATCTTTAAAATGGTGGAACTCTTCCTAGTCGACTATTGAACTTTTTTATCTAATTGTTGTGCTGGGTCGTCGTTTACACATATACCGATAATACGCATCCATTATAAATAACTGCTATAACAATACGCTTTTATGCTAATTAATGTAACTACCTATCGATTAGCTATTGAGTATCATTTGCTAAAGTTAGCGGAGCCACGTAATTAGAGGTATCAAAATAAATCTAGTAGTAGAGCCCCTTGGCAATTGTCATTGTATGTGCAAGGTGCGGGCGTGTGATTGCGTGCGTGCGTATGGTGGGGTCAATACGAATAAACGTATATCTAAATAGATTTATGCAGGTCAGACGGGTCAGCTAGTCCCCAGTCAGCAGCCGGATTATGCCAATTATAGCAATAGCAATCAAGTTAAGCGGCGCGCAACTGTGAGTATAGAAATTAGACAGAATAAAATTATGACAGAGCTGTTGAATTTATATTTAATAAGCGTGCGAAGGGATTTCATCGGAAAAATATTTAATCAGGCTTTGGATCTATATTTGTTCCGTGAAAACGCAACGTTTAATCAAAATTAAAATTTTTATTCCTTGTATGCAACCAATTATTTGCCTCTTTTCAGTGCTTGTTAGTTTTTATATATTGTAAAAAAGCAAAAAAAGAAAAAAAATTAACAATAATCTAACAGATTTTATCAAACCCTTTCGCGTGTCCGTTTGCACGTTGCGTCTCACTGCTAAAAAAAAACATTCGATTGCTGACCCGACGGACTACCAATATTTTACATGTCTACAGTACGACTTGTTGAATTTTTAATGTTATCTTTAGCTTTTAGCTCGGATTATCCATAAAAAGCATCAAGAGAAAATGTATGTTCAACAGTCGCAGGGCAGACATGATCGATTTATAAACAATTCACATACGAAAAATGCCGCCGTTTAGAGGGTATAGTCTCAAAAGGACTTTTTGAGCAAAAATTATGGATAACTTAAAGTGCAACAAAAATTACAGAAGGGGTGGGCCTTTTAGAGATACAGAAAATAACGGGCGTTACGTAAACTAGGGTACTTATCAAAGCTATACGAAATCTAGAAAATTCGTTGCAGCTCCCTGAAATTTGTAAAGCGTGTTAATTTTGTGCATTACAATTATTTTTAAGAACATTATGTTTTGTATATAAAAGGGTAAAGACTTAACGTTTAAATGTATCTTGTTTAGAAAACGTCTCCGTAGCAGTTGCCCCTAAAAAACTACAAAATTCTGATCTGTCCCTTTACAATAATTTCTCGTTTATATACATTATACTACCATATACACTTGTTCTTATAAATGATGATTGTAACATATTACTACACTTAGCATTTTATTAGGCATCAACGAAAAATAACCTAGGTGCCGTATACTTTTGATTGTCATCTTAGCACAAAAAGCGCAACAAAATTTCTATAACTAGGATTAGGATTATATATATATATANTCTAATTTCCCCAATGCATGGAGAAAACGAACTAAATTAAGTCAAAGATAGGGAGCAATAGCAACACGGGAGAAACTATACAAAAAAAAGTTAAGCGGAAATTCATAATATATAAGACCATATAATAAAAAGACCTGCAGTTAAAAATTCATTCAGGTGTTTTGCTTTGTAATTAAGAGTGTACACATAACTTTAGTAGTTAATTGAAACCGCCACGCTCCTGACCCATTATTTGACAATGAAAAATATATACGTTGGCGTACATGTGTATATTGTCGTCCTTCCCGCTCTAAATCATGTCAGCGACGGAAAAAATCCTAAAAAATAATATTAATATATTCATTTAGTTGTATCCCGCCAAATAAGAAGTATCTAATCGCATTATATATGAAATATATGTACACAAGAACTAAGTCAAACTAAGCCAATGTACACTGCAAAACATCAGAGAACTTTGAGAAACAAGCAAGTGAAATATAAATTGTATGCTAGGATTGTAACTAATTCATTAAAAATTGTAAACAGTACCAATGTTTCTTACGTGTTTGTATTTATGTAAAATATAAATTTCAGTTGTGTGTAAGTGTACATAAAAAGTAAAATATAACTCTTAACAAAAACGGAAAGTCAATAACAGTAAAGCAAAAAATATTTGATCGGATAGGAACATATTATTTCATGCTTTTCTGTTTTCAAAAAAGTTAAAAAACGACGCTCGAGCTTGGATTTAAAAATTTGGAAGGCGAACACATTAGACCGAAACCACTATTTCGCAGGTTGGAACCAATATATTTTTATTTGCGTAGCTAGTATATTTGTATGGGTCTAACCAAATCGGATATCCAGTTCACTTTATTTCCGTTTTTAATGCACTTGTTGAGTTTAAAAGGACTAAAATAGCCAAGGTATCGCAGTTGGAAATAAAATCATATATTTAAATATATATATAAATATATGTATTTATGATTACACATTAAAATATATGAATAAGTTTATTTGATAGCTAAAACGGAATTATTTGAATATTAAGCCACCGTGCGAATAAGATCGATTTGATTGGGTTATGAACGTGCAACGTGCTGGCAGTGTTCGGAGGTACCCTATAATTATATAAATGTACGCATACTTCTATGAACACACACCTATTATACTCTATTGCTACATTTACCAAAAGCGCATCCTATCACTTTATGGGAGTACTTAGCCTCCCCAACACCTTAAAATCCCGAATCCCACTTCTCTTACATACTAAGCATAACTTATACATACCAATATTTGTAAATGGAAATGGAACAAACTGAGAGCGCTTTAAAGCAATGGCGGGTCAGTTATAAAAGGTCTAGTAGCTGGAGTCTAATTCTTGTATGAATAGCAGCAACCTATTTCACAGGAAGCCGAAGCGTGTATTACTGTGAAGAATGGAAATAAAAATTTACTAAAAAAAACTTTCCTCTTTAATTGTATAACAATTTGTGGTAATTATTTTATTCTTGCCTACAGTTTTAGTTTGGATTTTGGGAAGACAAATAGTAACGCAAAGAAAATTGTTTTTTGCCTTTATACGAGTACATGGTATCTCGTTGTCCACAGCGTTACTTAAAAAGAACAAGGGCATATTGAATTCATACGAATGTATGTATGTAAAAGGAAGAAGGAATGGTCTCCGACCCCATAAAATATGTTATATTTTTTTGTAGGTCAGCATCAACAGTCCACTCGATATAACCATTACAGTCTGTTCGTATGAACGCTTAGACTTTGGAGGTCTTAATAGATGGACAAAAAATAATTACATATTCTGATTATGGGGATACTAGTTCAGCACACGTTTGATTTGAAAATCGGCTACCTCCTTCTACACTCCTGCAAGCCGCGAAATTCTGTGGCGTCTACAATTTTTATTTTAGAAACCCTATATTTGAATATGTTGGCAGAATACATATGTATTTTTCGTGTTGCCAAAATAAGTCACTAACGAAGATCTATGCTCGCAAATGTGGTAAAAATGTGTTGCGCACACAAGAAGCTCACAGGAAAAGCTTATTATATACCACCAAGGTACATATGTATGTATATTAACTTTGTGCAAATGTATGTAACAGGCAGAAGGTAACGTCTGTCTGTCTGTATGTATGAACAGCTTGTTCTCGGAGATGGTAAGAGCTAGTTTAATTTTAATTATTTTTTTTTGGTTTTAGTGTGTTATTATTGCAGGCAGATCAAGATAGATACACTCGTTCTCGTATTTTTTACACGTCCCTTTCCGCCCTCGCATTTGCAAAAAAAAAACCACTGATCGTCAAACAGGTACATGCAAAATTATGTACATATGTACGTCCAGATCGGACAATAAATATAAAGTTTTACCCACCCCTTGGCAACGGCATGCCGGTGCAATGTCTGGGTGACGTTATCCATCTCTTCTTTCACTTCGATCCGTCCGCACGTATATACATACATACATACAGAAGTGTGTGTGTATGCACAATACACACAGGAGTGTATGTGTGTACGTGCTAATTGTTTGGATGTCAACAGTAAAAAAGATAGTTTACATTACAATATTTAATTTACATTACAATGTAAATATAACCTTTACATTTAATCTTATCTTCTAATTTATATTTAAAAACCAAGAATATCCAATGGAATTGCTGAACTTGTGCTGACGTCTTCTACTTTTCCCAAAACTACATACACGATAATATCTTCAATATAGCAGTGGCTATGACAAGGATCGGCGCCTACTTCACAACGAGCCGATCCTTGTCCCTAGTATTGTAGTGGCGCTTGTCTCTGCCTGCAAGTTAACGGATCATTAAGCACCATCTGTCGGTCAGAGATAAAAAAAAAGCGACGCTATTGGTGAGCGAGAAGTGTTTGTACATTGAAAAAAAATTCCCCCTTGCACGCCTTTGGTAGCTACACTGACGAGAATCACTATATTTATTTGTGGGCGTGAAGATTATTTAACTGAATCAACCAAATGGGAGGGGACACCAGATGTTCGATTCGATTTTAGTTTGCCTCACCACCGGGAACGGGGAACAGGATCAAAATAAAACATTAGGAGCGACTAAGCCACGAGTCGACCGGTCATTAGGCCTTGGGGGGCAGCCGAGGCCATCTGCTTGCGGCGCTTGTTGAGCCGTATTAGGGCGTCCACAACCATGTCAATCGCCATATTGCGGTCGCCGCTTATGAACATGTTGTCGAGATGGTCGCAGAAGGACTCAAAGCGGCGCTTCTCACGCTCTTTGGGCGACATCAAGGCCATCGACTCGTCTTCGTAATAGTCGGCATCGAACTCAAACTGCTGCTCGCGAAAGATAGTCAGCGGCTCCACCTCGGTATTCATCACCTTAACCAGCTGATTCAGCAGTTGGAACTTGTACGTTTTGGCCTCCTTCAGGACTGGCTGCTGGGGAAGAGTGGTGCGGTTCTGGCGCGGTGTCTGTGCGCGGAGTGGGCGATTCTTTTCCTGTTCCTCCCTCAGCTGCGATAACTCGTGCAAGTGGCGGTAGTCGTCGATCAGCGAGCTACGCTGCAGACCCACCGAGGCCAGCTCCTCGTCCGAGAGCCGATCGATCTTGTAAAGCCGCTCCAGCGCATCATCTTTTAGGCGACAGCATCCGGCGAACTTAAGTTTCCGCAACTTGTTGTCATTTGCCGGCAGCGAAGATATTGACGCTGGCAAATCAGACGCATCTACTCCTGTAGTTGGGAGTTCTGCTGCTGTATTTTTGTGAACGGATTCACCGACGCTTTCTGACATTTTATCCAACTACGGTAAGTAGGTATGATCCAACTACGGGATGGTGGGGAGCTAGGAACGTGTGTGCTCGAATTTGGTATCAGCGTGGCTAGCCCGAAACCGAAGTGAATATATTTTCAACAGCTACTTTTTTAGCTGTGAGTTTTTAAATATCATGTCATAATCAATTTAATTATAATATAAATCTCAGCGCTGTCCACGGACCGGATGGCAGGGCATAAGCAATGCTATCGATAACCAATCCGGCAATCGATGTGTTCTCGATGGTCCGTATATTGAAAATATTAACTGTAGTAAAAGCATTTATGTATTTCAATAATTTAATTGCAGCCATGGTCCGTAGGCTATGAGTAACTATAGTGAATATATTTAGAATTAAAATCACACCGCTGTCCAGGGGTCGGATGAGAGTGCGCAAGTAATTCTATTGAGAACCAATCCGACAATCTACATACATATGTGTTCTGTTGATTCTAAAATTGAATGTCATTTCATTTGCTACTATAGTCAATCTAAAATATTAATGTAATTGCAATATAAACATCAGAGCTGTCCACGGGGTCGATGACAGCGCTCAAGCAATGTTATCGACGACTTATCGATAACATGCTATCGACGTGTTCTGTTATTTATATATGCGTTATCATTTCATAATCCATTGTCCGAAGGTTAAAAAGTGTAAGAAAAAAATTAAAATTGCTACTAGCTACAGAGATTTCACGGTTAAACGTGTGGATTTTTTAGTGTCTCAAACAAATATAACCATCTTAGGGATACATGTCAGACTTTTCCACACATTTTTATGTAGACCTCAAACTTCCGACAATTTCCATAAAAAAAAGGTGACGTGGACGCTGAATGGCGATGAATTTGTGTTTGGTAAGTAAGGGAAATATCGGAGTTATCGGTTTCGAATTTACAAAAATCTCCTAACGCGTTCAACTTGATATAATTTCCACCGACGTTTTTTTTCCTTCGAAGTAACATATGTAACTGTCGAACGAGATAAACAATTTCAATAAGAAATTCCAATAACAATGCATAAGGTTAGAAACTGGTCGAAATTGTCTAACGATAGTTAGCAATTTAGTGTGGCCTTTTGGTTTTATTGTTTTAGGTTTTTCATGAACCACTGGGATGTTTTCTGAGTGGGTGCCGAGTGAGTACCATACGACACACGTCAATCGTTGGCCCTGCACATTTTTAACGTTGCCACAAACAAACAACTGAGCTTCTGCGGTAAGCGTCCGTAATAACTTTACTCCCCGCGATTTGGTATATTGTTTAACGATTGTTTAAAACCATTAGTTAGAAGGGAAGGAACGAATGAGGAAACGGATCCGATATGGCGGGAAAGTAAGGTGCCGCCGGGATTCGCCAATAGAGGTTGGCGATGGTTCGTGAGATTTAAAGACGGCAGAAACATCGTCCCGCCGCACTTTTATTATCGTGTATTTAGTATTCTAGTATTCTGGCTTATTAGCCAGATATGTATATTTTAACACTCTGGTTGCGGTCACCAGTATCTCCGATGCAAAGGTAATGTGCGTGCGTCCGTGTAAAATTTTTCGCTCTTCGCCTTGCTTTGCTTTGTGGGTGGGTTTGTGTGAGTGTTATATATTTTTTTTTGTATATTGTTTCCTAGCCTCCGTATACATTTTCACCTGGTTGCGCTGTTTGCTATTTGGCTGTTTGGTTAGACGTAGCGCCGCTTTCGTAAGCGTTGAGCCACCGTAGTGTGCTTGTTATTTTTTGCTTGTGTTTTCAATTCATCTAGTAGCCTCAGTTCTTCGTTTTTCGTCTTCCGTCGCCCAGTTCGCAACAAAGGAGTATGCGAGTGTGTGTGTGTGTGTGTATACATATATCCATATGAATGTACAAATATTTATATAAATATATATACATATATGGTATTATATATATTTATAAATATGCAGATACGTTTGTGCGGGTGTGTGTGTGGTTGGGGGCTGGTTGAGTGCAAATGGTGAGTGATCCAAGAAAACAGTAATATTTACTGGAATTGAACGCATCGGCAGCCAGCCAGTGTGTTTGCATGCTTTTTTTTTGTAGTGGTGTGTTCAAGAGAGAGTGCGTGCGTGAGTGTGTGAGTGCGTGCGTATATATGTACGTATATATATATAATGTATATATATATATATTTAAGCATATATGTATGCTGTGGAGCCCGTGCTATTTTCAATGGAACTTAAATCTCAAATTATTTTTACTATGCTCCCTGCACTCTGCTCCTCTATGTGTGCGTGAGCGTGTTTTTTTCTGTTGCTTGCTTTGTGTCTGTGTGCAGTCAGTTACTTTCGATTCCTTTTTGCCTCGGGTTTTCTTTGGCTGCCATCATTTTTCGTTCCCCGCTTGCCGTGTGAGCTTTTTTGAACATTTGTAAGCCCCTCTAACAGAACAAACGCAGCAAAATAATTGTGAGCTGTGTTATTTGCAAAAGCGGTTGAGTGGGTGGCGGCGGCAGAGAGACAAAGAGTCGACGGGTCAAAGAGGCAGCCAGCAGGAAGAGTGGTGGGGCAGAGCAGAACAGAGCACAAAGCTGCCGCAGAAGGGCGGAAAAGTGTGCAAATAATTGTCAACTTTTCGCCAAAGTATTCGGCCCCGTTCGAAACTCCACGTTGCGCTCTGCTACTCCGCTTCCAGATTTCCAACGACGATCGTGCGTTGGCTGGGCCCTACTGCAGGTGCAAGCGAGATGGCTAGTCGTTTTTTAAAAGTGCTTGTGAGGTTGTGTGCCCCTCCAGAAAGCCATTACACGGATGTGCTGTATGCATGGGTCGAGTGCAAGTGTGTGCGCGCCAACTGATGTTTGTTCTGTACTGCATGTTCTGCATCCGCCATCAGACCAAAATAGAAGAACGAAAAACGGAGACGGATAAAATAGTACATGTGTAACGCTAACGCATACATTTCGAAATTCTTACAGTCCAAAGGACAACTTGTATAGTTAGAACCATCCTCCAATAATACAAAGAAAACAAACGAATAGACAAGGCGAGAGAACGGTAAATCAAAGTGCAAGCTGAACGCCAACAAAAAGAGTCGCACACTAGAGAGCGCATGCTGGGCGCCGTGTGAGAGGCAGGACCAGCAGCCGCAGCAGAAGAGCGAGCGGGAAGGCAAGAGTGCGGAGCCAAAGTGGAGCAGGAGACGACGAAGGTGAGCAGAGTGAGAGTGAGAGAGCGGGAGGAAGCGAGGCCCGGGACAACGAAAACAAAGAACGGAACAGAGCAAAAGCGAGTAGTGGAGCCGAGCAGAACCGAAGGGCCAGACTTTCTCAAAAAACTACCTCGAAACAAATTCAAGGAGCACAATAATTTCGAATCAATTTAGCATCGAGAACAAGAGATAAGGACTGCCAGTAGCAGGCGATTTTTGGACTTTTGTCATTGCTGTCGGAAAAAGGGGGAGTGCCATCATTGGAGCTTAATAACGGTTTAGGCAGCAGCTGTTGTTTGAGCGTTCAATCCTGCGCAACGCAAAGTAATTGCATGCGGATTACTTTGAATAGCACTGAAGGAGCCAAAGAAATAGGGTGAAATATAACCCAAACAGTTACCTTTGCCGCTCGCCACAAGATGGCGTGTCTTAACACCCTCAAGCAGGAGATCAAAACGCTGGAGAAGATCTTCCCGAAGAGCCACGAGCGATTTCAGATCCTCAATTCCAGTGTCGACGAGTTGCTCTGCCGGTTTATCGATAAGAACGGAAAACGCTACGACATCCACGCCAACATAACGGTGAGTTACTTATTAGACACCACATTTCATTATCCTGCCCCCACCTTCACACACTCTGTCCACTCAACGATGCAAGGTTTTTACATCTCTTGGTAGATTGTTCCATTGTAAATGAATGTCTCATTTTGCATTTCCAAATTCATTTCATTTTTTTTAAAGCTGATTTGAATGCATATTAACTTTTTATGCAACTTGACAAGCTTTGGGAGCAACCACTATGTATGAAGTTTTTTTTTATTTAGACAGCCTCTTTTGGAAGCCGGTGCAAGGTGAAGAAAGCATAAACAATTTATAGTATGTACATATTTGTGTATGTTAACATATGTTTATATGTACATATATATTGTATGTATGTCTATAAGAGGAATAGAAACCAACCCGAAAGGAGATGAGATTTTAGTGGATTTTAGTAGTACCCATTAGATCCCAACTCCTTTTAAAATTTGAAAATATTTTTTTTTTATGGAATTAAGAAAAAAAAAAGTATATTTTAGGAAAGGCTTTTTCAAGGCTGTACCCAAGCGGGTACAGTGGGCACACGCAGGTGCCAGCTTGAAGTTCAAAATTATATAAAAATGTTCATGTGCGAAGAGAAAATTGTTTGTTTTATATCAAATTATATTATTTTTTTTAGTGGGAACGAGAATGATTTTGTAGCTATTTTTTTCTACACAAAGAGCCACGTTGCGACAGCGCAACTGATTTGAAATATGTTTTGGAAAATGCAACTGACTCAGTAGTAGCGCGTTTCGATACGAATTGTATAATTTCTTAAGTAATGACGTTTGCAACGACATTGCATTGAAATGACATTTCATTTCCAGTTTTAAAGAGTTTCCAAGCATTTACTACTCATGTTTAACCATTGATATAAAAAGAGGCCACCACCATTTCTTGCCACGAAACTTGATAGCATAGGTGTTGATGGCTTGATCATGTAGATCCACTCCTCCCATACCAGAGTTGTACTCCGCAATTTGTTTCGGCTGTTTTATATTGACCTTTTTCCGCTCTGATCTTGACCAACGCTTTACTGCATGCAACGGGTTTATTTCATCGAAGTTTGTGCCAGCTGTCACTACACTGTTGTCATTCCATATAACAAATAGAATACCTGATGAAGAATATCTGTGTTGCCCCCATGGCAATTGTCAATGATTCGCTACCACTGACAGATAAATGCAAACAGAACTGCGTAAATTTCCGAAAACGCAAAACACAGCACAAAGAATAGACTCAAAAATAAAGTCCCATAATTTTTTTTATACTTATATGGCCCATATATTGGCACATTACAATAAAGCAAACCCAGTTTTCGGTTTGAAAATAAGTTGACTCTGTGATTTTTAAAAAAAAATTCAAAGTTTGTCAGCCGAGTCGATATTGACATGTCCGTGTGTCCGTCCGTCCGTCTGTCTGTCTGTCTGTCTGTCTGTCCGTCCGTCCTCGAATATGGTAAGAGCTAGAGGAGTAATTCTTTTTGTTTTTGGTGTGTTATTGCAGGCTGATCAAGTTTATTTCAGTGTTTATTTATTTCCACGCCCCTTTCCGCCTTCGTAATTTTAATAAAACTGTATTTTCTTCGACATATTTGCCCATACCTTGGACAAAATAAGGGCTAGAGACAGGTCCGTTCAACTATTGGGCAAATAATGTCATTCCGGGATTTTTTCCACCCCCCTTTCCGCTTTCGCATTTGCAAAAATCCTCTTTATCTCTGAAATGGCAAACGCTACATCATTTTGAGTCCGCTAAGTCCGCTGATCGTCTAACACGTGCATGCAAAATTACGTCTAGATTGGACAATTAATATATTAATATATGACCAATTAAAGTTTTACCCACCCCTTCCAAGGCAACGGCATGCCGCTGCACATGCTGGGTGACGCCATCCGTATCTTCTTTGACTTCGATTTGTCCGCACGTGTATACATACAAAAATGTATGTATTAGATGTATTATAAAAAATGTATTACAAAAAACCATATACTGCGCTCAATCACGAAGTGTGCAAGCAACTATTTTGTACTCACTCACGAAGAGTGCAACCATATACTGTACTCACTCGAAGTAAGTACCCTGAAAATATGATGCCATTTTCTGGCCTATAGAATACTGTACAGTAGTAAAGAATGAGTGCAGTATTTTAAGAACTCATACTACTGTACATAACTGTCATGCTACAAATGAACACATCCATGAAGTCTAGTATGTATGTGTGCACGTGCTGATTGTTTGGATGTCAACAAAAAATTTTAAGTATAAAAAAAAATTGTCGATAAAGAAAAGAGGTACATGGTATCTCGTTGTCGAGGAATCTCGACTACAGCGTGTACCTCTTTTCTTTATCAACAATTTTTTTTAATAATTAAAAAGTCTTCTGTTCGTTGATCAGTAACGTTGACTCTTTGGGGCGCTTAATAATAGCACTTTTTAAAGTAAGATTGCAAAAGTTCTACCTAACATTTTAAAACAGAGTAAAATGGATAATATTAGTGGGGGCATGTAAAATTTAAGTGTATAATGAAATATTTGTTTAATGTGATGTCTTTGTGTGCTTTTGTAAAGTTGTATAGAAAAGTTTTTAGAAAAGACGAGTGTATTATGCTGTTACAAAAAGACGTTACAAAAAGATTAATAGCCAGGTATGGATTTTACGGTTCAACTGGACAAAGCCTTTACAACCAAAATTTCGCACTGGAAAGTGATTAAAAAAGTGATTAAAAATTAATTAGGTAAATATTTTATAATTGTTCAAGATGCATTATTTAGTTTGAAAGTTAAATATTGGTAGGGCGGGAGGAGATATTTACTATAGATTTTTTATATAGATTTAAAATTTATTGTATAATTGGCCCAATTTTCATGGATATTTTGCAAATTTTTGTCGCAGGGTGCATTGGTTTCTATGGGGCGGAAAGGAAGGCGTGGCCCGATCGGCACAAAATTTTGTCCAAGCTTTGCACATATAATAACTATATGGTGTGCCAAGTTTCAAGTCTGTAGCTTCATTTTATGCAAAAAGTTTATGCAAAAATATTGGCGTTGGAATCAGTGTGCGATGTGGGATAATCCAAATCCCTAAACACTAACCACTTTTAATTTAGTTTAGTGTTCCAAGAAATGTTAGTAACTCTGATTCCCTTTTGGTGAATGGTTGCTTTAGGAAACGTACCCGTCATCGCCGCCAGTGTGGTTTGCCGAAAGTGAGGAGACGAGTGTTACAAATGCCGTTCAAATTCTTAGCAATACAAACGGGCGTGACAATCACGTGATCAATCAGGTAATACATTAATCAATCATTACCATTAGTAGTGGCGAAAGCAATTGAAGTAATACCTGAAATGGCGCTTGCAGGTGGGCATTCTGCTGCGCGAACTTT
Source organism: Drosophila ironensis (assembly GCA_021223825.1). Taxonomy (NCBI): domain Eukaryota; kingdom Metazoa; phylum Arthropoda; class Insecta; order Diptera; family Drosophilidae; genus Drosophila; species Drosophila ironensis. The sequence goes on from JAJJHQ010004748.1 coordinate 225,392, forward strand.
GCAGACTACACAACGTTCCACTGCCTCCTGACATCGAAAACCTGACTCTGCCCCTCCAAACACCGCCCCCATCCGTCTCGCCGTTGCGTTGCGAACAGAGGCAGGGTGGCGGTGGCGGGGTGGGCGTGTCGGGCGGAGGTGGCGGGACGCACGGCGGAAATGAAGAGACCGACTCGGACCAGGATGAGATCGAGGACCCTATCGGCGAGAGCGAGCAAGAAAGCGAAGGCGACGAGGATCTGCCACTGGAGATGGATGATGTTCGGAGTACAAACAAAGTGCGCTTTAAATATTTAACATTGAAATATAAGAATTCAATAGATTTCCTTTGGTGTGTGGCTTGCAGAAAGATGACATGGAAGTTGAACACTTAGCGACCCTAGAAAGACTGCGACAAAGTCAAAGACAAGACTATTTGAAGGTGAGTGCGCATTTTAAGCAGCTTTCTAGTAACTTCAGTAATTAGGCATTATTTTATAGGGTTCCGTTTCGGGCTCCGTGCAGGCAACCGATCGCTTGATGAAGGAACTGCGTGATATATATCGATCGGAGGCCTTCAAAAAGAACATGTATTCAATCGAGCTCGTTAATGAGTCGATATACGAGTGGAACATACGCCTCAAGTCCGTCGATCCGGACAGTCCCCTTCACAGTGATCTTCTAATGCTCAAAGAAAAGGAAGGCAAGGACAGCATATTGCTTAATATTCTCTTCAAGGAGACATACCCCTTTGAGCCGCCTTTTGTCCGCGTTGTACATCCTATTATCTCAGGTGAACTTCACTGCACTGGTCTTTCATACGAGCCGTTCTAAACCAAATAAGTTTTGCCCTCCAGGCGGCTATGTGTTAATCGGCGGAGCCATTTGCATGGAACTGCTAACCAAACAGGGATGGAGTTCAGCTTACACTGTGGAAGCTGTAATTATGCAAATTGCGGCCACTTTGGTAAAGGGAAAGGCGCGAATTCAATTTGGAGCCACTAAGGTGGGTATGCCGGGGAGTCTAAATTAAAAATCCATTTATTATGCATTATGTACCGAATCTCTTTATAAACCAGGCACTTACCCAAGGCCAGTATAGCTTAGCAAGAGCCCAACAGAGTTTTAAGTCGTTAGTGCAGATCCACGAAAAGAACGGTGTGTGCATCTTATTGCCCAAGTGTTCGCTTGGAAGCCACAATAACCCATTTATTTTTTCAGGCTGGTTTACCCCGCCCAAAGAGGATGGCTAAAACGGACGTAGCGGACACAAGGCCATCGCATATTCTTTTCTGAATTGAATCCTGTGTCTCCCATTGCATGCTACACTTCTTATACCATCAAACGTCAAAACGCACCCACAATATCCCCTTATACACAGCCGCAATTCGAACTGACACACGCACCTATTCTTATCTTCAGTTTGGAGCTGGACAGTTTTGTATGGTTACATATCGGTGCACCGGGGGTATATAGGCCGAGCGATGAGACGGTTTATTTGTATATTGTGAAACGAATAATTGTATTGTAACTCATTTTTGGTACACTGCTTCTATTATTTCGTTGCAAGTAAATTCGTATTGTGTATGCCAATCTTCCGTTTTTAGATGTAGTCTGTAGTCCGTAACTTGTAGTGAGCCAATGGCCAAAAGAGCAACCGATTTTGCATGTTGTACAGACTCTCGGAGCTGGCACTGTAACTGAAACTGTATCAGATGGGGAATATCGGAAGTAGACAAATGAAAAGGAGGAAAAGAATAGTAAAGAAAATATGAGAAGCTGAAAAATGTAAAATATAAAGGCAATATCTGTTATGTATATGCGTATCTTTATAAATTTGTAATTTGTAATGTGTAATGTAAATGTAAATGTAGGTACTCCAACACTTCCGACAACACTCCTCGCCCCGCGACTCCAGCTTCTGCCACTCACAGTCATTAGCTGCCCGCCCCCACCCCTATACATTAAATCCAAACGTAGACGTAGTCCAAAAACAAAACCATACATGTAACTAGTTAAGCAGTGTATTTCTATTTAAATGTTTTATTTAAGAAGCCTTGCTAGAGCAGCCGTGAGAAGAGAAGACACAGAACAGGCGAGTTTGAGCGGAATAGATATAAATACCTACCAATATACATAAATATATATATTAATATTAGCGCGATTAGCTTAAGATGAAAATAAAACGGGGCAATGCGACGTCGAAAATAAGCAAATTTTAATTGTAAATTCGTCTTTCCAAAATAATCGCAACCTAACGTTATATTAAATATAATTCTAATAAAACGAGAAACAATTCCAACAAAACGATAAACTGTAATTCATGGTATCGAAAATAAATTGCGAGCAAAGTTAGACTATGTCATTATGACATACATTTTTTTTTATTACCTTTACCACAGCAAACGTGTGTATGTATATTCTAAACCGGAAATTGGCAGCATGTATCCATGTTCATGGATACATCGCAATAATGTAAGCTATTGAAACCTCGTATGTGGTCAACAGGCAGAAGCATATTCGGACATTCGGACAAAACCCTTTGACCAAACGACAACGACAAATGCTAAGACAAAGAGTTTATCATTTTATACTTATTTACATTTGCTAAATGAAACTAAAATATTTCTTAAATAAGGTTGATTGAACCAGATCACTCCACATGGACCACGTATTTATCGGCCGACTGGGAGGGCTGCATCCTTTGCACCTTCGAAGTTTGAACATACGCAGATTTGTGAGACACCTCCACAGTGTCTAGTGAAATCCCTACCAGCATTTTTATGGCCCCGTTCAACTGCATCAGCTCGAGGGTCAACTCGATTTCGCTTTGGACCGCCTGGGATAGTCTCTCGAGGGATTTCACCAACTTCCCGCTGCAGGCCTGTAACCGAGTCTCGAAGACGTCCAGTACAATGCCGGCTGCGTCCATCAACGGCCGCATGAAGCGGGTCTCTGACATATGCTTGCCCACAAAGTCGACTAGCTTGATGAGAACGCTTTCTGGGCGATTGGTTATTGCCTTGTCGAAGGATTTCCGATGCAGCAGGTCGGTTATCACGGCCACCACCAACTCGGGTTGCTTATCCAGTTTCCGCCAGTGGAGAACATCGTCCAGAGCCTTTTTGTGGTTGAATTGCCGCAAGTGAACATCGAAATTTTTCAGGCCGGTGCCCTTAACACGGTCCTTGACAACATGATCTACTTTTTGTTCACTATATGCCGGTACAATGGCCCGGCTGTGTTCCGTCTTCCGCGACCGAGCTGCACGGATTTGCCGCAAATTACTCGGGTTGCTTTTTACGATCATCCGTCGAATAGACACTAATCCGTCGACCATACCGGCAGCAACGGCCTGGTCACCGGAAGCCACACCTAAGCTAACCACAGCATTGGGGTAGGTCAACGTGTGCACCGTCTTGTAGGTGCCCACGTCGTAGATTTTTACGTGCCTGTCCAGGCCGGCGGAGAGCAGACGCCTGCCATCTGATCCCAGTCTAAGGCAGGTCACGGTCTTGTGATGCTGCGCCAAAGTGGTCAATAACCGGCAGCCACTGATAATGTCCCATACATGCACACGATTGCCGCCAGCGGTCACGAAGATCGAGCCATTAGGAAGGAACAGCATGGACTCAACAGGTGCTTCGTGATTTAGTGTATGCTGGGGCTTCTGCTCGGTTCGCGTGTCGTATAATTGGATCTTGCCGTCGTAGCTACCGGAGATGAATATGTGGGGCGCGAGCGGATGCATGGCGCCCGCGCGGATGTAGTCCGCGTGGGCATCTTCGTACGTCTGCACCACCTTTTCGTTAGCCACGTCCCATAGCCGGATGGACCTGTCGTCACTGAAGCTGGCCAACTGCAATTTGTCCGCCGTAAAGAAGGTACGATGCACAGGCGCTCTATGACCCTTGAACAACCGCAAAATATTCCGGGTAGTCGTGTCAAACAGCTTAACGAAGCCCTCCTCGTCGCCGGCGGCCAGTAACCGGCCGTCTTGCCGGAATGTGGCTCCATAGGCGGTTTTCTGAAACCTCGAAAGGTTTTTCACGACCAGCTTAGTGACCAAGTTGTATATTTGCACTCGCACCGAGCAGGTCACTACAAAGTTTCCCGGATCGCTTGGACTGAAGTCGATGTAGTCGATGCTGTTGTGCTCCCTGAGGAGCTCCGGTTTCTGGGGCGAAGGCAGATACAGATACAAATACAGATAAAGATACAGATTACTTATGGTAGGGGAGTCGTCCTCTGTCACGTGATGCTTACCGCTAGGCGTTCCCAGTAAACAGTGTCGGGGGTTTCTATTTGCGATCTTCTCTGAAACCTCCGCACATTTATTGGTAAAAAGCTATTTTGCATACTGGGGCCACTGGCAGATACTTGACTTGCTATTCGAATCCCGCACACACGTGTTCTTGAAATACCGCGTGAAACGGCCCAGAAGTAGTGTGACCATGCCTGTGTCTGCGCTAAATTGCAGTTGTCTATCGCTCGACGGTGGTAGCGGTTGATCTGGAAACTGGTCAGCTGAACGGTTCGTAAAGAGCTGAGTCCTAACCATCAACGAGAATTATAAAGAGGAAGCATCCAAACGAAAACAACAGCTGTAGGGCTGGCTGGTGTCACTGTTGACGCTGTTGTTATTAAGAAACGGTCACGCTACACCGATAGTTGCGACATACAACATTAAAACCTACTACAAAAGCGTATGCTGGTCATCCAAAACCTTTTCCCAGCTTCAATTCTCTGGCCGTCCCATTCAGTCAAAAATCGTCTGCGGGCGTCAGTTGCCACTGCAATACCAACGGGCACAATAGGGCCCGAATCGGACCAAGCCAGACTCCTCCCCTTCTCGTGTGTCGGGCGGTCGGTCATGACAATAACAAATTAGCGTTTAATTGAAATTTATTTGTTGTTGAGACGCGGCTGTCACGGTTCCCTAACGTCGCAGCCCATACACCACATCATACGAAAATTTCCTGCCTCGGGCTGGGAAAAGCCTTATTTAATTGGATTCGAGCGGAACCGAGGTGAGCCGTTCTTGCTGATGTGAATTGAAGACAATAAATGTGCTTGCGACTTGCCAATCGAACGAAGGAAATCCCGTGGAGCCGACCGCAGATCAACAGTTTGTCGGCTGTAGCCGGATATCGCTACCATGGAGGACGAGCCTAACGAGAAAAAGGTGCTCTGCGAAAAGATCATCAGGGACATACACGCGGTATTCCAGAAGGATGCCGATCTGTAGGTGTAACGAACTAAACTTGCCAGCCAGAGACCTATGTATATGCTGAGATTGAATGCTTTCAGGGCCTCCTTCGAAATTATACCCAAGGAAACAAACTGCAACAAGTCGCCGGTGGTGCATGTCGAGCACAACTTGGGCCTGGAGTCTTGGTGCGCGCAGCATGTCTACGACCACGCCCATCGCACTCTCGTCTTCCATCGCCGTCAGACGTGGCAGCAACAGCTCCGGACGATGCAACAGCAATCGCAGAGCGACGCCCTGGTCAAGTACCTAAACGTGGCCCTGCTGATCAATCCGGACGTAACCACATTCTGGCACATCCGTCGCCAGCTGGTGCAAAAGAACCGTCTGAGCATCAACAAGGAGCTGCAGTTCTCAGCCCTCATTCTGTCCACCAAGCCCAAGTCAAATGAGGCATTCGCCTACCGCCGCTGGCTTTACTCCTTTCAAAGTAAGTCGGGTTACTAAATTTATTGAATGCGTTAAAAACTATTCATATATCCTCATAATTAAATGTTTCAACATTTGAAGAAGCTCACCAAATAGCCAATATTTTCTTTGGCTCTCAAATTGTATTTCCGGAAGCAATAGACTTATGGGATAGCAAAATGTGTGCAGCTTCCGTCCAGATTGCCGCCCAAGGACGTGAAAAGATTTTTTTTGTTTGCTTTAAACATGCAATAACCTCCAATAATTAACTGTCTAAAATTGTCGATTCGTTTGTCCGTTTGCATTAGTTGTTCGTTTTGTTACAGCGGTGTGAGAACCGGGTATTTATAGTCGAGGCACCGGTTGACTATCCGTTTGGGGATAGTTTGGGGAAATTCCTGCATAATCTTTGGAAAGGTTTAAATTAATCTAATCGGATGTATAATATCAAAATGACTTTAAAACTGTACAAGTTCCTACGAAATTGTAGCAACTAGTCAATTCTTGTTCCCACTCTTCAGGGCCCCCATTTATAAATTAAATGATTTTGCGAAAATTCTTTTTATGTTGATTAATTGAGTGTTATTAAAACGCGGTTTGTATTTCAGGCGCCGATGCCATTGACTGGCCGAACGAAATCGGTATTTGTGAGAGGGCGGCGGACCGGTGTGCCAGCAATTACCACGCCTGGTCGCACCGACAATGGATCCTGCAGAGCGGACCCTGTCTGCTCCAGTCGGAGCTGATGCGCACTGAGAAGTTTATGCGGAAGCATATCAGCGACTACAGCTGCTACCACTATCGCCAGGTGCTTCTCAACCGCGCCTACGAGCTTTGTTTCGCCCTGCCCACCGAGGGATCGGGATCATCATCCCTGGCCAGTCTGCAGCAGTTATTGGCTCACAACTATGGCCTTGATTGCGAGGCCAAGGCCGAGGATCTTTTGAATTTGATGCTTCCCGACATTAAACCCAGTTCCGTGAACGAAAAACGCCTGCGATCCTTCCTCTACTGCTGCAATGTGGCCGCCCACGATATGCGACTTTGCGCAGAGCAGCGGATCATGTATGGGGCACGCGACTGCTTCGAGCTGCATCGTCGGGCGGCCCTAAAGTTTATCGTGGAGCAGTGCGTCCGGCTGCAGTTAGATCAGGTCAATGGACCTGCGTCCCATCCAGCAGAGCCCGCCAACAAGCTGCGATACCACCTCAGCCAGCTCGACTTGACAGGGCATTCCTTTCTAGACGCAGTACGGCATGCTGAGTTTGCGTTGGGCAGCAAACATAGGCGCTGGTGCAATCTACATTTGAGTTTCGCATATCCGGCGAATTAGTTAAAGCCGGTACGCACATTGAGATGCAGAATTAAACAGCTCAAAACGGCGTGAGTTCAAAGCCAACCCACAAAAGTCATTGGGCTCGATGCCTGTCACGATTTTTATTTCCAAATGTTGCATAGAATTAAAATTTATTAAAGAATACTTGCACAAACAACTTGCACATGTATGGCGAACTTCATGCACACTCCCAAAGACAAATGTTCAACTATCCCTGTATATCAAAGGATGTCACGATTAAATTTTGATATATGTGCATATATAAGTATATGCGTTCAACCGTATCTGTTATATTGTGTTCTTAAATGAATCCGAAACTATTTCCATAGGTTAGATCATACTCAGATGTGCGATTGTATCAATTATTATGCCAATTGTTAGTATTTCCAATCTTGCAGAAAAACAATGGATAGAGTGACCATACCTTGCTCCTGCTGCAGAGAAACCGGTATATTCAGGACAGCAGCAGCCAGGGCGCATGTTCGCACGGGATGCTGTCTATGACTCTCTAGAGAATACACAACTCATTTATCAGGACTGACAGCAATCAATTCTGAATTTTAGTGTGTTTCTGAATCAGATTGCGTGTAGTCGTGTGTTCTTTGGCGTCGGAGTGGACAGAGTTTTGAGTACTTCCTTGTTTATAAGCCTTCTAAAAAAATTAACAGCAAGACGAAAAGCACCCAATTCAACTACGAAACGGTCCTGTTCTTATCTAGCATCAGTTTTCACCTTGTCCAAGTTTACACACCTAATGTATGTGTATATTTTAAATTACATATACATATGGGCTTGGTCTGTGTGGGAGTGTCCGTGGCCGTAAAACTGCACTGTGGTACCGTCCAAATGGGCGGTAATTCATGGACAACATATAAGCACACATATCTATTGCTGTTTTTGTTTGCGCCCTATCGGTTGAATTCAGGAAGGATTAATTCCCGGTCCAGCTGAAAATTCAAATTCAGTTCTTAGCTCTGTATATTGGTAGTGCACTTCCAAAAATATCTCCAAATGCAATGCCTGATGCTTTTGTGGGCGTTTCATAATTAAAACCTACGCACATGATTTAAAACCAATTCATAATCTACAAGGTAAAATGTGAAATTCAATGTCTAAGGACATGGATTGGGAGTCCTTGGGCATCTGGGTCTTTGGGCACGACAATTAGGCTGCCCACAGTGGAAGTAACCTGATTTCCAATTAAATTAAAAGCTCATTATGAAAATCTTGTATATTACAGGTGTATTTTTCTTGGAATCTACATACAATTTTGCGTTGTAAATACACGGATCAATAAAGGCTTTAGAGATCAACATTTTTCCTAATGGGGAATGAAAATAAGCACAAGATTGAAAAATCTGTTCGTACCATAAAGTTTCGGTATTTGTTTTAGTTATTCCGAAGGTGCATACTAAACTTTGAGGTAGAGATGCAGACTGTATGTATCCTTACCCAAGTATTAAGCGTTGCGCTTCCTAAATGTGAATGAGGAAATGTAATATTAGGGATCAGGTATTAAGTGAGTATCCCAAGTCGCCTAAAGCCAACTATATAAGTATATTTTTTGCTCCTTCGTTTCCTGGATATTGGTTGTACGGAAATAGGAATCATAGCAAGCTATTAGTTGGCCCTCGTCGGCGGACAATGGATCCGCCTACACATTATCCCAAGCCATAGATATTTAATATATCTGGTTGTGGTGGTGGCGCAGGCAGGTTGACGTTAAATCGCAGGATCAACAGCATGAACAGCATCAGAGCAAGGCCAGGAAGCCAGTGACTGAGCGCTAAAGAAAGAGCGAGTAAGTGTGGGACTCGATAGGAATCGTCGCTCCCAACTCCGAGAAATAGCCAGAAATTCGGGCAATGGGAAGTCTGCCGAATTTGCATGAGCTGGAGGAGGCCGAGCATAAGCGCGAGAAGCGGCGTGAGTACGAGCTCCTTCTGGAGCAGCGTGCTAGGGACACCAGTCGGGAACGAGAGCGTCTGTCCGCCTTTGCCCAGCTAAGGAAGGTGAGTTGAATTGTTTTGTATTGCTCCGATTTTAACAATGTAGTAAACATTAGAAAAGCAAGTATGAACACTTTAGTCGAGTTATCTTGATAACGACCTACCGTTTACATTCATGTATATTCATATTGTATAAAAGTTTCAGTATTCTAGCTCTTACCGTCTCGGTATGCAGACAAAAATAGTTTTTTTTAGAAATTGCAAACTCGCGAAAAGGAGCGTGGAAAACAAATAATAAACTCGATCTGCGCAAATATGTAGAATTAGAGATACAGCTCTTTTCGTCTCGGAGAACGACGTGGTCATACATACAGACGTACGGCCATGCCTAGACCGACACGGCTGTTGACGCTGATCAAGAAATAGGGTGTGAGATCGAAGATTTCTTCTTCATTTCCACAAACAATATACTATTTGTATCTGTACAACATAGTCCGACAGACGGAAAATTTGTAGTAATGTTCCTTAAAGATTATCTAAAACTTTCGTTTTAGTTAAGTTAATAGAGCATAGGTTTCAAGAATCTCTTTAAAAGAAGGCCAAATACAATATCATAGAACACAAAACATTTAGAATTGGCCACCTATCAGTTTGTGAGCTGGTCAGCGCAAGTAATTATAATAATTGGTTGCAGAAATCGTCCTACAACGCCTATGTAATGGCCGGCCTGGGTATTGGTGGCGGATCCCTGAGTCTTGCGGTCTCTGGCAATGGTGAACTTCCCGCCGGCAACGCCAATAACTCTGGAAAATGTCTGACCACCGATTGCACCAATCCGGTGGCTACCGCAAATACATCTGCTCTGAGTGGCTTTGTGATGCTCGGCATGACCAAGAAGCACCAGCACCATCATCACAATCAGCCCCAGCATCACCATTTGCACCGTCACTCACTAACCACCAGGCATCGAGTGCTCCGCGCCAGAAACTCCGGCGGAGCACAAAACTGGGACGAGCAGATGATGGAGGTAAGTGCGCTGCGCTGGCATTAACGGGAATCTCTGCGAGTACCGGATATAACCATTCAATAGGTCCGTAGGATGACAAATAAATGTAGTAACTAGAATTTTTTCTAGAAACAAACATACTTTCGCATAAATAGTCTTTTTGTCGATTAAAATTGGGTTTATACATCTACCTAAGAGTATTTTTACTTGCGCCCGTATTTGAAGCAACATATTCCATCCATGACTTGACATTTTGAACAGTCAATACATTTGACCATAGCCGCGCAAAATCAAATAACGGTATACTACGTATTTTATATGTAATAGTCATAAGGATGTAGATCCATTGATCTTTGAATTTAATTCAAATGATTTATTCAATTCAAATCAAGTGAAAATTTCCACCTTGTTCTGTCGTTCCAGCAGCACCTTACCACATACTCGCCTTCCCCTATATCGACGCGGTCGCATCGCATCAATCCTGTATCCTCGTACCAGGTACAGGCTGCTCTTGCCCCATCCCGGCGAAGGGAGTCGATCAATAGCTCCATTGGAGCCACGTCGATCCGACGGCTGATTACGCTAAACAATCGTAATTGCCGCCATAAGGTGTCAACACACGTTCGTCGGAAGGTGTGGCGCCAATTCAGTTGCCTCAGCCTCGCCCATGGTCTTATGAACTGCGTTCTCCTGCCTGTGATGGCTTTGCAAGGCTCGAACGCCGTCTGGCACCATCGGGAGCAGTGGCTGCGTTTCGGTCCGGACGTTGGCTCTCTGCTCCTCAGTCTCCTGTTCTTGATGGCCGCTGGGATGAGCCTGCCCAGCATTCGGCTTATCCGTAGGTACGGATACACACCACTGTTGGCGGCAAACTATGTTGCTGTAACACTCTTTCTGTTGTCCCATCTCTATGCCTCGATATACACCTTACTGCCGGCGTACCTGCTCTTGGGCGTCACCCTCAGTGGGGCAGGCGGCTCCAAAGCGGCGTTGATTGTCTTTTATGGAGGCAAGCTTAGCTGCTCTCAACAGCAACACCACAACTCCTCTGATGCCCATCAGGCTCAGGATGTGATTCTTCATGAGGAGCACAAGATGTTTTGCAACCGAGATCAGAAGGTGCGGCGATTGGCCCGCTGGTTTCGCGCCTCTCAGGATCTCGGCCTGATTGTAGGAGCACTGTTAGCGTCCCTGCTTCTGGTCTGCACCAATGGAGATTGGAGCGGGGATTGTAACGCCACAGGATCATCATTCTCTAACGAAAGCTGGCCGCCGCAACTAAGAGACTTTTACAATCGCAACGAACATGGGGAAAGAGTTTGCGGTGCAGATATGTGCCCACTGCGTCTGAATTTCCTTTTGGCCACCGGCTGGACCAACGCAAGCTCTGCGACCGGCTCGTCCATATATACGGGATTCATCGAAAGCGGATCGCGGGTTGCTGGTGATTCCCTGCTCTGGTTGTACACATTCGTCTCCCTGATCGCCCTGTTGCTTTCCCTCCTTAAAGTGGTGGTGGGCAAAGTACAAGCCATTGCCGTTCAACGTTCAACTGGAGGGAACGCTTATCGGGATACATCGATTACAGACACGCTGCTCTTTGCTGGACCATTTGCATATTTCGTGGGCACGGAACAGGCTTATATGCTCGGTGACTTCCTGAGGGCATTTGTATCGTGTTCCTTGGGAATAGGAATGATTGCCGGTGCTTTGATTGGCATGGGTCTGATGCAGCTGATCGTCTCCTGCACGCTTAGTATGCTGCTCCGACATGTTAAACGGATTGTTGTCATTTGTAAGTATATTATCTAAGATTATATATATGCTCAAATATTTATTAACCATTGTATGTAAGATACAGCGATCTCTTGTGTTAAAAGATGTTAAATTATTCACTTCGTCTGGGATTATATATCCGGGATATATACCAGGTTTATATTTATATTAGTTTATATTTTTTTATTTAACGCAAGTTGCACTTAATTTATTTTAAACAAATTTTTTGTCTTCAAACGATCAGAAATTCGATTTTCATAATTTTATTAGCCATTAAATTCTTTCATATTGCACATACAGTATCGGTTAAGCTTTGCATGTCGTAAATACTCACGAAGCGCGTGACTAATAGTGTTATTTATTGTACGAACTTTTTGAAAATATCTCCATATGCAGCTATCACAATTTTTTATACCATGTACCCTAAGGTACAAATGGTACGAGTATATTAACTTTGTGAAAATGTATGTAACAGGCCCCGCTGGACAAAAATAAATGGGACGCCATTGATCCCCAAGGACCGAATATAGTACCTGGGAACGATCATTGACAGCAAGCTGAGTTAAAAGCCAAATGTGGAGGAAAGGGCTAAAAAGACAACCAATGTAATATACGCATCGCAGAAGATGCTGGGGAGCACATGGGGCCTTTTATCAAGACTTACACATTGGATTTTCATATCGGTTGTGCGACCCATCATTTTCTTGGGGTTCTGGTATGGTGGAAATATTTTTTTGCAAATACCTAATGCAAAGAGAAATAGGTCTCTAGCTCTTTGTTTGACCAAGTTATGAGCAAATATGTCGAAGAAAATACTCGACCTGCGTATACATACTATATAACGGACCTAAAGCAAAATGGAAAAACACCACTAGCTCTTACCATCTCGGCTGTTGATGCTGAACGAGAATATACAAATTAAGAAATCCTTTTATTGGATTTGTAAAAAAAAGCAAATGCTTTATTTGAGTACTGATGTTAGACTAAAGACTTAAACAATCTAGGTTCTTATTATATAGTCTCTGCTGTTGCTGCCGCCGTCGCTGCTGCCGAATGTAGTCGCTGCAGTTGTTGCGTTGGGTGTTGGGTGTCCAAGACGTGGTCCCACGGTTTGGAGGTTACGCAAGGTGCTGACCATTGGAGTTAACTTCGCTGACGCGGCGCACGTGGATATGGTGCGACCGATATTTGGTCGTTGCTCCCACGGTGTCTTATGCTGACTCGATGCGCGTGTTATCTTGGTTCATTTGCACTGGCGGTGCATGGCTTGGGGTGGTAATGTATTCTTAAAGAGTTGCAGCTTATATTTTAAAATTGAAACAAATTTTTCTTGGACAAACTTATCTTCTATTTTTTCTTTTAAAATTGAATTTGTTATGCTGCTCAACTCGTTTACTCTTGTGCTCAATTTTTTGTTTATAACTAACTACTTGTCTGTTATTGTTTTTCAATAATTCATTAATTTTGTCTGTCAATATCTCGTGATCGCTTCTGTCCGGAGAACCGGCCAGCCATTTCCACATTGTCCCTAGCGCATCTATGGACCTAGTTACCCTTTTTGGTGGGTGAAGCCTTCACCCAATCATTTCTAATTGCGCTCAATTCATATTCTTGGAATGGGAAAAGTTGGTGCGAACTACTGATATTCTTAAGGGATTCTTCTAGATTTAAAGCGACTGCTTCATATTCTTCTAAGTTAAAGACATGAATTATTTTGAACGTGCCTTCCTGTATGGATGCTATTCCCGTTTTTATCGGTATTAATTGAGAATTTGTATAGTCTAGGATAGTTGCCGCGCACTGGCAAATTGGTAGGAAGAATCTGTAATTTAAGTTTTTATATTATTTTTATGTACTATTTTTCCTGACTGTGTTTTAACTGTTGTGTTTTGATTTGTGAGGACTGTTTCTTTTTTGTATTTTGGAGTTAATTTTGATCCTAGTCTTTTGTCTACCTTAATGAAAATTGTCTCCCCTTCCTTGTATTCCCTAAATGGTTTTCTTCTTTGGTTATGATAGGCGATGTCCTCTGACTGTTTATTGCCGATAACCTTGGTGATTTCTTTCCTGTCCGTTACTAATTCTTGGGGGTCTGCTATAAGTCGGTTACCGAAAAATACGTCTATGGGGTTTCTCTTAGTGGTGGAGTGTATCGATCTATTGTATTCTAGTACTGCTTTAAATATTAAATCGTCAAAGTTAATTTGGACCTCATCTTCTTTTAGGCATCGCATTATTTCGGTTATTGTTGAATGGAATCTTTCAACTTGACCGTTGCTTGTAGAGGCATACGGTGGTGTTGTGTAGATTTCGGCCTTCAGTTGGTCTTTCAACAAAAACTTAATTGAAGCTGCGTTTAATGCCTTCTCATTATCAATGACTATCGTTTTCGGCATGCCGAATGCTATCATTATTTCGCGTAAAGGAAGTTTCAAATCTTCTGCGGCTTTTGATTTAACTACCTTTATCTGGGCGTATTTCGAAAATTTGTCTATTGCTGTTAGTACAATTTTTTTCTGAGTTATGTATAGATCTATATGGACGATCTGTCCAGGATATTTTGGGATAGGTGTTGGTTGTATTTTACCATGTTGGGGGTGCTTATCATACTTAGAAAGTTTGCAAGTTTCGCATTGCTTGACAATAGCCATCACTTTCTTCGTCAAACCAGGGAAAAACAAGTAGAAACGCTGTAGTCGAGATTCCTCGACAACGAGATACCATGTACCTCTCTTGCCGTTGCCGTGGGAAGGGGTGGGTAAAACTTTAATTGGTCATATCTTCTATATTTATTATCCGATCTGAACGTAATTTTGCATGCACGTGTTAGGCGATCATCAGACTTAGCAGATTAAAAATTACGTGGCGAAAATCTGGAAATGGCATTATCTGCATAATAGTTAAACAGTCCTAATGCAAAAAGAAACAGGTCTCTAGCTCTTATTTTGTTCAAGTTATCGAAGAAAATACAGTTTTATGCAAATTACGAAGGCGGAAAGGGGCGTGGCAAAAATTTGAAATAAACTCGACCTGCGTACACATATAACGGACCTAAAGCAAAAAAAATTACACCTCTAGCTCTTACCATCTCCGAGAACGACGTGTTCATACATACAGACGGACAGACGGACGGACAGACGGACATAGCTAGATCGACTCGGCTGTTGATGCTGATCAAGAATATATATTCTTTATAGGGTCGGAAACGCTTCCTTCTCCATGTTACATACTTTGCACAAACTTAATATACCATTTGTACCTTAAGGTACATGGTATAAAAATTTGTTGAGCATTTGGTTTTTATTTTCAATTGGGTTTCTGTGGGCACGAACATGTTCTTTGAATATCCTCTACTTGGATTTGTGTGTATCTTATTTTATAGCTACTGAAGCGCAAACTGTATATATTTTAAATTTTTCCCATTATATTTTCGGAAGTGAGCAAACCGTTTATGATTTTTGGATCAAGCCTTTCTTTTAGAATTTTTACTAAGTCTTTTTACTAAGTCTTCTTTTACTAAGTCTTCTTATGCCGATGATACTGTGGAAATGGTAATTCGAATTCGTAAGATTCCTTATTTGAAGTCAATAGTAATAATTGGTTTTTAAAGACGTTAATTGGAATACTTTCGCAAGGTATAAGGTTGTGCGCTGAACTCTCGTCGCTATGAATAGAAGCTGTGGTGCTATTTATCTGAGCACATGGAGGATTTCTAGATACGGCGTCTGCCACTACGTTAGAAGTTCCTGGTTTGTGTCGGAGTTCATGATCGTATTCTTCCAAGTAACTTTTCCATGGTTCTTGTTGCTTAACGCAAAAGTTAATGGTTGGTGATCGGTGAATATAATAACTTTAGAGGTACCGTAAAGGTACATGCGTAGTTTTTGAAGAGCCCACACTATGGCCAACATTTCTTTCTCATTTGTGGCATAGTTTTCTTCGGTGCTTGTTAGTGTACGCGAAATGAAGGTAATCGGTCTGCCGTTTTGTTCTAGTAGTGCGCCTATGGCGTAATTTGAAGCATCAGTTGTAAGCTGGAATTCTTTCGTGAAGTCTGGGTATGCAAGTACTACATCCTGCGAAACTAAGGTATTTCTGATTTTTTCGAATGAACTTTTGCAACTTTGGTCGAGGAAAATGTTTATTTTATGAGAATTATTTGTTGAAGACCGACCATTTTCTCCCCGCAATAGGGTTGTGAGTGGCTTCGCTAGTTTTGCGTAATCACGAATAAAGCGTCTGTAATAACTTGTTATCCCTAGAAAGGATCTCAAATCTTTTAATGTCTTTGGTAACGGAAAATTATTAATAGCTTTAACTTTTTCTTTATTTGTTTTTATACCGTTATTGGAAATAGTAAACCCGAGAAAATCAACTTCGTTTCTAAACAAGAAGAAACGCTGTAGTCGAGACTCCTCGACAACGAGATACCATGTACCTCTCTTGCCGTTGCCGTGGGAAGGGGTGGGTAAAACTTTAATTGGTCATATCTTCTATATTTATTGTCCGATCTGAACGTAATTTTGCATGCACGTGTTAAACGATCATCAGACTTAGCAGACTTAAAATTAAGTCTCTAGCTTTTATCATTTTGGAGATATCGATTTTTTTGCGAATACGAGGGCGGAAAGGGGCGTGGCAAAAATCTGGAAATGGCATTATCTGCATAATAGTTAAACGGTCCTAATGCAAAAAGAAACAGGTCTCTAGCTCTTATTTTGTTCAAGTGATCGAAGAAAATACAGTTTTATGCAAATTACGAAGGCGGAAAGGGGCGTGGCAAAAATTTGAAATAAACTCGACCTGCGTACACATATAACGGACCTAAAGCAACAAAAATTACACTTCTAGCTCTTACCATCTCCGAGAACGACGTGTTCATACATACAGACGGACAGACGGACGGACGGACGGACAGACGGACAGACGGACATAGCTAGATCGACTCGGCTGTTGATGCTGATCAAGAATATATATACTTTATAGGGTCGGAAACGCTTCCTTCTCCCTGTTACATACTTTGCACAAACTTAATATACCATTTGTACCTTAAGGTACATGGTTTAAAAATTCGCACTTATCAATTTGTACTTTCATATTTGCCTTGGCTAGAGTGGAAAATACTTGATCAAGATCTTGGGTATGTTCGGCTTCCGATTTGCTAAATATTATTATATCATCAATATAGACGTAACATCTCGTTCCAATATGTTCTCGTAAGATGTCGTCGAGAGCTCTTTGGAAAATAGACGGGGAGTTCTTTAATCCAAACGGTAGTCTGGTGAATTCGAACTTTCCACAGTTTACTGAGAACGCTGTTTTCTCTATGTCCTTTGGGTTAAGTGGGATCTGGTGAAAACCGCTTTTCAGATCGAGAACTGGGAAGTATTTATTTCTACCCAATTGAGCGATAATTTCCCCAATTTCTGGAATCGGGTATCGATCCGATATCGTTATAGCATTAAGTTTTCTATAATCTATAACAAGTCTATATTTTTTCTCACCAGATGCATCTGTCTTTTTGGGTACTATCCATACTGGGGCATTATATGGTGACCGTGAAGGTCTTATTATGCCATCATAGAGCAACTGATTTATTTGTTTCTCGACCTCTGGTCTAAGGGAGGCCGGGTATGGATAATGTCTGATATAAGCTGGTGACTCTGTGTTTGTTCTGATTTGCCCTTGTACCACCGTGGTGTATGTTAGTTTTTCGTCCGGTTCCGAAAATAATTCTGAATGTTTCTTTACTATTTGATTGAGTATGTCTTTCTGACATACTGTCATATGTTCTGCTCTAATTTTAATATGATTTACCGTCTGTGTTGCCATTTGTTTTATCTTTACTTTATAATTACCATTTATTATAAGGATATCATTTTTTACATCGATCACCGCATTCAGGTTTTTAAGTGTATCATTACCCAAGATACCGTGAAATGTTTTAAGAGTGGGCAATATGAAGAATTTAATTGGGTAATCGGGTCGATTAAATAAGCTAAGGTGAGTGTGGTAGGTAATCTTTGTTTTCCCTCCCACAGAATTGGCAAAGAATGGCTTTTCGTTTGGTTTTGGGTTCGGTACTAGATTTGGTTGAATATAATTTTGATTAGAACCGGTGTCAATTAAAAATCTGAAAGTTTTCCCGTTCCTCATAGCACAATTAAAGTACGGTAACGAGGAACTATATAATCTAAAAAATGTATATCAGAAGTATCAATTGCCTCTAGAACCCGATTTTCATTGGTCTGTTCGTGGTCGTACGGATTGGTCGCTCCGCTCTGTTCCCAAGTTTCATAGTAATCTTGTAGAGAGGTTTCTTCGGGATATGGACTCTCGTGATCATTATCCCCGAATTGTTCTACTTCTCCTGTAGATACATGAAACTGCCTTTGGGGTTTGATAGGCTGGTGTGCCTGCGAAAGTGGTGGTGGTCTTTTGCCGGTAAAGTTATTTGTTGGGCGATTCATATAATTTATACGATTCGACCGAATGGATGGATCTATGTCCATTGGCACTCGCTTGGGCTCTGGTTTTGGTCCATTTGGACGAAGAGGTGGGATCTGACTACTGACTTGAATTGGGCGTTGTGATTGGTATGGCCATTTTCCCATTTGCGGTTGTTGTCTATATGGCTGATACCCAGGTGGTGGAGTACGGTGACTCAAGGTGGGTTTACACATAGGCTGGTAGTTGAGTCTAGGGTCGAAGCTCTTCCACTGGTTTTGACGGTTATTAGGTAATTTGTTGTGAATCGGTGTAGGTTGTCTCGGAGGTATGATGGGAGGCGGTAGCCTGGATCTCGGAGCAAACATATTTCTGTGCTCTTGGTTTTCAAGCACAGTACAGAGATGCAAGGCATGGCTTAAGTCTCTTGGTTCCTTGATACCGAGATGTCTTGGTAAGTCACCGTTGAGACCTCTCACAAATATGTCTAGAGCTTTTCCGCGATAGACGCTTGTTAATGCTCTTATAGCTTCCGGAGATTTCTCCGTTGCTCCGATCTGGTTAGAATCAGTGACAAATTATGATAGATTGCTTGATAAAATTTGTGAACAGTTAAATATCCCTGCTTTAATGAAGACATTTGGTACTCGAGGGTCTTCAAGTCCCTTTGGTCGGCATAATGTGCTGTAAGGCACTTCGAGATTGCCATCCAGTTTAGGGGGGTATTATACGATTCAAGGACTGTTTCGGCTTTGCCAACTACTTTAGTTCGAATGGCAAGAGTAACCAGATAAAATCTGTGCGAATTTTCTTGCCCCTCAAACATGCCTATTATTCGATCTACGTTCTTTTTCCAAGAGTTAAACATTGTTCTATCTCCTGAGAATTCTTTAATTAACTTACAAACATCTGGGACCTTATCTTGGTCATGACCTCCTACTGGATTCGCATATGGTATGTTACTAAAGTGATCATGGCCATACACAGTTGCTTCTGAAGGGATTATTTCTTTAATTAATGCTCGAATAACATCTTTTAACTCTGGGTCAGCTATCGGGGTGCTATTGGCGTTTGGTGCGCTGCTTCCTGGTTTGGGGCTACCTGCTAGGCCAAGGTTAGCCATGACTGTTGTTAAACGGTCTGGCATTATTTAATAACTATGGTTTACTAATTCGGACATAATGAACCAATGGATAATTTTAAGCGGACCACTTCTTAGAGATTATTTTTATATTTCGATTCAAAATTCAAATATCAGATTTGGAAATGTTGTGAGATTTTAAATGACTTAACTATGTCTCAAGTGTTTTGTTAGTTTGTTTTCAAAGTTGTTATTGGAATATATATTTTTTTATTTTAAAACCAGTAGCTGGTTGGTTCCTTCTATCCTCGAGGGTCCCTTAGGAATCGAAGGATTGGAATTTGTTATACTGCGTGTGCAGTGTGTTATATTTTCGTTATCTTTTTGCGCTTTTTATATGAGTTCGCTTAAATTTCCTGTTAGTATGATTTCTCTTAATCTTATCTCCCTCTTGTTTTTCTTTTTTAATATTTCAATATAGTGTTACTTAGATTTTCTATCTTTGAATTTTATTTTTTTCGTTACTTGGGTTTTGTTTTAATTTTCTATCTTTAAATTTATTTTTTGCTTTAAATTTTCATTTTTGAATTTTCTCTTTACTTTAATTATGATTTTACTTTAATTTTATATCTTTGATTTTTCTTTTTTTTCTTTTGTTAATACAAGTTTACTTAAATTCTCTCTTACAAATAATAGTACATCCGGCGAATCTGTCCTGTGCTGGTCCTTCCGATGTCTCCTTTTCCTCCTGAGCGTCTTGCAATGGTTACTCGGGATCCTTAGCGACACTTCAATTTGCACAGTTGTCTGCGAACTGGTCTGACAGACTTTGTCGGCGGTTTTCGTTATTTTTCCGGCCAAGCGAATTAGAAACAGTTCGATCGCGAGGAATCTTTTTGTATTCCTTATAACTCGCACTCGCGTCGTGGCTTACTTTGAAGGCACTTATACCTTAGTTTTGCTAGGTGATTGATTTAGTCACTAGCACGAGACGCGAAAGTCTTCTGTATTTTTCACTCATCGTTCAGGCCCCTGTTCGGGCGCCAATTAAGAAATCCTTTTATTGGATTTGTAAAAAAAGCAAATGCTTTATTTGAGTACTGATGTTAGACTAAAGACTTAAACAATCTAGGTTCTTATTATATAGTCTCTGCTGTTGCTGCCGCCGTCGCTGCTGCCGAATGTAGTCGCTGCAGTTGTTGCGTTGGGTGTTGGGTGTCCAAGACGTGGTCCCACGGTTTGGAGGTTACGCAAGGTGCTGACCATTGGAGTTAACTTCGCTGACGCGGCGCACGTGGATATGGTGCGACCGATATTTGGTCGTTGCTCCCACGGTGTCTTATGCTGACTCGATGCGCGTGTTATCTTGGTGCATTTGCACTGGCGGTGCATGGCTTGGGGTGGTAATGTGGGGCGTAAACTTTGGTCATTGCTCCCATGGTGTCTTATGCTGAATTGTTGCGCGTGTTGTCTTGGTGCATCTGCACTGGCGATGCACGGCTACGGGTTATGGTAATGTGTGGCCTTAACTTACATATATACTCTATGGGTCGGAGACGTCTCTTTCTGCCTGTTACATACATTTGCACAAAGTATACCTTTTTTAAAATATACATTTTTTACCTTGAGGTACATGGTATAATCACGGATTCCAAAGTCACTTTGGTCTGTTATGTATACAGGTATTGCCTTTCGATTGCGTGTAGGTACAAGCATATGTACGTATTGGACACTTTAAAATTAAATATACATATACTCGTAGATAAAAATAAGCCGAAGGCAATCAAAGCAATTGCATCTCTTTCGATTTCAGTGGCTGGCTTCTTCTTCCAATCGTGCCTGCTTCTGGCATTGTCCAGCTGGAAGCCATCGAGTGATGACAGCGCTCTGTTTTACGTGATTGCCGCCTCTTGGGGTGCGTGCAACGGCATGTGGGAGACTCTGCTCCTAACCCTGGTAACTCTTAATCATGCCGCTCATGTGACAGAGGTCTCAGCACCGCTTCAAGGACTTCGCTTCCTAGGACTCGGACTGACGTTCGCGGGGCATGGCTTCCTCTGCGAGTCGATGAAGATAATCGTGCTGGTCGTGCTATTAGTGATCAGTGTGCCGCCGTATGCAGCACTGGAGACCCGCTTGGAGGCGCAACGCAAGGCCACGCTTATTAGCTTATGACGCAGCGTCTTCAGCTAGTCCCGACGCCAACGACGGGGCACTGTTGCCAGAACGCACACCATGTGATTTCAGAGGAATCAGAACCAGAAGCAGAAGCAGCGCAGCCACAGCAGGAATCAGGCCTTATCAGATTTAAAGTCAACTTAATAGTATTGATCGAGAGATACAAGTTAAAAAGCTATCGAGGCTACCGTTAAGTATTCCTAAGCATTTCCGAGGCCGGTGGCTTAGGGTAATAAATTTTTTAACTCATTTTCCCGGCAAACAAAATAAGTTTTGTATGCCACTAGAAAATGCAGGGCTGCAAAGAATAATAAATAAAGTCGAGTGACGCGAATATAAATACCGCGTCTTCAGCTACCGCCTCCTTTTAAGGATATGGATTTTTAATACCCATATAATGCCTAGAACATGGGAATAAGATATTAATTCATCATTAAACAAGTAAAAACAAGTTAAACAAGTAAAAACGCTGTAGTCGATATTTCTCGACAACGAGATATCATGTACCTCTATTGCCGCGGCATGCCGTCGCCGGGGCAAGGGGTGGGTATAACATTAATTGGCCATATCTTCTATATTTATTGTCCGATCTGAACGTTACTTTGCATGCACATGCCTTACAATCAGCGGACTCAAAATTATGTCTCTCGATTTTACCATTTCGAAGATATAGCTCTTGCGAAGGATATATGTACAACATGCGGAGGTGAAAAGGGGCATGGCAAAAATCTGGATATAACATTATAATGTCTTAGGACAACGGACCTAATGTAAAAAGAATTTTGTCACTAGTTCTAATTATGGTAATTTAAGTAGATGCAAATTTCTAAGGCATGCAAATTTCTAAGGCGGAGAGGGGCAGAGGTTATATTGGGCGTAACTATTTACGTTTATGTATGTAAAGCCTACAAATACCATATGTTCCTAACGGCCATGCCCACTCTCGCCCCGTAACGTTAACATATATACATCGTTAGTTGTTGGTCAATACACTCGACTATAGCCATTTATAAATGTTCCATTAACTTAAGTGGGGATCTTGTTAATTTTTATACCATGTACCTTAAGGTACAAATGGTATATTAACTTTGCGCAAATTTATGTAACAAGCAGAAGGAGACGTGTACGATATCTGTGATGAATTATTTGAAAAAAAATTAAAATAAAAAAAATGGTTGATAAAGAAAAGCGGTACATGGTGGTATCTCGTTGTCGAAAAACCTCGACTACAGCATTTCTACTTGTTTTATTTACCTGCATTTGCAGCCCTGATGCATGTACGAAACATCAAATCGTATCCCTTTGCCTGTTTTAAAGATACTTCTATGGAAATCTGCATTTGGGGGAGACTGAAACGTCATTTTAGACTTTTACATATTTACAAAAGAGGTCTCTCCCGATATTTACATTCTAATTGTACAATTTGCCAGTGCCAGAATGTTGTTCCATGTCTGAAAAGTTGTATTGTATTATACGAGTATTTAAAAAATATGACGAAAGAAATCGACAGAGACATGCACGGAGGGAGAAAGATTTTAGGGAGAGTTAATCACACAAGAGGCAAGAACAATGCACAGTTATATAATGTAAGTCGATACCAAGATATGGTATCAAATCATGTATCTAACTACTAGACGAAACGCGAATACATTATACCATTGACCGTGGATTTACTAAAATAAAATTTTATCGTTGGCTTATTCAAATAGCACTCCAGTGAAAAAATCCGTACCAAGCGAATCCGAAATTAATACTCGTACTTGTATGTTAATCTGTGTTATGCCCCGATTTCTCAGATTTCAACACTTAAATAAATATTAGGTAACAGAAAACGTAATGGGAAATATAGCTTCAACTGTTATATTAATAAGGTGAAATAGTAAAGCTTAGGATATACGAGCAATGTTAACATTTTGAACATTTTGAGATCAAACATTTTGCAACAGTTGACAGCTTAAACAGCCGATTTTATGGATCGCAAACAGTACTATATATACAAATGTAGGCACTATTCTTAACGATTGCTCCAGCGTAATGCATTACAGGTTTATCTAGTTCCAATGTCGATTTCTACGTGAAAGGATGTACTATATATCTTATATTGTATGCATGCATTTAGGTTGAAAGCTTCTTATTCGAATAAAGAATCTGTAATCCGAATCACACCTATAATAATTTACATTTTAATTTAATTCAACTTTTCCGGCTTTTAAAATTGCATCAAAGAACTTTTAATAAATACAAATAATTTGTTTACGCCATGCATTGTATGTGAATATATTAACGTGGATGAGTTAATAAAATGAAAAAAAGTCACAAGACCAGCAAAGAATCATTGAGCTCCACTAAATTTGTGAGCGAATTATAACTAATCGTGAAGTTTTAGGATTAAAAAGTGCCGATCAAATTAATGTAAGCCGCAAGACCATCATCTAAAGACTTAAAACGAGTATTATCGGCGTATTCGGGACTTCATCGATATTTCATGTAACTACTTATTTTCATTATTGCTCGTTTGCCATACTGGCTTTATGGTATTCAGATTTGGGAATTCTAAATCTAACTATAAAAGGATTTAGATGTTACAGAACCGGATAATACGTAAGATAACAGACTGTCCCTGGTACGTGCGTGGCACAACGCTCCATAGAGACTTAAAGCTGCATACTGTGGAATAGCAGATTGGGAGACACACAAGCCGTTATATTGATAGACTTGGAAGACACCGTAGCTTACTAGCTACGATTCTACACATAAGCTAAAAAAAATTATTGCTCACGCGAAGGGATGGAATCAGGGAGGCTTTCAATAGGCTACCATCCTATTCAGCCATTTCACTGCTGAAATAGCAGCCATCCTTCACGCATATGCGGAAAAACAAGTAAAAAAAGTTGAGTGACTCGACTATAAATACCCTGTTCTCAGTTTTACCGGGTTCTTTATACATTATAATAGAATTAAAATTTTGGGCGCAACAAATTTTCGTAATTTGGTGTTTGGAGGTGTGTGTGTGTGAGGGAAGTGAGCGCCATGTTTCTATGGAGAAGCTTGTGGGCGCAACATAAAAAAAAGTACCAAGGACCGAATATAGTACCTGGGAACGATCATTGACAGCAAGCTGAGTTAAAAGCCAAATGTGAAGGAAAGGGCTAAAAAGGTAACCAATGTAATATACGCATCGCAGAAGATGCTGGGGCGCACATGGGGCCTTTTATCAAGACTTACACATTGGATTTTCATATCGGTTGTGCGACCCATCATTTTCTATGGGGTTCTGGTATGGTGGAAATATTTTTTTGCAAATACCTAATGCAAAGAGAAATAGGCCTCTAGCTCTTAGTTTGACCAAGTTATGAGCAAATATGTCGAAGAAAATACTCGACCTGCGTATACATACTATATAACGGACCTAAAGCAAAAAGGAAAAACACCACTAGCTCTTACCATCTCCGAGAACGACGTGTTCATACATACAGACGGACAGACAGACGGACATGGCTAGATCGATTCGGCTGTTGATGCTGAACGAGAATATACATTTGCACAAAGTATACCTTTTTTTTAATATATAGGTACATTTTTTACCTTGAGGTACATGGTATAATCATGGATTCCAAAGTCACTACTGTTATGTATACAGGTATTGCCTTTCGATTGCGTGTAGATACAAGCATATGTACGTATTGGACACCTTAAAATTAAATATACATATACTCGTAGATAAAAATAAGCCGAAGGCAATCAAAGCAATTGCATCTCTTTCGATTTCAGTGGCTGGCTTCTTCTTCCAATCGTGCCTGCTTCTGGCATTGTCCAGCTGGAAGCCATCGAGTGATGACAGCGCTCTGTTTTACGTGATTGCCGCCTCTTGGGGTGCGTGCAACGGCATGTGGGAGACTCTGCTCCTAACCCTGGTAACTCTTAATCATGCCGCTCATGTGACAGAGGTCTCAGCACCGCTTCAAGGACTTCGCTTCCTAGGACTCGGACTGACGTTCGCGGGGCATGGCTTCCTCTGCGAGTCGATGAAGATAATCGTGCTGGTCGTGCTATTAGTGATCAGTGTGCCGCCGTATGCAGCACTGGAGACCCGCTTGGAGGCGCAACGCAAGGCCACGCTTATTAGTTTATGACGCAGCGTCTTCAGCTAGTCCCGACGCCTACGACGGGGCACTGTTGCCAGAACGCACACCATGTGATTTCAGAGGAATAAGAACCAGAAGCAGAACAGCGCAGCAACAACAGGAATTAAGTCTTATCAGATTAAAAGTCAACTCAATAGTTTTGATCGAGAGATACAAGTTAAAAAGCTATCGAGGCTACCGTTAAGTATTCCTAAGCATTTCCGAGGCCGGTGGCTTAGGGTTATAGGGTATAGTTCGTTTCAACTTAAGCAGGGATCTTGTTCATTTTTATACCATGTACCTTAAGGTTCAAAAGGTATATTAACCTTGTGCAAATGTATGTAACAAACATGAACACCGCGTTCTAGGAGATGCTAAGAGCTAGAGGTGTAATTCTTTTGCTTTGGTGTGTTTTAATTGCAGGCAGATAAAGTTTATTTCAATTTTTGTCACGCCCCTTTCGGCCTTCGTAAATTGCATAAAATTGTATTTTCTTCAACATTTTTGCCCATAACTTGCACAAAATGAGAGCTACAAATTTTTTTTGCATTATTTCCGTTTAACTATTACGTAGATAATGCAATTCTTGGATTTTTGCCATTTTTACCGTCCTCGGATTTGCAAAAAATCTATATCTTCGAAATGTGAAAAATATTTAGATATATAGAAGATATGACCAATTAAAATTTTAAAATTTTTCCTTTCCTAGGCAACTGTATGCCGCACATTCTGGGGGACGTCGTCCGTCTCTTTATTGACTTCAATTCTATCGCACGTGTATACATACAGAAGTGTGTGTATGTATGCACGTGCTGATTGTTTGGATTTCAACACGAAAATTTGGTGTAATATTTGAAAAAAAAAAATGGTTGATAAATAAAAGAGGTACATGGTATCTCGTTGTCGAGAAATCTCGACATCGTTCCTACTTTTTCTGCATTAGGTCCGTTTAATATATACGAAGATAATGGTGTTCTCATATTTGTCACGCCCCTTTTTCGCAAATTTTTCGAAATTTGCAAAAGGATGGTAAAGGCTTGAGTCACCGCCACATATTTATACATACCTATGTATAACATATGGATCGGACAATAAATATAGAAGATTAAAGTTTAAGCCACCCCTTGCCAGTACTAATGCCCGATGTACTGCTTTGACAAGCAGTACAATTCGTTGACAAGCAGAATCATTATTTGACAAGCAATTCTTAATAAGCAGTGCTTTGAAAGGTGACCAACGGCAATGTACTGCTTTGACAAGCAGTATAATTCGTTGGCAAGCAAAATCATTATTTGACAAACAATTCTTAACAAGCAGTGCTTTGACAGGTGACCAGCGGTGCACACAAAACCTTTTCATTAATTTCAATGACAAAAAAAATAGAAGATAGACGAAATAGATACATGGTATCCCGTTGGCGAGTAATATCGACTACAGCGTTTCTACTTGTTTAGTTCTTATCCGAGAATTTGGTAAAGAATCTCTTGTCCGACCCTGAAAAATAAAATTGACAACGTCCGGAATGCAGCAAAAAAAATCGAATTATTATAATACAATTTTTTGTTACCTACCTCCGTGTCAAAAATCAAACTTCTACGTGTGTCATACATACCTTATGGATAGTAACTTATTAGGTTATAGTAGGCCAGTTCGCTCGACCTCTATTTGCAAGAGAGTGCAGCACACAGATCCTTGCTGTCCCTAGCGGTTATTTGGGGCGTTCATTGAAATCCTTAGTGAAATAGAGCACGAGCACGACTTTTTGCTAATGTCAAAAGTCCACTCGGGTCTAGTTGACTTATATGCTCCAGCGATGTGAGGATCGCAGAGAATATCGGCTTGCGTAGTCTTTTAATCTTAAAGAGTTAAGTCTATTCAGAAACGAAAAACAAGAAGCCTTTTCCATGTATGACTGAATAACTCAATTGAAATATAATGTAATTTCTTCAAAAATGAGTTTCTATTTGTCGTATCTTTTTGATAATAACTAATTATATTTTCCACCTCATCCAGCGTAGCTCCAGTTTGATTAGCCCTCTTTTTGGATCTTGTTTCTCTCGGTGAGCATACCGTCGCCTACACGCACGCAATACATTTGCAAGTGAGCTTTCAATTTTGGAGCTCTTTACTTGATTTTGGTCTCTTCGGAACTGAAATTTCCCTGAAAATATCCCTATCTTGGCGCGCATTTGAAATTAGGAAATGAATTTTAGGCACGAAATGTGCAATAATTTGGTTTATTTTTAATCCAGAGGGTAGAGTTGTAATTCCGATGGAGTTTTGAAAACGCTCTTCATAATTTGTTTGTATCTGCGAAATGTTAATGATAGTTCCATAACTAATTAAAAATTGCAACACTGCCAATAGCAGCTGCTTGTGCCGCTTAAAACGAAGACATACGCGCGTAAGACGCAGTGGACAATTCTCAATCGTCGCCCAATTTGCCGCATAGATAGGCCACTCCATATTCGCCTGAGAAAAAGGGGCAGTGAGCCTTTAAATCGCCTGAGAAATACGGGCAGTGCCAAAGAGTATCTTATATAGAATAGCAAATTTTCGGACTCTCACGCTGGCGTTACCGGTCTGGAGGAGTTACTCTATGATATGAGTTACTCTATGCTTAAACTAGGACACTTGAATGAGTTTACTGATCACGCGAGTTGGGGGTGAAGACATAGAGTAACTCATATAAGATACTCTTTGCAGCTGGCAATTTGCTACTCTTTATATAGATACTCTTTGCTCTGCCGGAGTGGCTGAGTTAATTTCTGTTTACATTTGGTGCGGCGGTCGCAGCTAGGCTTAAGGAGTTGAATTGCTTGGGCATCAAATGTGGCTGTGACTTGATTGGCCGTTTAGACTGTGGGGTTCAGTTTGCTTAGATAAAGATTTCGGACTTTGGACTTAACGCAAGTTTATGTCCAAGGGATTCGATAAGTGGATAATGGAAATTTTGGGTTATTCGGATAAGTGGAAATTTCCATTAGGATTTGTTTACGGTCAGCAATAAACTCTTTCTGGTGTTCGTGAATATAATTATCAAGAACTTAATAATGAAGTATTGTGAAATACATGGTATGTACTTAGGTCTAGGTTAGACTTATTACAAGTTGTCGGTGTGGATATGTCACTATATATACTTTATGGGGTCGGAAACGCATCCTTCTCCCTGTTATATACATTGCACAAACTTAATATACCATTTGTACCTTAAGGTAATGGTATAAAAATCTACCAGTTTTGGTACATTTATTCGAGTCTAAAAACCCCGCATTAAAAAGCACCATCTTCCGGTACACGATCTTTCTAAAGAAGCGCCATTTTCCGGCCACATTATCTTCCCAAAAAAGCACCATCTTTCGGTCATACCATCTTCTTAAAAATGCACCATCTTCCGGTCACAAGTAATGTTGTTAGAAAAGTGACATTAGAGATTTATATTTTTTGCCCACAAATGTCGCTTATTACGAATTTGGAGTCCGTTTTTATACCACGTACCTTAAAGTAGAAATGTCTTATTTACTTTGCATACAGGCATAAGAAGACGTGTCTCTGACCCCATAAGGTATATATGTATGTATATTCTGGATCAGCATCAACAGCTGAGTCGATATAATCATGTTCGTCTGTCTGTCTGTCTGTCTGTATGTATAAACACTTCATTCTCGTAGATGGTAAGAGCTAGAGATGTAATTCTTTTTGCTGTAACGGAGTATATACAGGAGAACCCGACTTTACTGTGGCACGCTATAGTTTCCGGCTCAAACTCGTCGGCTTAGGGGGTAGTGGTCTCGCTTCGGACGGATCGTACAAGTTGCGCCTTAATAATTAAAAAAAAGTCGAGAATTCAGAGTGCTAGCGACATAATGAATGTAATAAGGAACTGTAAGAATTTACTAGAAATATTCAAATTCAACGAAGACAGGGGGAAGAGACAGAAGTGCGAGATGTGTAAATTAATAGGCCTTGCGTCGATGGGGAGTCCCTCGCAGCTGTCCAAAGTATTTAGAGATGCTGTAGACTCTACAGTGTAGAGTTTCCCTCGCTGCAGTCTCGTTAAGGTGTTGCACGTTAACTGGTGAATAAGGACGTTTACGTTGGAAGGGTGACTGCCCTTCTTTACCTGCTGGCCTAGAGACTAAGACAGTTTGGTATTGATAAGTCTTTAGCGACAATTGTCGGAGTTTGCGTATCGAGAGCGTGTGCTCTTTATTCGAAGTCTTGACATGAACTGAATTTAAACAAGTAAGAACGATTATAGTCGAGTGACTCGACTATAAATTCCCGGGTCTCTGTTTCACCTGGTTTTTGACACATTAAAATAGCATTGAAATTTTGGGCGCAACAAATTTTCGTAATTTGTGTTTTTAGGTGAGTGTGTGTAGAGAAGTGCGCGCCATGTTACTATGGATAAGCCTGTAGGCGCGAGCATCCGGCAAGACGCTGAAACAGCAGTTTGTCCGTAGTTTACTTCTGGACGATCGGTCACTGCCGTCGCCCGGTTGACTTAGTTATCTTGTAAACAAGGCGAGACCACTGATGTTGATGTGGTCGCAATCTATAATCACCATCCTTAACATTAACTCTGGAGACCCAGACCTACGACCGCTAAGGCATTAGCCGAGTTGAGATAAATGGAAATTAGTTAAGCTTTATGATTAAATTGCGACAAGGTTTAATATTCAAGATAAGTCTTAATCCTAACATAGAATTCAAAGGGACACTCTGCTTGCATAAATATGTGAAGTTCGAACGTATTAAAGTTAATGTTAATGTATGACATAAAAACTATGAATATAATGATATTGATGTGACTTTAAAAGGGTTTCTTTCTTAAACGAATTTTTTTTTTAATTTTAAACATTTCTCTCGGACAGTGGTATCATAATCATATGGACGTCAAACTCGATCGGCAATTTTAGATTCACCAGTATCTCGATAATCTCTGTTACTTTGCAAACCTTAAAACTTTTATATTTGACTCCCTCGTTTAATTTATAGCATCGCCGAAAGAAAAATAGAATGGAGATCCTTAATATCGGGGCTTTGAGTTTTTAGAGATATTTACCTACACTAAAAGAAACTTTGTTTAGTAAGTCAATTATGTGTGGAATTAAACTAACAAAAAAACATATACCTATAAATAAAATTTGAACTTCTAAACAGATATCAAATCTTAACAAGCTACAGATTAAATTAACATTTTTTGTTTTTTGAGAAAACATTCTCGAGCTGACAAGAGGGTCCGGTGTGTTGGTGATCCCGGCACGAAAGTGTTTTAGCTCCTCCTCCTTATTTTCCATGGCTGAGACGCAATGCCTTATGAGTTCGGGGCTGGGTTAAGGGGCCGGACTACTCCAAGAAAAAAGTCACGGAGGTTAGGGTATGCCGATTCGCACTATTTAAAATGTATACCTACTCAAGGATCCTGCCCCCCGAATTTCTGAGTAAAATGGTTGGCTGGCCGACAATGCAAGGCTACTAGCCCCGCTTGGATGACGGTCAATTTGCCAATGGCTGGACAAAATGGGGTTATTTAAACGGGTTCCAATTCCACACATAATTGACTTACTCTGGGACTATTTTCCTTCTCACTAATTTGTGCCTTGAATGACTTGCGTTTGTAACATTAAATGCGCGGAAACAATCCGATTTGAAATCTTTACAAAAAAAACACTAAGGTTAAGACCATTATTAACAATATACAGACTCGTCTGTATTCTCTCTCTTGCTTTAGAACGACCCGCTAATCTTCCCAGATTCCTATATGCCGGTGGTCCATTCGAAGCATAGCCGGGCACTTTATCTTTGGAACTTGCTAGCGTCACCTAGCGTGCGTATTTATGCGACACAATTGCATCTCTACAACTTGTCCACTATAAACATCGGCTGCACACTGTAACGGCCAACAATAATTTCCATTTTACGGCTATTTAAATCCACCGCAGAGTATAAAGGGCTATTTTTACCTGCGGCAGCATTTTTGAGAGGGTTATTGGGAAGCTTGGATTCCCTTTTTCTAGGAGACTTTTGTTTTACATGGCCATAATGGGTTCACTTCCTACTTTCTGCAAAACATCAAGCAACTTTTAAAAAAAAGATGAGTATAAAAGGGTTATACATATGATCGCGACAAATACCCTATTTTATGGGATATGTCGCGAATCCTAATTGTTGTTTGGTGCCACTTGTTGTTTTGCACAGTGTTGACTGCTGCACACCAATTTTGCTGTTCAACTATGGAATACTGCACACACTCGAATCCGAGGTCTAGCTACCCCGATCAGATCGACCCCGAGTGATGAGTTCAAGTGAATCTGATGAACTTTTCTGCATTGATTTTTTTAAGGCTAGAAAAAAATCTTCATCTGATAAGAGAACATAAGGTACACAGCATATTAGTTAACGATAGTTAACCGGCAATTGCATTCTTTAACTCCCTATACTAAATCAATGCAAAATCGGTCTCTTTTCGTAGGTGGTACTCTTACTAAAAGAGTATTAGTGCTACGGGTCAAACATAAGGTGCACTACGACCTTTGAAGCCACGTCAACTACGGAGATGAACCACTAGAAATAATTTATAGACATATGTAACATTTACTAACCACTTCGATCTGACTGTTATTGAGATTGACTTGGCCTTATAAAATATTTGTGTCCGGGATCTAGAATATTTGTACTTATTGCTATGCTAAAGCTTTGTACTTACGCGGCTCAAAGCTTGAAAAGAGAAATACTCAGTCTGTGTCTGTGCCTGTGTCAGTCTCTGTTTGCGCTGCTAGCTTTTTTAATTACTGGAGCGGTATTAGGTATTGGCTGGTTCACATTCAAAGTAGTTTATTTTCTCGCTTGAACACAGTGAGATGGCTGATTTTATTCATGTAGATACAGCCCTGTGCCACAACGCCTGGAGTGGAAAGGTCACCGAGCTCATTGCCTGGTACGAGAGTAATCCCAATCTTCCTGAAAAAATAGGTATGTAGTCCGGAGAATTGAGGAATGTGCAACTGGCCATGTTGAATCTTCACTATAATGTGTATATGTATGAACATAACATTATTAGCAATGGATTGATTTTAGCCCTTGTGAATGATCCCAATTTGATTCTATTGCAAATTGGGAAACAAGGTCATGGGGTACCAAGTCAATAGGCGACGCAATTCAATTGAAAACTTAAAACTATTAGTAAAAAGCTTACCGTAGGCCTATACATACTGATTCATAAAGTTTTCAACGTATGTAATCACATGAGTAACTCTTACGAAGAACAGTTACATATATCGTTTCGGTAAACGGATTACCGAAACGATTATTGGACATGAAACTTAAAATGATTGCTGGGTCCGGGTGTGTGAGGAGTGCGTAGCATGTTCGTGAAGAAGCTTATGGGCTCAACACATTTTTGGCATGTTTTGGTCGGGGGCGGCTATAGTTGACTGATTTTTCAAAACGGATTCATACTCGGGCTCCAGTGCAATTGAATTTAGCGATTTGCGGGGGTGGGTGGGAGGCAGCCGATTTTAAAAACAAAGTTGTACTGACCTGGTATCACAAAAAGGGCCATTGGAATTATGTATTTTATTGTAGTCCCCCAATTCATACGGACAGAGGCCAATATGCCTAGATCGACACGTATTAAAAATATACTTATGTATGTACCGGTATACGCCTAATTGGGTCGAAAATTCCTCCGTCTCCCTGTTACATAAAATCTTACGAATTTAATATAATTTAATAAAATGGCAAGAAAAATACTATAAAATTTATAAACTTTAGAGCAAACAAATATACAGTTCTTTGAAAGGCGGAAGTACTAAACGCACCTATTGCAAATTTAGTTATGTCTTTAGCTCTTACCATCTCGAAGATTTTGTCACATACATACATATGTGGACGAAAAGAAAGGTTTATGCAAATTACGAAAGGGGCTTGACAGAATTTTATATAAACTTGACCTGCGTAAACATATATTGTGCAAATATCAGAAAAGTTTGCCACGCCCGCTAATGCACATGAACACAAAAATTTCACCAAGTTTTACGTTTCACCCGAATTTCAATACTAACATAATAAAAAAGTCTGTGTTTTCACCCTCCTAAGCAAGCTTTGAAAACGTACAAAAAATTCTAATAAAAGTACCTATCATTTTTAGGCACTTAAAAAATGGTTTATTTCAGACACCTAATTGAAAACATTTTTTGGAATAATTTCAATCAATAAAATTGAGATTATATATTTTCTTTTTATTGTTCTCAAAAAGTATACAGAAAATTGGAAAAATCTTAAAAATTAATTCTTAAATTCTATTTATATGTGTATTATTATATAACAAATATGGAAATCTTTCAAACTAAATATTAAATTTTAACCCATATATAAAGAAGCGTTTTGATCTCAAGGTCTTCCAAAGGTTCAGACAAGTTACTACTATCACTGGAGTATCCATCATTTCAATAAAACTTTGCTCTAAAATATGTCTTGAATCCGTTAGGGGTTCATTGCATACGCCCAGCTCTGATGGCAGAGGCTCCTCACAGCGTCGATTCATTGCCTTCAGGTCATTCATTATTTTTTACGCTCAGACCAGCTTAATCTCTGAACACTCATTTTGGCTTCAAGTTAGAAATTTCAGTTTAAACAACTTGAAACACTTATATACTTTTCTTTTATTTTAATCACTTTCTTACACTTTAAAAAGCACGTCCAGGTTGCACTTCGCTAGTGTTCAAACTGAATAGAATGGTCAATTTTACAACATATGTATTGCGTTAAGCGATCTGCACACCGTTATTTTAATCGAGGTTTTAATCGCAGCTCCGAATATGATCACACTCATATAGCTCTTTTTAAGCCAATGTGGAGCAACCACCAAATTTTCTCAGAAAATGCTCTTCTTTTTGTGCCGACTTAGAAAACACTCTTAAAATACGCTCTTTTTCGGACACGTAATTTAGAGGCCTCCTAAATTTGTTTGCTGGGTTGTTTGGATATAAACAAAATATTTGATGAAATTTGATGAAAAAATAAATGGTTGATAAAGAAGAGAGATATGTTACATGGTATCTTGTTTTCGAGAAATCTCGACTACAGCGTTTCTACTTGTTTTTTGTTGCAATTATAATTGTTATACTTGCTGTAGTTCTGTACCACTCTAAAAGGAGCTTTGCGTCCAATAAACTCTATCACTTAGAACCCATTATCATGCTGCGGTTTCTGAAGTGCATGTCCTTCGATGTGGCCAAGACCAAGGCACTGGTGGAACTCAACTATGGACTGCGTAACAAGAATCCGCATCTCTTTATGGACCGCAATATGGAGGACGAGATGACGGCCAAGTGTTTGAATGCATCGTTAGTTTGAAATGTGGAAAATCTAAGTTATCCAAACACAGCCGAATAAAAAATAATATGTAAATATGTACATGTATTTCACAGAGATTTGTTGGTATTACCCGGCCTAACACCCGAGGGTCATAAGCTAATATTTTTTCGCTTGGTCGATTTGGATCCGCTTTCGGTATTATCGTTATGTCTTATATTAAGATATTATTATTTTCCATATTGAATTTTAGCGTAACTCCGTAGAGGAGTGTAAAATCTTTTTTATGCTGAGTGACGCCCGATTTACATTGCCTGATGTTCAAATAAAAACCGATGGGGACTACGCGCTAGATGAATGTGATATAGCCAACGGTGATGTACAAATAGTCGATATAAAAGGCTATACACTACGGCATTTAGCCTACCTTTCCATATTTGTGCTTCGGGTACATATGAAGTTCCTGCAGGAGGCTTACCCATCCCGGCTACGAACCATGCATATCATAAATTGCCCCTCATACATAGACCGATTAATTTCCATAATGTCTCCGTTTTTGCGGGAAGAGGTTCGCAATCTGGTAATGCCTATTGCAATTTAAAAATCATAGTTATTAAAATCATCTACGTTTTAGATAAAATACCACAGTGAGGGGCTAGAGAGCCTTTACGAAGAGGTTCCAAGGGATATGCTACCAGACGAATATGGGGGCAAGGCTGGCACAATAGCCGAACTAAAAAAAAATAACCTTGAACTTATGCAAGAAAAAAGGTTTGAACTGAAGATCAAAACAAAATGGGATCTTAAAATGTTGATAAATGTTTCTGTTACAGCGCATATCTTAGCGATGATCTATACTGGAAGGCAAGATCGCAGGGCAAAAGCCGCTGGTCCTGGTTCTGACTTTTTTGTCTAAAATGTCATATTCAAATATGATTAAATATAACGCTACATCAATAAAGGCCGAAAAATTCGTTGAGCTAAAGACTACATACTTTATTAGGATATTTCATTCTAATTGTATGTTGTTCCCTGACGACAGTGTACGAGTAGGTATATATTCCCTTTAAATTTAATACAAGCTTATATTCAATTCGAGTCTATATTCTCTTTAATTTTAATACAAGGTTATATTGAATTCGTGCTAATGTATGAGAAGGAAGATTTTCCGACCCTATAAAGTATATACATATATTCTTGTTTAGTTTCAACAGCCGAGTCGATATAGCCATGTCCGTCTGTCCGTATGAACGCCTAGATTTTGGAAACTATAATAGATAGACAAAAACCTCCCCGCGCACCCCCGCAAGCCTCGAAATTCTGTAGCGTCCACAATTTTAACTCTAGCGGCATTAAACTTGGATAATGCATTAACCGAAAATTAGGCGGTTACGCCCACTTCTGATCGTGCAAATCACAAATATGTTTTGCGCCTACAAGCTTCCCCAAAGGAACATGCCGCGCACTTCTCACACACACACACCTACAATTACGAAGAATTGTTGCACCCACAATGTTCCTAAAACATACAAGAATTTCCGTGCTAATTGTGTATACATACATAAAATTCTGTATGTATACACTTGCTGATTTTGCATACATATGTACATACCTTTCTGTACGTGTGCTGATTGTTTGACGGATCGATGACGTCATCCGGCATTTGCAGCGGCTTGCCCTTGCCTTGGCAGCGGACTTAAAAAGATGTCTCTAGTTTTATCTTTGCAAATGAAAAGCTGTAAAGGGGCGTGGGAAACACTATTATCTGTGGATTAAACGGATACAATGAAAAAAAAATGTGTCTCTTATTTTGTCCAAGCTATGGATAAGTACGTAATGTCATGTACAGTTTTACGCAAATTGCGAAAGAAAAAAGGGGTTGGATAAAATGTGAAATAAACTTGATCTGTCGGCAATAACAACCCACCAAAATCAAAAAGAATTACACCTCTAGTTCTTACCATCTCCGAAAACAAATTGTTCATACATACAGACGGACAGATGGTCGGACGGACATGGTTATACTCGGCTGTTGTTGCTGATCAAGAATATATATACTTTATAGTTTCGGAGATGCCTGCTTCTTTCTACATTTGTACAAAGTTAATATACCGTTTGTACCTTTAGGTACATGGTATTACAACTGCTCCACTTTTCATACCCATATGTATCTGTAGTCGTCAGTCTGGACTCCCGTGCTATTGATTCGTCCGGAACAAGCCGGAGATGTTAGAAGATACATGTGTGTATAATTATGAATATCCATATTCATGAACACATTTGGATTCGGCGCACGCTCAGGCAATTAGATAGATGCAGAAGCTGGACCGGCACATATTTAGGCACTATTAAGCTCCGACAAATCGACGATGCATAAACAATTATGAATTGAATTACGTGATTTAATAGCTTACGGAATAGCAATTAATATTCAAAGCGCCACTCGCATCGCAGAAATATATTAACAATCCAATCGATGAGGGAAGCCGTAGGAAACGCAGCAGTCAGTTGCTCGGAAGACCTCAAGCTCACCGAATCAACAGATCTTTGCCAGGACTCCCAGGTATAATTTTAAAAGCGATAACAACCGTCGATAGATCCGTCAGTGCGATAGCTTCAGGCAAAATTTAATCGCAGTCGACAGCCAAACGCACCCATGAGTTACATTAGCGGGAACGCGGCACCAGGGGAGACATCAATAGCTAACTTGGGCACCGGGAGCGGTGTGGACAGCGGAACCGCGGATTTTCAGCTGAAATGTGACCTTAAGGAGCTGCGAGCTTGGCTACAGGCAAATGAGAACCTACCACTGGACATAGGTGAGCAAACATGGCCTCCACTTGGCCATACTATTAACCGGACTACGTCCGATTCACGCACCATACAGCAAAATTAATGAGGTCGTTAGTAGGCCCCCGGTGCTTCCTGTGATACTTTGTTTTGGCACCACATAACGTCAAGACTGCTTAGTTTGTATACCATCGGTCATGTCCACACGGTACTAAATTACCAAAGGCGAATGCTTTCCTGATACTCGGCTAATACCTATCAAGTAGGGAGAGAGTATTGTTTCCGACCTCCGCTGTGATAAATATAGACGGGAAAAACGCCTTAACGCCTCTGGCGATTACTTTGTACGAGCTGTGGCACCATCCCCTTAAAAAGCTATTCAATGATTTCAGCGCGGTTTTCAAGCTTCGTTCAATCGGTTTTAAAAGTCTTTTGTATGTTTGGCTACTGTAGGAGTTATTAACGATAGCCCACGATTACCGTTCTTAACATCAAGCCGGTCTTCACCGATTGGGGCGGCACATACTGCATTTCGACTGGTTTCCTTCTCCGAGCCTCATCTGTCTACCTTTAAACACGCCTCTCTTGAAACTATTTTTTCAACCCGATGGGCACAATAAGAACGAATGCATTTACAATTCCAACATACTTTCCGCGAGATCTCCATTTCCATTACGTGGAGTGCACACGTTTACGACACAGCCGACTATCTAAATAAACAAGAACGATTGCAAATAAGTACCTACAAATGAATTTACGTACATACATTTATCAATCGAGGGGGGGGGGGGAGAATTCCAGGGCTAAGGCAGAGAAGGTTCAAGGTCGCACGGTCGCACAAGCACGGAAAAAAATTAGTCTGAATACACAATAATCGCACTATGTTTTTGTACAGGTTACAGATCTTCGCGACTTGCGCGGTCCGTCAAATTCCGGTCAATCCAGCAACTTGCCGATTTCTATAAATTATCAACTTATGCAAACAATAGGCAGAAGGAAACATCTCGGGGTCCACAAATATTGAATTATTTTAATAATGCACTCTTTCGCACGAATTCAATATACCCTTTATCCAATATACTCGGACCATTGCTCGCTTGATTTTTATAGAAGATAAATAACATATGAATATTATATTCAAATCGTGGTATTCTAGCTTAAAAGCGTATTTTTTCCGCTTCGTTTAACATTAATATGTGAAACGATTAACTATGCATTAACATATGGGTATAAGCTGAAAACATTTAAAGATAATTTTTATAGCATGCCCCTTAAGGTATCAATGCACTGTGGTCGGGCTTGTATGGAGCAGCGGCCATAAATACTTCTAGGTGTGCTATCGCTATGAAACTTTCACCACATATCTAGAAAAGTATTATAAATATATTATAAAAAAATTGACCAGATCGTACCACTATATCCTATAGCTTCCATAGGAACGATTGCATCAGTGGTGGCGTTTTCAGTCATAAAAGCACTTCTAATGGTCAGATCAGGCTTATATTTCTACTGTAAATTATTTACAAACTTAGAACTATAATACAAAAATATTGGAGTGATTGCTCAACTCCACTTCCACGCCAACTGCTAAGTCGCTATTCATCATAGGTTTATATTCAGCATGACCAGTGCTACCATCGAATCCCTATTTTCCAAATAAAATCAGATGGTCATCATTGATATCGTAGATAACCTCTTTTTGAAGATCCAATATGCGTTCAGCAGTGTGATTTAATAAACTTCATTGCACTCAAGCCAATCAGCATATTTTTTCAAAAATATTCATTGTTTCCGCTGGACAATTTACCAAAATGATGCAAGCTTCTTACAAAATAGTTTACTTGTTTTTTGAATTTTTGAACGAAAAAATAATCTTAAAACATAAAACACAAAGCGAATAACGAAAGTACAAGAAACTAAAATCACAACAACAACATAACAGACACAGAACAAAACGTGCTTCCCTCCTAGGAGGTTACTGGAAAATGAGGTTAGGTTGAATTTTGTAATGGCAAATGCGCATCCGCAGACTTCCGCAGCTGAAGTAAACATTTTTATAATCTTTAAATATTAATAAATAACGGCACATATATTTCATTTGGGGGCAAAGGGGGGAAAATAGTTAAAACCTTACATAAACCTTGTAATGCCAAACATATACGAACTAAAAAAACGCACTTTTTTAACAACGGTTTACACGAAACACAGCACAAATTATTTATAAATTTATATGTACAAATAAACTATATACCAATATTAACAATATCCATTCCAATCCTTTTCGGTTTAGCAACGTTTTATAATATATTCAAGACTTTTTAATTTTGTGTGTGCACTCCACTGCGGACAAATTGAAAGTGCGTAAATTGAAGTACGCGTTTGTCATTCTATTTTTAGAAAGTCCCGTTAGAAATAGCAAGCAGACTCTTTTGCACCGTAAAATTTGGACAATTAGCTGATAGTAAAACCGCTTTTTGCAACAATAACTCAAAATCAATTTTTTGATTTTTGGCCTATGGCAGCGACCACAGTGCAATGGTATATTTACTTTGTGCAAATGTATGCAAATGGCAGAAGGATACGTCTCTGACCCCATAAAGTAGGTATATAAACTCTTGAGCAGCATCAACAGCCGAGTCGATATAGCCATGTCCGTCTGTACGTATGAGCACCTCGTTCTCGGAGATGGTTAGAGCTAGACGTTATATTCCTTTTGCTTTTGGTATGTTATTATTGCAGGTAGATCAAATCAACTTTTTGACACGCCCCTTTCCGCCTTCGTAATTAGCATATTACTATGTCTTCAACATATTTGCTCATAACTTGGACAAAATAAGAGCTAGGGAGCTATTAGGTCCGTTAGGTAATTTTAAGACCATTTGCTAAAGTACATGGTATAGAAATCGGCAAGTTGCTGGAATGACCGGTATGAGAAGTGTTTCTATGGAGAAACTTGTAATTTTTTCATTCAAAGCAACTCATTTTTGTCATTTTCGCGAACAAGATTTCGCCTAATTTTGGATAGTACATTGGTAGGGCCATTATCTATCAGTGTTGCGAAAATCTTTTGTTCGCGAAAATGACAAAAATGAGTTGCGTTGAAGTTTCTCCATAGAAACACTTCTCATAAGTTACAAACACACACCTACAAACATAAATTACGAAAATTTGTTGCTCCCAAAAGTAGGTAGGTATTATATTGTGTCAAAAACCCGGTAAAACTGAGAACCGGGTATTTATAGCCGAGACACTCGACTAAAATCGTTCTTACTTGTTTTTTTTTTCCTTGTTACTCCTCTTGGGAGCTTAGGGCTTCTACACCAACCAATCAAACTGCGCCAATCTGGTAGGTTCCATTAGCGTCCTCACGTTCCATTGTCCAATTCGTGTCCGTTTTTTTATTGACTGGTCGTCATCGGATTAGAAGGGTGATTGGTATTTCCCTTGTATAGGTTTCAGAAATTAAATAGATTGTCGGTCGACCCGGTGATTGGCCGGATGCAACTTATCCCAGTAGTGGAGCTACCACCTAACGGAAGCTGGAAACGCCGCTTTCGTCTTTTCTATTCGAGAATAATTCCGTCCGGCATGGGGATCAAACCCGCGACCTCTTCCTGGTTAGGCAGAGGCGCTAATCGCTGGGCCGTTGATCGTGCGGCCGCCTCGGCATCTTGTGGTTAACCCCTATATGCATTACGGAACAGTTGCCGAAATAGAAGGAGGGCATGCTAATAATTGGCATGCGTGGGATTCGAACCCACGAACTTCGCGGTGTAACTGGAAGGAGCAGTGCACTTACCAGCTACACCACGATGCCCCCCAACTATTCAAATCAGCTATTATACGAATTTAATTTGAAAATATTGAAATTGAATTTAAATTAATCATTTAGATCCTTTGTTGCTGCGGCGATTCTACCAGTGCATGTATGGCAATATGCAGGAGACCAAAAAGCTTATAGAGGTCAATTATGGCCTTCGCCATAAGCACCCTCATCTGTTCATCCAGAGGGATCCGCTGGATTATGACAGCCAGCGAACTTTTAACTATGCGTAATGAATTTTATACCCTTGTTAAATCTTAAAAATACCAATGCATTTTCTTCTTCCCAGGGACATTCTACCTTTGCCAGGTCTGACACAGGAAAAGTACAAAGTGTCCCTGTACTGTTTTCGGGATTTTGACCCATCCAAGGTATATAAATAATTTATGACCCTTCAGCAAACAAAATGAAATTAACATACATCTTTAACAACTCCAAAAGATGCACCACACAGAGGACACAAAGGCCTTTTTCATGGTCACTGATTGTCGCTTTGTGATGCCCGACGATGCCGAGAATCCAGAAACGCTTTCTGAGGGCGAGGTGCAGATCTTTGACATGAAGGGCACCACAATGCGACATATTTCTCGTCTAACAATCAGCACACTCCGAGTTTACATCAAGTTCCTACAGTTGGCTTTTCCGGTGCGCCTGCGAGCCATCCACATGGTGAACTGCCCCTCGTACCTGGATAGAATTGTGAGCGTGGTGAAGCCGTTTATTAGCGACGAAGTTTTCAAATTGGTAGGTGGCCTAAAACCCTAGTCAGAAAATAGTCAGAAACATATGTATCTGTGGCGCAAACAAAAAAAAATCAGCAAAAATTGCTATTCCAAGATTATTAGTAATTGGAGATCTTTCAATGCAACGGCTGTCTTTGTTTAATTTAAATTATAACTTTTAAGTATTCGTTTTAACCAGAGCTTGCAAATAACAGTTGACCGTTTTTTGTGTTGAGGTCTGCTCACTAACAGGAGCGAAAAAAGCAAAGCTCGTGTGCTGTTGTTCAGAACAGAACTTTTTCGTTGCTTATGTTTTGGTTTTCGGTTAACTGTTCTCAGTTGCAGGGTTCTTGTTATGCTCACTCAACAACAACTTAGAGA
The DNA here is from genome assembly GCA_021223825.1 of Drosophila ironensis. Taxonomy (NCBI): domain Eukaryota; kingdom Metazoa; phylum Arthropoda; class Insecta; order Diptera; family Drosophilidae; genus Drosophila; species Drosophila ironensis. The sequence goes on from JAJJHQ010004748.1 coordinate 267,982, forward strand.
GAGCGATTCAACTGAACGCTCGCTCATTGATGGTCAGTAGAAGAGCGAAAAAACAAAAAGGTCATTGTAAATGGTCATTTGTCTTTAATACCTTTTTAATAACGTTTAGCTACAAATCTAGCATATTTATGCATCTTTGTTATACACGTATCTTCTTTACTAAGAATTTTTGCTGGTCGTTAAAGATGCAATTAGCGCGTATATCAATGTATTAAAATAAAATGAATTTTTTTGTTGTGATCACGACCCATCTTGACACAAGAATTAGAACATTCCAAACTCACAAAAGCAACTGTGGTTTACAAGGAACTCGCATACACACTCATGCAAACGCAAAAGTCTTTTATTTTCATCGCTCGTTGCAAACCGCTGTTATTTGCAAGCTCTGGTTTTAGCACATTTTTGATCTTGCATTGTTCGTCAACGACTGTTTTTTTTTGTAAGTTTTCTCATAAAAGTTGTCAAATTTATTTTGGCCTCTGTAATTTTTTTTTTTAACTGGCAATTATTTATTTTTTTGGATTAAAGCGTGGTGAATCGTAAATATAAATTAAAAATTAAAGACAACTTTTCCAATCCTTTAAAGTGTAAGGACCAAGTAGTATCAAAGTACAAATAATGTTGAAAGTTAATTGAAATCGGTAAAGTAGTTCGCTTATCATAAAATATATATAATTTCAGATTCGCTTCCACACTGAGACCATGGACTCGCTATACGAGTTTGTACCCCGCCGGATGCTGCCCGAGGAGTATGGCGGAGGCGCAGGCTCCCTGGAAAGCTTGCGTGCTCAAACCCAAAAGAACCTGTTGGAACACAGGTTTTGTTGAACCCTGTCTTCGATAAATCTTCCTATTAGAATTACTGGGCTCATTTCAGGAACTATTTGATGGACGCCAATCACTGGTTGGTGGAGAAGCCCTACAAGCGTAGCAGCTACTCGTGGAGATTTTTCAAATAAATGGGAAAATTGTCCTACAGTTCTCGGCGCTTGTCCCTTGCTGAATAGGTGGAAGCCCATTCTATAATTTTTTTTGTTTTGTATAAGTAAATTGTTTTTAAAGTCAATCTTAAATAATTTAATTTTTATGAAGGCAGCAATCTGAGTTTCAATTTAAATAAGTCAAAACTCATCGTTGATTAATTTTGTATATCGATGTATCGGTCAGCGTATTGGATTCATCGCTGCTGAGTGCCATCTCGAGTGCGTGTTGATGCTGTTTTGCCATCGCTGTACGGTATCGGGACAGGAGTCGTAATATTTTTCACGTCACAGTCCTGTCTGAGCTGTTTCGTGTTAAACGCGTTGCTCTGAAGCGAGTGGAGTGCCGCAGCCGTGGGCCATGGTGTCCAAGAATCAATTTCAGCTGACCCGGGGCATGCATCCGCAGCAGCAGCAACAAATGCAGTCGCCGCAGCAGCAACAGCTCCAGATGCAGTACGCGCACCAGTACTCCCATTACCAGCCCAATCAGAATCAGTTTCAGCACCGCACTCGTAAGAACGCCAACAGCAATAGCAAAAGCAACAACAGCAACGTTCGTGCTGTGCCCTATAGAAAACCATTTCGATCGGGAAACAACAACGGCAATGGCATCGGGACCGCGACCTCGACCGCGACCGGGAACGGAAACGGAAACGGGAATGGAAGTGGGAATGCAAATCCGAGCGCGAACTTGAACGGTTCAAGTGGCGACAGTGGGAGTGACCCGATGCTCTATCCTTCCATCCAAATGCCGAGCGATGCGCTTTACATCGACTTCAATTGCCCCGCCGAGTCGAGCGGCAAGCTGATGGCCGGCAGTGCGAAGGACCAGGAGAAGAAGAAGGGCAAGGGTAACAAAAATCAGCAGGGAAACAATGACTGCGGCGACGACTGGCCGGGAAAGCAGCAACGCTTCGCGAATCCCAAGCAGAGCCGTGGCGGCAATGGCGCATGCATCTATGGGTTCCCGCGTGGGCCGCGACCCCCGATGATGCCACCCATGGGCCCGATGGGACCGGGCGGTCCAATGGGACCAAGGGGCGGGCCAGGACACCGCGGCGCCGGGCCGATGCCTCCCTTCCCGCCGATGCCGCCCTTCCCGACGGGCATGCGGATGCGCGGTCCCATGGGCCACGGACCGCGTATGGGCGGTCCGCCGCATGGGCCGATGCCGCTGCCGCTGCCGCCGCCGCCACAATATATTTCCCGCAACGGACACGCTCCAGGCCCCTTGATGGGAGGTCCTCCGATGCACATGATGGGACACAGGATGCCGCCGCGAGTACCCCCGCATCCACCGGGGGGACCGTTCGGCGCCCCGTCTATGAACGGCGGTCGTATCAAGAAACCAAATCCCAAGCTCATCAAGCAGTGCATCAAGAGCAGCAGCAGTATAAAAACGCTGAAGCACCTCATTAACCAGTATCCCATCGACAAGCCGTGGGTGACTGAGGAGATTCGCGCGGAGCATGACAAAAAAGTGGAGATCGAGAACCGTCTGAAAGGCAACAAGGACGACGACCTGTTTGCTCAGTTCAAGGTGCAGCGGGACAAGTTCGTCGGTATATACGAGTCCGCCAGAGAGGTGTATCTCAAACAGGAAGCGGCTAGCGTCAAGGCGGCCAAGGTAGCCAAGGTAAGCATCATCCAGAGACTATTCCACCTAAATACGATACCTCCCCTTCCGCCGCCACCGTTACTTAAATTGTTCTTTCCACAGGCACCCTATATTCCTAATTTGTATACCACCTTCGCCCAGACATTACCACCCACAATTTATATCCAATTGCAAGGATAAAATAATAGAATAGTAAGTTCTGAAAGAAAGTCGCTTATTCTTCCGCATCCGGATCTATTTGCTAGTTGGCGCAAAAGTTCAAATCCGTAACGTTTATGTCAAACTCTGTCATCCCATTCAAAGTAGTCCCCTTGACAAGCTATAGTATACAACGATTCCCGTGAATTTTCCATGCTTTTTACGAGGGCGGTTTGAAAATTCCGTAACTTTTTGAATTTCCCGAGAAGTTATTCCAAATGCAACAGTGCTGCCATCAACTGTAATCTATTAGTGGGCAACTGTCAAATTTTGAGCCAGTCTCGTCATCTAATTGGTGTTTCAGAGCCATTCAAAGCAGACAACCTCGTGAATTTTTACGAAAATAGATAAAAATTTAATTTCGAGTGCTGATTAAGCATTACTTTTTACGCAAAAACACCATTACTGAAACCAAGGAAAAGCTTGATACGGGGAGTCTGCACCATCAATTTCAATGGTAAAGAAGTGGTTTACTGAGTTCCGTTGTGGCCGTACGAGCACAAGTGACGCTGAACGTTCAGGACGCCCAAAAGAAGTGATCACGTCGGAAATCGTCGATAAAGTTCATGAAAGGATATTGGATGATCGGAAAATTAAACTGCGTGAGTTGGCTAATGTGGGTATCTCAACTGAACGGGTACATCCGTTCTCCGCGAGATAAGTGCCGCGATTGTTCACACTCGACCATAAGCGCAATCGTGTGACATCCTTAAAAGCGTATTTAGCTATGTTTAGCCGTAGTCCGCACGAATTTTTTCGCCGTTTTGTTACAATGGACGAAACATAGATCCATTACAACATGCCGGAGATCAAGAAACAGTCGAAATGGGTTTCTGGGGGTGAACCAAAGAAGACCAACGGAGTCTGTCAGCCTACAAGGTCATGGCCACAGTTTTTTGGGATGCACGCGGTGTCATTCACATGGATAACTTCAAGAAAGGTAAAACAATCACCTGCGAATAATAATTAAAGCTTTTGGACAGATTCGACGTTGTCTTAAAGCCAAAACAGCCGCATTTGGGAAAGAAGAAAGTGCTGTTCCATCAGGACAATGCACGTGTGCACACTTGTTTAATCACGAGGGGCAAAATTCTCGAATTGAGATACGATCTGCTACTCCATCCAGCATATTCTCCAGATTTAGCCTCCTGCCACTTACAGTGATGGAAAAAATAATAGCAACGAATTTTCACTTTTGGTTTAAATACGTATTTTTAATAAGTAATGTGGTAATAAGTGTAAATTTTAGTTTTTCTATGATATATATACATCTATCTTACATACTAGAAATCAGAAATGCATTTAACTTTATTAATTTAGCTAAAAAATGACATTTAAGTTCAATTTTATGTTCTTGACCTGGAAAAAATAATAGAAACGCGGTCGTATTTTGTCAAAATCTGGGGTAATTCTTCGTTTAAATTAAAATAATAGGTATTGTTTTGAATATTTTGATTACAAGGAGTGCTAATACAGCAATTTGTTGTACAATTTTTAATTTAATTTTGGTAAAAGCATCAAAATGGGTCGTGGAGCACATTGCACCGCAGTAAAGAGGAATCTAATCATCAAATTAAAAGCAGAAGGACAATCCATGGGATAAATTGCTAAACTATTGGAATGCTAAAAAAAAAAGTGTTTTCTGCTATCCACTATACAGATAAACAGGAGAAACGTGATAGAAAGTGAGCAACTTCTACACAATTTGACAAAACCCTTATAAGGAAGTCGAAAAAGGAGCCATTCCTTTCTTCGAAGGATCTTAAAAACTACATGAAGGCATCCGTAACGAGTCGCACTATTCGCAATAGAATGATTGAGCGCGGCTTGAAAGCGCATTTAGCAAGGAGAGTTCCTTTTATGAGCAAGAGGCATATCGATAGGCGACTCTGATTTTCCAGAAACCAAGAGATCCGTCAGAACTGGAAAAATGTCCCTTGTTCCGATGAGACAAGGATTGATTTGGTTGGATCTGATGGTAGACCCCATGTTAGAGGCCCAAAAAATACAGCATTCGATCCTAAATACACCAAAAAGACGATTAAAGACGGAGGTGGCAATATAATGCTATGGAGATGTTTCTCTGCTTCATATGTTGGTCCACTTTATTGGGTACAAGGCAATATGTGTGCTAAGGACTATGTAAACATAATTAAGGACGTTATGTTCCCATATGCCGAAGAGGAAATGCACTTGAAGTGGGAATTTCTGCAGGATAACGATCCCTAACACACATCCAAGTTGGCGAAAAAATGGTTCCAGGACAATAGAGTCGATGTTATGGATTGGCCACCTCAGTCACCCTATTTAAACACTATTGAGCATTTGTGGGGCATCCTAAAAACAACGTTTATGTGGGTTTCAACCAAAAAATTAGGAGTATTTTTGGGAGAAGGTCCAGGAAGAGTGGTACTCCATTGAGCCAGCAATATGCTCCATTCTGATGGAGTTTATGCCTCGTAGGTTGTCTGCAGTTTTGAAAAACCATGGTAACGCATTTAAATATTAAAGCTGAAAACATTTTATGGTAAATTTTGCTAAACTAGTCAATTTGGATAAAGATTATTCATTTCGTTTCTATTATTTTTTCCAGGTCAAAAACATAAAATTTAACTTAAATGGCATTTTTTAGCTAAATTAATAAAGTTTTCTGATTTTTTTCTGATTTCTAGTATGTAAGATAGATGTATATATATCAGAGAAAAACTTAAATTTCCACTCATTACCACGTTACTTATTTAAAATACGTATTTAAACCCAAAGTGAAAATTCGTTTCTATTATTTTTTCTATCACTGTATATCTGTTTCCAAACCTAAAGAAATGGCTGGGTGGTAAGAGATTCGAGTCTAATGAAGAAGTCATTACCGAAACAAACGATTTTTATGAGAGCCTTGAAAAACCTATTATTTTGAGGGGGAAACATTTTTTATTCTTTAAATTTAACGGACTTATCAAGCCGCCCTCGTAACATTTGTGGAACTCTTCGAGCGGGATGTCAGCGAGTACCCTCCTCACGGCGCTCTGTCCTTAATCGACTCAAAATGGGTTTCTTTTAACAACCGATTTTGTTTTAGTAAATAAAAAGAGGCACCGGGCGAGTAAGGTGGCTGTTTCAACACGGCGATCCCTGAAAAATCCAGTTTACTAGCAATTCGTAACAAGCACCACCAACATACGCCTGAAACGTTGCACCAGGCAAACCCAAAATGGTTCAGCGACAAGTTATAGGAGAGAGAAAATGTCATATAACTAAGAATTTTATTCTAAATTGTTACACCTCGCACTTGAATTTTATAATACTACTAACGACATTGGTTTCTTTAAAAAAAAAAAGTTTATTTTTAGTCAATTTTACGTTTATAAAGAGTATGAAAACAGCCGCTTCGTAGTCCTAAAAATTAGAAATTAAAATTCGCAAATGGCTCCAAGGAGTAGAATCACGAGCTATGCTCGTCTAAGTACTTATTTTAAAATTAGACAAACAGTTTTTACTGCGGCATTTAGTAAAATTGTTTGGCGAATCACAAACTATTTGATCGTTCTCGAATTTCCCGCCCAAGAGGTCCTTAGAAAAAATATAATTAAAACAATTGACAATGAATTTGTAACGTTTTGTAAAACCTCTTGGCATTATCGTATTTCTTTTACAGGATCCAAAGTCAGACATAGACAAAAACGCAAAAACAAATCAGACAGCCGCCCCCAAGCGTCCGGAGATCCATAGGAATTAGCTGCCTGTGCACACCGAAACCGAATCAGTGTTATAATCTGAATTACTGAATTAATAATCAATTCAAATCGAATCCAACTTAAACCTAACTTAAATCAAACTGTCGACAAAGATCAGGTCCCTATACAGGCCAAATTGAGCAAATAACGAGAACAAATATACTCAATGCAAACGCAAACAAAGAGAATAACAAACAAACGAGATCAACAGCTACCAAGCGGAAGTATATGTCTGAAAAATGGAGGCGCTGTGTGAATTTGAGACAAATCGTTTTTTTCGCGACCGAGAACTGAGCTTAGGATCTGAGAAAACTGAAGCGAGAACACGACGTTAATAAAGCGATGATTCATGAATAGAATCCATAAGCAGATCATGTCATGAGAATTATAACCATAACATTAGTGATAAACATAGCGAGACGAGAATGTTAAAGAAATTGCTTATTATCAGAATAAGTGGCGCCACGTACTAAGCCTTTTGTTAATTGTGGCGTAATGCTATACGTAGAGTATTAATTAGTAATTATTTTTCAAAAACGAATGTGTTTTCGTGTGTATGTTGTTCTGTTTTTGTTTGCGAAAGCAATATCAATGTGTCCACCCATAAACCTAGTGAAATAGCGATATGCAAAGGCCAGCGTATATGTCAAAACTATTATTATTAATAATACAACTCCCGACTCATCAGAGTTTCTAATGCTTGGGAAACGGCAACACTGGACGTTGGACCTTCATTCTGTTGATTACACCACTTAAATGTATTTCTAAATTAATTTTTAAAAACTTCAATTTAAGATCGTGTATTCAATGAAATGTACATCAATTTGTGTTTTTTTTTCTCCGAACCCATTTCCCCTGAGTGTCTGCAAAATTCCCTGGTAAAGGAAACCGAAATTAGCCAACAAAATAATATAGAGGTGTACGTACCCATATGAGTGGATTAGTAATGAGACCATTAAGTGTAAGTCATTTAATATTAATCGTAAAAATAGTTAAAAATGCAATGGAGTACAAGAAGAAATATTGAACTTAGCACAAATTTCTATGCATACAAAGCTTTGCTAAGTTAGTTGTAGCAGAATATAATGCTAACAGAATGTTACCCAGGGCACTTTGATTTTAAGTGTCAGTTGCTTTAGGGGTTAATCTCACCTAGCAAAAACACATTAGACCGTTTCACAAACAAGATCCAGTACACCGCACATCACAATCCCATGTCTCAAGGTCATCAAATGCATCCATAAATTCCGCAAAATAAAGGGATTTCAAAAAACAATCAATATATTTTACTGGGGGCTCATTATCCGTTGGTCTGGTTGGATTCCCAGGTTATTAGGCTAAAGTTGGCCAAACAACGCCAAAATGACTATTGCTACTTTGCAATCAAAATTACCTGAGAGCCTATAAAAGGAGGTAAGTAGCCAACTTAGCACTCGAGAGGATCATGGAGCAAATCGAGACCCATAGCGCTGTGCGCTTCCACTGGCGCGTATGGCAGATTACCGGGCTAATGTGCCCGGCGAGTATCTCCCGGGCCTGGTATCTGGCATACTCTCTGGCCATTAATAGTTTTGTTACGGTTTTGTTTCCTTTAAGCCTAATGGGCCGGCTCTTCTTCACCCAAAACATGCAGGAGATGTGCGAGAATCTCACCATAACCATCACGGACATTGGCGCCAATCTAAAGTTTGCGAATGTGTACTTGGTAAGAAGGCATCTCCAGCAGATTCGCTTCCTTCTAAAGGACTTGGATGAACGTGTCATTCGCGTCAACGATCCTGATGAACTAGCTGCGTTGCGTGAGGCGGTGAACATTGCTCAGAGTGGCTTTCGCTACTTTGCACAAATCTTTACCCTTGGCACCATCCTCAGCTGCGTTCGGGCGGCTATATCTTCGGAGCGGGAGCTGCTCTATCCCGCTTGGTTCGGCATCGATTGGCAGTCCTCCTGGCGAGCGTATGTTATCATCTACTGCTACCAGTTATTCGGCTTGGTTGTGCAGGCTATTCAAAACTGTGCCAGTGACTCGTATCCTCCGGCCTATCTTTGTCTGTTGATTGGGCACATGCGGGCGCTGGAGTTACGGGTCCGCCGCATTGGACATGGGCCTCATACCAACAGGCGTGAAGCGCACAAGGAGCTGCTAGACTGCATCCGGGATCTTGTATTGGTCCAGCGGCTAAGGGGCGTCATACAGCGCGTGCTATCCGGTGCCTGTATGACCCAATTTATCTGCTCTGCTGCCGTCCAGTGTACCGTGGCCATGCACTTTCTCTACGTGGCAGATGACAACGATTTGTCGGCCATGATCCTCTCGATTGTATTCTTTGTCGCCGTCACCCTGGAAGTGTTTTTAATTTGCTACTTTGGTGATCGGTTGCGCACCCAGAGTGAGGCCTTGTGCGACGCGTTCTACGCCTGCAACTGGGTAGATCAGTTGCCCGAGTTTCAGCAGGATCTCCTTTTCACAATAGCCAGGACGCAACAGCCGTCACTCATCTTGGCCGGTGACTACATAGCCCTTTCCTTGGAGACCTTTGAACAGGTGAGATCATAAGGTTTTTAGAGCATTGCCGGGGTTCTTTGAATTTGTATTTCTTGATCAGCAATATTCACTTTTAATTTTCTTACATACTGGTATGTAGGAAGTGTAAGAAGTAAGCAAAAGCATTAATGAGTTCCATGATGTCATCAGGAATTAATACTGTCAAAGGACATTCATGATTTTTACGTTTATAACATATGTATATATTTAGGAACGTTGAATTCGATATTTCTCGGCAACGAACTACCATATATTTCCAAAAAATCTAAAAATGGATGAGTTAACGTCATCGGGTATTGAATCTGTCAAATGGTTGGTAAATCTTTAATATGTTGTATTTTCATTATTTATTATGATACTTTCTTCGTGTTAAACGTTGAACGGATCAAATATCCCTGCCTGTTTCAATCTGTGAGATATAAGAACTACAGCTCACAACCTCATGCTAAGGTTACGAAAATTGGTTATGATATTAGTATGCTCATAGATAATGAGATAAACCATGACCTGAAGTTTCACACGAATATAAGTGTTTTTAAATTTGAATACCAAATCATATTCATGTGATCAGGCAAATGCGATACTATACAAAAGCGACTCTTAGGTGTATTTATCTCACTAATGACTTTTGTAATTTTTTGGTTTTTTTACAATGTTTCTGCATGCTTGTCAGCTCATGAGGTTCACCTACTCCGCTTTCACGCTCCTGCTGAGGGCGAAATAAAAATCAATATTCTATTCCAGCTTCGACGGCTAGAATATATAAAAAATAAATCAAATGACATAGTCTGTTTTACAATACATAATAGTCTTTTTGTATAGATGCACATGTAAAAACTAATTTATGGAATTTAAATCTCAAGACTCTTCGCTGGCCGCTTGAGCGGACTGTAATGTGGGGCTGGTGGAGCCCTCAGTTGGTGGGACGGGGTCCTTCAGATTCTTCCACATCTTAGCGGCAGCCAGGAGCTTGAGATTTGGCCGGGCCATTTCGTCCTCCGGAAAAACATAGTCGAAGACCTCCTCCCAGCCTTCGTCGACGCCCTCGTCCGAGACAATCTTCTGGCGCTTTTTGACGCGCCGCGGCATCTTGTCCAAAACCTTTTGCAGTGCCTGGCTGTCGGCGGCACTACACTCGAAATCACGCCAGGCCTCCAGCAGCAATACCCTGGATTCCTTGTCATAGAGCTGGCGTAAAACTTCGTTGGCCCGCTCATAGATGCGCCTTGCAAGTCGGATGTTCATCTCTGGTTTTTGATTAGCACGGCCGTCTGCGCCGGCATCGCCTTCACCGTAGCTCTGGCCCATCTCGAACTTGGCGAACGATATCCACACCTTCACATGCTGGGTGCGCTCGAGCAGACGCTCGTACAGTTGACGGGCCAAATCAATCTCCCCGAGGGCTACCTCAAAATCAATGTAGGCCTTCCACAACAGTTCGGGCATGTCGAGACGAGGCTGCTGCACAGCGAGCTCGAAAATAGCACGGGCCCGCTCAGTGTCGCCCAAGAGATTCTCCAGCTCGGCGAACTTCATCCAGGTGACACAGTTCTCCGGGCCGAACTCAAGAAACTTTTCGTACAGCAAACGACAGCGTTCGAACTCACGCAGCTGAATCTCCAAGTCGATGTAACCGCGGAAGAGCTTGTCGCGCGGACACATTCCGATGGCCAGGCCCAGGGCCTTCCTGGCCCGTTGCAGCTCCTTGCAGCGGATCTCGAAATTTGCATAGAGCAGCCAAACCTTGCTGAAAGTGAACTGCTTGTGTGGAACCAGTTCTAAGCACGTCTTGTAAATCTGGCGCGTGCGCTCCGTGTCCTCCGCCTCGAGCTCCTCGTAGAGAGCGTAGTTGATCCAGAGGTATATGTAACGGCGCCAGAAGTTCTTTTCATTCGCCGGCGGCACGTTGGAAATGGCCCGCTCGTACGTCTCCCGAATGTGATCCGGTTCGCCCTCCTCTTCAATTAGCCGCAGATAGTCAAACCAGGCATCGTAGTTGGTGGGATTGGCAACAACTTCCTGCTCGTACTGGTACTTTCGCTTGGAAACTATGACGTCCTCGATGCCGGCCCGGTCGCCGTACTTCTTCTCGTGTATCGTGTAGGCCTTGAACAGATCCTGGGTGTGCTCCTTGGGGAGATGGTCCAGCGCATACTTGTAAATAATGCGCGCCCGGTCGTGCTCCTTTTGACCTTCCTCGAACCGGGCGAAGGCAATGAAGAGTCGATCCTGTATGTACTCGTCGCCGAAGAACTCAACCGCCCGCTCGAACACCCGACGGGCCCCGTGGATGAAGCCGTGAGTCTCCTCGAACCGGGAGAACTTGATCCAGTTCTTCACGTCCGGATGCACGTAGACAAACCGCTCGTACACCTCGCGCGCCCTGTCGATCTCCTTATAGCGCAGCTCGAAGTTCACGTAGGTCTGCCAGGCCTGCTCCTCCGGCTGCCACTCCATCCAGCGCTCAAAGACTTGCCGCGCCCCAGCCACGTTCTCGAGCATTTCCTCCATGTAGGTGTACTTGTACCAGAACTGGTTGACCCGCGGCATGATTGTCACGGCCCGGTCCCAGAGGTTGCGGGCATGGTTCACCTGCTTGTTCTTCATCTCCATTTCGGCGTACTTCAGCCAGAGCGTCACATTGCGGTGCTCGTTGTCCAGCGCCCGCTCCCAAATGGAGCGCGCCCGCTGGATCTCCTGCTGCTGCTCCTCCCACTGGGCATACTTGATCCAGTGGCTGACCACCATGCGGTTCTTGCGGAGGTTGTCCTCGAACGCCTTGCGCTTCCGCTGCTGGTAGTCGGCGAGTTCGGCGGGGTCGGAGATCTTCTGCTTGGGCGGCGGCGGCAGGATCTCAAGGTCGCGCTCCTTGGCCTCCCGCAGCAGTTGCTCCGCCGTGATCTGCACCTCCGCCGGCGCCTTGTTCTTGACCTGAAATAGCACAGGGATTGCGAAGCTTTAGTCATGCTGCCCTGCCTTTGCTGGAGGTCCTTCTGCTGCTGCGACACTCACCTTGGCTACTTTTGGCATCTTTTGTGGCCGTTCCATATCTGACAGCTGCCGGGATGGTGTCCTTTTTGGTTTAAATTAGCGATATATCCGGCCGCGCTAGTGTTTTGCAAACAAATAATCTAGCCAGGCGCTAGGGATGGCCAAATAGCCGTAACCTATCGGCCACAATACGATTAAATAGAAAATACCATATTTGGTATATATTTTTTTTTAATTGCTCACAACATATGTACATATATGGAATTATGGGAACACAATTTATAATACCAATAAAACTAGATAAGCAACATAAAAAAGTGTAGGTAAGTTATTAAGATTTTTAAATGCATGCCTTGCTAGATGCATTATAAGGTTTGTAATTCATTATAAAGTTTGTAAGCTTTTTCTTTCAATATTTGTTATTTGCATTGCATAAATATTTTTTTTATTTTCTCAAATATAATTTAAGATATACTCATAAGGAACATATTTCGTGACACTAAAGTTTTGGCACAGTTGAGATATTTTATTCATTTTTTTTTAGTATTAAGCCGCATCTGGTCATAATTTTGAATTAAATTTATAACGGGAGTCCCGTCAAATAACATATGATCAAAGCTTTAAAGAAAGTTGCTGTTTTGTGCTTATTTTTGTAATATTTTAATTTAAACCTTTGAAAATGGAAAATAAACACAAGAAAATAAACGAAGCACAGCGGTAATATTTTGATTTAAACCTTTGAAAATGGAAAATAAGCGCAAGGAAATAAACGAAGCAACTCCACAACGAGGGGAAATCATATGGAGAAATCGCCAAAATAATGGAACTGAGCCGATATTCAATCCGCAGCATCGTTCAACGATTTTAAGGGGCTTCGAGTTTGGCAAATGCACCCAGATCTAGACGGCCGAGAGCTATGACTAAGCGCGAACGCAGCCAAGTCATCCGTAAAGTGAAAGTGGATCCAAAAAAAACATCTTCGCAGATTTCCGCAGTGCTCAGGAAGGTTTTTGGGAAGGAAGTCCACCCCATTACTGTGCGAAGGGCCCTGCACGAAGCTAATTACCATAGTCGTGCCGCTGGAAGGAAGCCATTGATCTCGTAGGTCAACCAAAAGTAGCGTTTTGCCCCTGCAAAGGACTATTTGGACAAGCCAATTGAATATTGAGACAGCGTATTATTTTCAGAAGAAAGCAAGTTTAATATTTTGAGATCCGATGGACGTCAGCAGGTGTGGAGATAGCCAAACACTGCATTGGAAGAAAAAAAATGTGATGACAACTGTCAAACATGGCGGCGCAGGAGTGATGGTGTGGGTCTGCACACCTGCGGGTTTTTGTCATCTGCGGGTTTTGAGGAGCTGGTGTTTATTGAGGGAATAATGGACAAGGCGTATTACCTTAATATTTAAAAGGAAAATCCTAAAAACCGTCCCTCAAACCTCAATATGCCAAACTCTTTCACTTTCATGCATGATAATGATCCCAAGCATACGGCCATAGATGTGCGCCTGTGGCTCATTTACAACACGGCACATGTTCTGTCCCCTGATCTCAACCCTATCAAGCACCTGTGGAAGGAATTAGAAAGGAACATAAGAAAACATGACATATCATCAATCAATGATTTAAAAAACGCTTTGCAGAAGAATGGGTGAAAAAATCTAAGGAGGTGACCAAAAAACTGGTACACTTCAGCTACTATTTGCCAAAAAGTATGCTGTCCCGATTATTGTTAGTGCGTATTTTTTGGTATTCCCATCGTTAGCGACTGCCATCCCTATTAGACAGCACGTGTGTTTTGTCATTTGTGTGGGCACTCAAAGTCTAGTGCGACTGCAAAGGCGCAACGGCAGCCATGGGCAAGAAAGTGCATAATGCCAAGGCACGCCGGAACCCGAAGACGATCGTGGACAACTCGGCGGTGAAGACGGTGAGAAAGTCTCTGGCATTCGCCAATGCAATGTCAGTGCTAATAATGGAAGTTCCCCATCCGCTTGCAATCCTTGCAGATCCAAATAGATGTGGACGCTTTGGCCGGCAGTCAGTCCGGATACGACGCTGCCAATGCCCTTGTGCTGCCCTCCCAGAAGCGGCAGACGAGGACCAGGGTGGACAAACAGCAGCACCTAAAAATCCTTACCAAGAAACAGAGGAAGCACCTGCAAGCGATTGTGGACAAGAAGAAGAAGAAGGATGGTGTAAGTCTCCCCCGGCGCTCTTCATTAGCGACTCCCGCGCCCATGAATGCTCCTTTATTCTCCTTTTTTTGCAGCGCGCCCAACTCCTGGGCGATCTGGCCGCCGTGCAAATCTCGAAGTCGGAGCTGCAGCAATACACGTCCATAAGTCAGGTACAAACGGTGGGATTAAAGCGCCTGCCAACGCTCGACGAGTACTTGGCCAAGAAGAACGAGCGTCGGGCGCAGGTGCAGGAGGAGAAGGGCACGGGCAGGAGACCCGTGAATTCTATCAATGGCACCAAGCGCAGACTGCTTAGCGAAGAGGAGCATGCGCTGGCTGCCAAGCGACTAAACCCAAAAATAGTCGGATTGGGGGATGAGTCGGAAGATGAGGACGAAGATGTCGGACGTTCTTCCTCCAGCCAGGAGGGTGCCTCACCGATCCCTGCTCCGATTTCCGCTCCCATTGTCGCTTCGCCGCCAAAAATTGATGCCTCATCAAAGGCTACGCCAAGAGAAAAAGATCGTCCGAATTGCGTCCATCAAACCGTGTATGTGCCTGTCCATCGCTCCGCAGAGGTCCAAGAAGCCCGTCTTCGGCTTCCTATTCTGGCCGAAGAGCAGCAGGTAATGGAGAGCATTAACGAGAACCCCATTGTAATCATGGCCGGCGAAACGGGGACCGGCAAGACGACGCAACTGCCGCAATTCCTCTACGAGGCTGGCTACGCTCAGCACAAGATGATTGGGATCACAGAGCCACGTCGCGTGGCTGCCATTGCCATGTCAAAGCGAGTAGCCCACGAAATGAGTCTGCGGGAGAGCGAGGTCTCCTACCTCATCCGCTTCGAGGGCAACGTCACACCGGCCACCAAAATCAAATTCATGACAGACGGTGTTCTGCTCAAGGAGATCGAGTCGGACTTCCTGCTCAGCAAGTATTCGGTGATTATATTGGACGAGGCCCACGAGCGCAGTGCCTATACAGATATCCTGGTCGGGCTACTCTCCCGCATCGTTCCCCTACGTCATAAACGCGATCAGCCGCTGAAGCTAATCATTATGTCCGCCACTCTAAAGGTGACCGACTTTACAGAAAACGAGCGCATTTTCAAAAACCCCCCGCCCGTGCTTCTAGTTGAAGCTCGACAGTTTCCGGTGACTATTCACTTCCAAAAGCATACGCCCGAGGACTATATGGCAGAGGCGTATCGGAAAACAGTTAAGATTCATAATCAGTTGCCGGAGGGCGGCATTCTTATATTCGTTACCGGTCAGCAGGAGGTCAATCAGTTGGTCCGGAAGCTGCGGCGGACTTTTCCCTACCGTTCGGCGAAAAAAGCATGGCAAAAAGAGGCTGAACAGGCCGACGACACAGCGGAGATTCCTCCTGCAGTCGAAGAACACGGGCTTGCCGATTCCAAGGAACAGGACTTCGACTTTAAGCGTGTGATCCGAAATATCCGCAAATCCAAGAAGAAATTTCTTTCCCAAACCAATTTGCCCAAAATTAATCTGGATGACTACAAGTTGCCCGGCGACGACACCGAAGCGGATATGCACGATCAGGAGCTGGAGGATGAGCTGGAAGATGATCTGGACCTTAATGAAGAGCCTAGCCTAAATGCTTCAAGCAGTAGGCAACCCTTGTGGGTGCTACCTCTCTATTCTCTGTTGTCGTCGGAGAAGCAGAACCGCATCTTCCAGCCTGTGCCCGAAGGCTCCCGCCTCTGCGTGGTGAGCACCAATGTGGCAGAGACCTCGCTGACCATACCGCACATAAAATATGTTGTGGACAGCGGTCGCCAAAAGACCCGGCTCTACGACAAGCTGACGGGGGTAAGCTCTTTCGTGGTTACCTACACCTCCAAAGCTTCGGCAGATCAGCGGGCAGGCAGAGCTGGTCGCATCAGCGCCGGACACTGCTACCGCCTGTTCTCCAGTGCCGTCTACAACGACTGCTTCGTAGCATTTTCCCAGCCGGACATCCAGCAGAAGCCCGTGGACAGTTTGATGCTCCAGATGCGCTGCATGGGCATCGATCGTGTCGTATACTTTCCGTTCCCCTCTCCGCCTGATCGATTGCAACTGGAAGCCGCCGAGCGGCGCCTGACCATTCTGGGTGCCTTGGAGCCTGTGCCTCAAACGTCCACTTCCAAGAAGGATGTACCGAGGCTTACACGATTGGGAAAGACCCTTTCACGTTTTCCCGTATCCCCCGGTTATGGCAAGATGCTCGCTCTCTCCCATCAGCAGAACCTGTTGCCGTACACAGTGTGCCTGGTGGCCGCCTTGTCCGTCCAGGAGATGCTAATCGAGACGGGCGTTCAGAGGGACGACGATATGGCGCCCGGTTCCAATCGCTTCCACCAAAAACGCCTTAGCTGGGCCTCGTCCGGCAACTACCAGTTGTTGGGGGACCCCATGATCCTGCTGCGGGCTGTAGGAGCGGCGGAATATGCAGGGTCCCAAGGACGTTTGCCGGAATTTTGTGCGTCCCACGGGCTCCGATCGAAGGCGGTGAGCGAAGTGCGTAAGCTACGCGTCCAGTTGACTAATGAGATTAACCTTAACGTGGCCGACGTGGGACTGGCTGTGGATCCGAATTTAACGCCGCCCACGGATTCCCAAGCACGATTCCTGCGCCAAATTCTGTTAGCGGGTATGGCCGATAGAGTGGCCCGAAAGGTGCCGCTGTCCGACATCGCCGACAAGAATGAAAGGCGTCGCCTGAAGTACGCCTACAACTGCGCTGACATGGAGGAGCCGGCCTTTCTTCACGCCTCCTCGGTGCTTCGCCAAAAGATACCCGATTGGGTCATCTATCAGGAAGCGTACGAACTGCAAAACGGCGACTCCACAAAGTTGTTCATTCGCGGCATCACCGCTATCGAGCCAGAATGGCTGCTGCTGTACGTGCCGCTGCTGTGCAACATTCGGGAGGTGCGAGAGGATCCGGCTCCCCGGTACGACGAGACAACCGGGCGAATCCACTGCTATGTGGATGCCACTTTCGGACGAGCTGGCTGGCAGTTGCCGCTGGGCGAGGTGGAAATGCCGGTTAGCGAGAAAGCCTGCTGGTAAGTCAACGGACTTGGGTCTGCTCGGTATAGTCCTGATAATGGTTTGCCTCTCATACGCAGCTACTTCGGCATGTTTCTGCTGGATGGCAAGGTGTGCCCCCGTCTGGCAGCTTTCCGGGGCAAGCTAAAGTCTTCACCCGCCTCTCTAACTAAGAGCTGGTCGAGCATGAACGATATATTACTGAGGTTCAAACGGGCCCTAATAACCAAGCAAATCCACACACGGCAATCGCTGCTGGACGAGTGGCAGAGAAATCAGCACTGTAAGTTTTCACGGCGGATATGACCTATCTAAACTTCCTGACCTTCTCCCTTTGTAGTCCTTCTTGTAGAGTACCAGAATCTTTTGTACGGCGTTGCGCTGAGTGAACTAACGCCACTGTGGCCGCCCCTGGACTAAAAGGCGTTTAGTTTTTTTTTTTTTATAACAAGTTTCATTTTATTTAATGAATATAGTGCATATATACATATATATCTAATATAATATAATATTATATATATCNTATATATACTTTTTTATGTATTAGATAAATACGAAATTTATTTTAAATGAAACTAAAAAATGTATTGGAGTAAAGGAATTTTTCGTTTTCTGTATTGCTGCTAAAATGTAGATAAATATCTATCGGAATATGTACATACATACATAGAAATTATTGATATATACGCTTAATTTTCGTAACGATTCTATGTCTCTCGGATTATTTTCATCCCATGCTTCAAAAGAGAGATTTTGTCAATGTTTAAAATGAAAGTGGCGAGTTTTTCAAATAACTACAATTCGTTTTTGGATTCAGGCTCGAATATGCTATATACACGAGCACTTTTTAGCTATAGCTTAGTATTAGGCTTGGAACTCTTCCAGCTGTAGCTCCTCCACGGCAAAGGGGCATTTATGTATCCAGTTAAATTCGAGATACTTTTTAAATATGGTAATCATTGAGTTTGAAATCAAGTATCGCAACCAGCGGATAGTTTTGTATTTTTTGTAGAGGTTTTAGGTTGTTTTAGTGTATTATATATAAATACGCATTTGAAAATGTGTACAATGTGTGTCATGTATTGAAAAAATCAGTCTAATTTTTTAAGGCAACGTGAGAACTGTCTTTATTCCACCTCGTCCTGTTTTGGGGGATGCGGATCGCCCCAAACCCATCATTCTTCACCGTCTCTACACTTTGCTTACAACTAGGAATTTTGTTTTTTGTTTATATACATATATATGTGTATGTGTGTGTGTGTGTATGTGGGTGTGGGTGTGACGACTTATGCAACTTGAATCCTGTTCAAAGTTCAAAAATTCTTTTGGTTATTTAACTTTTTTTTATGTATTAAGAATCGGATTTGGTATGTATGGGTTCGGCAACCAGTATGTTTAGGCATTAAATTAATGTACTTATTTAATGCACTTATTTAACATGCACATGTATATTGGCATACATATACAATATAAATTCTTTAGGTTCGCTTAAGATTTCCATAGGGACTAACAAGAAAAAAAAACAAAACGTTTTGAGTTTAGGGTTTCGATATTGTTTGTTATATATTATAACAATTGGTTTTAGCTTTAGATTACGGTTATATATATGTGAGGGACTCTAAACGTATATTTATATCCTAACCTTTACTTGATTTGCGCTCTGGTTTTGTTTTATATATATTGAGCATGACTACAACTTTTTTGTTAGTTTTACAAAGGTGTAATAATTCAATCATTTTAAATTATTTTAGTTTATGCTCCTATTCTTACACTATACGCTAAACGCAGTCGTTTTATAAACATTAGTTTGAGTTCTTGGAAGTGTTATTCATTCTTGTCTGTCTGTGAAGAGGTCGGCCAAGGCATCCGATGTAGTCAGGAAGCACGGAGCAGAGTCCACCAACTTTGCCCTTAGCTGATATGTATTAACAAGGTTGTGTTATTTTGATGTGGGTGTAGTGTGGTGTGGTGAGGTTTGTTTTGATTGGCAAACATATAAGATGCTAAAACCAATTCCGGAAATCCTTACACCGTAGTCCCCAAATCGCTAAATTCCTTTTTATCCTTGATCATATTTTTGTTTTCGGGTGTATTCTCTGGCTCGATCGCTGGCTGATCCCCGTCCTTGTTTAAGTGGCTCTTTTGCATCTGCGCTTCCTCCAGGGCAACAGATGGGGATCTTAAGCTGGAGCTGGAACTGGATTTGGAAATATGCTCGACGACTTCTGAACCACTTGTGTTATCGGACTGCCTCTTGGGCTTGGTAACAGTCACTTCTTTTAAAGCAACGTCATCGACTAAGACTTTCAATTCTGATCCCGGTTCCGGTTCCGTTTCCATTTCTGCGTTTATATTTTTATCTTCATTATGCTTATCCAAATCTCGCTCATCTGTCTTTTGCTTTTCCGCTTTACACTCACTGTCTATTGCTAGGGTATCTTTCATGGGCTGCTTCTTTACCTGCTGCTCTACCTGAGCCGCTGCCTCGTCCAGCTTTTGAAGCAGTTCCGGGGAAAGTTCAGTCAACTCGCCCCCGTAGCCGCGCTTGTTTTTATCGGCTATCACCTTCCACATGCTCACTAGCGTGTTAAAGTTCATAAGGTTCAGCGGGGGCAACGGCGTGCATACAGTATCATCGTCTTCAGAGCTGCTACTGCTCACCGCCCGGATCTTAGCTTTGTGATGATAAATCGGATACCCTTTGTTACCTTCTCCAGCTTCTGTTAGCCTTGTTGTGTTTGCCGCAGAGGATAAGGGTCCACCGATGATTGGTGTGAGTCCGGCAAGTTTTAGGTGCATGTTGTATTCGTGGAATTCGCGTTGAATGGAGCTGCGCCGCGAATTGGTCATATTCTCAGAGCTGCCCATGATCTGGTTATATTCCCATAGACCTAGCTCCTCAACGGGCACGTAATGCTCCCCAATTTCTACAAGGTAAACGCATCGGTTTATGTGCGATCGGAAGCGCATGTCCTTGTGGTTGGGTGTCCAGCAGTGAACAACATGACCTACCATGCCAGCACTCGGTTCCCAATCCTTCCAGGAGAGGCGGCCGCCGTTGTTTCGCATCCGTTCGCTCGGCCAAACGACGGCATCAAATATGTCCAAGCAGTCGTAGATCTACGGAAATGGAGAATAGCAAGTAATGAAATAAAATGCAAAAAGCGTGTATTTTAATAAATGTATAATTTACCGCTAATCGTTGTTTGCTTGGAAGCAAATCAATCTCACTATTTGTCTTGACAATTGGATTTTACAAATGGTACGAGTATATTTACTTAGTGAAAATGTATGTAATAGGCAGAAGGAGACGTCTCCGAGCCCTTAAAGTATATATATTCTTGTTCAGCATCATTTACTGCTAGAAGAGCACTTATGACGTTCTTCAGCAGGGTATATAACAAATATAGTTAGGCTTAAGCTCAGTTCAATTTTGACTTCCATTAAACGAGCACTTGGCTCTTAATGTCATAAATCCGGCGAGAGCCCTAACACGTTCTTCATTTGGTTACCGAGCCTTAAGGGCCAGTAATAACAAGGGACAGTTCACTGCAACCCAAATCCTTCGACATTTTCTGACTGCTGCGAGGGCGAGGATTTGTACCATCGAGCAATAAAATCAACGACATCTTCAAACTGCAGCGTGGGATAATCATTGTCCATCCCATCCTCATGTCGAAAAAAGTTAACTTATATACTTTATGGAGTCGAAAAAATTTATAGATTATTGAAAAAATTATATACTCACACCAGTGTCGTCCACAATAATGACCTTCTTGAAGATTTCAATGTTCGGTTTTCGACCAACACTGCTCGCTCCAGTGCTGGCTACAGTTCCTGCTCCTCCACCTCCGGATCCACATGATACCGAGCTAGTTCCCATTCCAAATACTGGAGGCGTTCCTGTTGTGCTCACATCACCGCCCAAATTTGTGGTGGTTAGACAAATAGGTCCTTTGGTCTTGCGAGGGTAGTCGCCTGGTGTGGTGATTATGTTGCCAATGCCTAGACCGACGCCTAAACCAAGACTGCCAGAGGAAGAGGAAAGTTTGGTGCTGTGCGAACTGGATTCGATCTCGCTGTGCGTCTGGGTGGACACAAGGTCTTTGGCAGCTTCGCCTCCGTTGCCTCCGCTGTTGGCTATTGGTAACGTGGCCCTCCTTTCATGATCCCTGCCTCGGTTTCCGCTCATTTGCTGCTGCAACTGGCTTCGGCTGTGCACGCCACTGCTGCTGCTTATAACCCTTGACAGGCCTCCGGCTCCGGTACCTGCGGCTATGCTTCCTCCTCCAGCGCCGGTTGTTGATCCAGACCCCGCTCCTGAGGCTTCCTTGGATCCATGCGCTAATTCTTGATCCCGCTCCCGGTTCAGCAGTCCAGCTATTAGAGTTGTGGATGTGGGCTTCACGGGCATCACAGCCAGTCCGCCACGAACCACGGCTAGGCTGTCGCTCACATAGCTCCCGGCTAGATTGGCAGGCATCGGGCCACAAGGAAGGTTTCCGGAGCGCACGCTGTAGTAACTGTTTACCGTGAGGGTGTTGTATAGTGGAGCGGATATGAAAACCGGCGCCATATCCCCAGATTCCCCACCCGTGCTGCTAACCGTGCCTTGCATAGGTGCCATGCCTAGGCCAGATCCCGTCGAAGTACCCACTCCCGTAGCGGCTGAGGCCGCACCGACGACACTGCCGCCGCTTCCAAAATTAAAGCCACCCAGTTGGACTTGTCCTAGTCCCGGCTGATGTTCTAGTGCTGAGCCAGAGCTGCAGCCCTGGCGGCAGCGCTCTCGAATGCGATGCCACCAGTCCAACACCGTCTGTCGGATGGTGTCGAATGTGATCGCTCCACCAATCACCTGGCACAACTGGGCGTTTGTGTCCGCATAGGATGTTGTTAGCGGGGACACGTAGATTGGATAACCAATAGGCTGATCGCAGCTAGAGTTAATGATGTTTCGGAGCGCCTGCTTGGCATTTTGAATGCTCCCACGTTCTGGATTTCGGTTGCGCAGGTATATAAGCTCCTGCTGCTGTCCGGCCCAAAGACCGCGGACACACTCCCGATTAAGCTTGATCACTCGGAAGCTGAGGAAGCGTTTGGTTAACCGAATTATCCGGTACTCGTCAGAACCATCCTCCATCACGTGTCGAAGGGCCAAAAGGTTGGGTGCTCCGCGGAGAACAGCGCTGCGCCACACAGGATCGGCTTCGTGGGATATCACCAGCTCTTTGGAGCAATTGTTGATGGCTTCGTAGAGGGCATGCGGGTCCAGAAACTCATCTGGATTTGTGATATGATCCTGTTGCAGCTTAAGAGCCATCTTCACAGCCGGAGCTACAACCGAATGCAGCAGTTCCATGTCTGCGAAAACCCACTCGTCGCGGGACGAAGTGATTCGAAAGTCACCCTTAAATAGGGCATGCAAACCATGCAAAAAGAACTCCACTCCCGTTAAGGAGCTGTGCGATGCGGTTGCCAGAGATCTACGAGCTAAAAGGCCCAACGCCAAGCAAAGCGAAACTAATGGCGCATCTTTGCCCACGCTCGCCGATTTGAGACGCAATGTGGGATTCTCCTGAACACCTTCTTTTTTAGTTCCGAGGGCACCGGAGTTGTTACTGTTCTTCGCCAGCTTAACAAAAACGTTCTGATCCACGTAGGTGACATAACCACCCAAACCGGGAGCACTTTCCGATGTCTTTCGCGATATATTTGCAAAGCTGTGCGAGCTACTCAGCTGGACATCTCCAACCGCGGTCGGCCCTATAACTCCGCCTCTGGCTCCTCCACCACTGGCAGCCATTCCCCCTGCGCTGCTAACTCCGCCTACTCCTACTCCCAAGCTGGATCCTTCCTGATTCATGCCCTTCTGGGGTCTCCGCAACTGTTGCTGTGACTGGGACTTAGACTGACTCGTCGGCTGAGATGTGCCCCCGTGCGCTGAAAGATTTGGTGTGCTCTTGGAGTCATTGTGGGCCGGAGTAACCGGAAGAGGTGCAGTCGTTGTCGCCGGCACAGTTGCCGGAGCCGAGGACGCCCCACTGGCTGGAGTGGTAGATGTTTCTCCGTCAGCCGCGTTGCGACGCATATCGACACAGTAGTTGATCCATTTAAGGTAAACGTAACAGAAACTAGACCGCGTTATACCCACCGCTCTAAAGTCGAAGTCCTCGTCCAAATTAAAGTTAAAAATTGGATCCAAGTCAACGAATTGACGTCCCAGCGTATGCTGCAAAGCTTCTTGGATCGGCCCAGAGGCCAGCCACTGCTCCAGCTTTGGATTTTTCACCACATAGTATATGATGCTCTGCAAAAAAAGTTTATATTAAGATGCTTGAAAAGTTTTCAACCACACTTACTTTAATGTAGTAGGTGATAAGCACCTTGCGGTACTCGAACACTTGCAGCGTGGCGCTAGCCAGGTTGTCCGAAATGGAGTAACCTTCAATCACGTACTGGGCGGCAACCACCTGCCAAGCCAGCCACCTGGTGGAGAACATTGCATTGGCACTAAGTAGGCGGGGTAGATGACCGGGATCACAGCAGCAGCAGCCGTCGTTGTCCTCCACATCCTCGGTGATGGCCTCCACCTCACGCTGTTGGCAGTAGGTTCCACGAAATTCCAAACCACGCATTTGAAAGGTGCATAGGCCGTTACCCAGTTCAATTATGTGAACCAGGCAATTGAGATCATCCGAAGCGAGCACTAGTGTCATTCAGTTTTAATGAATAATAGAGTATCACTCAAACTTTGCGCAAGACTCACCGAAGCAATCGCCCTGATTAACGTTGCCCCAGCGGCCCATCATCAAGTCACCGCACAAGGAGTGCTGCAAGGATCGGGTGAGGTGCTCATAGAATATACTATTGAGATTATTGTCATCCGCACCCAAGTCCCGCTCCAGCTGGGAGCTTAGACGCGTGTTGGAATGGTCAATTCGTCTGGTATTGTAGTCCCGCTCCCAAAACTTGATGGGTCGGACGTAGGAGGAAAGAAAAATGGCACTTCCCAGGAAGGGATTCAGCGGCGTGGATAACAAAGCGGAGATTCCAGCCTGCATAAACAACATGGCCGAGTGCGGCACACTGAACGGCTGGGCGAAGGCGTGAAAGGCGGATCCCCAGGTGATCTGCCACGGGGCGATGTACGTCACAATGAATTGAAGCTGATGGCGAAAAATTATATTAGTTTGTGGTGAATGCCTGAAGCTAATGTCCAATCACCTTAAGAAGAAAGTCACAGCATTTGCGGAAGGCTAGCGACACAAAGAAGTAGTCGATGATGAAAGTCTCTGTGGCTATAGAGAAGTCAATGCGGAACAGGAGCACGGTAAATATTATAATCAGGTACTGGTTAGTCGGATCCGAGTATGCGTTTCTCATAACTGCCGTTAAGATCGAACATGAAAACGAAAGAGAAGCATTGTAATGCCAAAATTAAGATAAAAAGTATAAACGAATTAACGAAATTTCTCAACACCGATACCATGTACCTACTTTATCCACAATTTTTATACCATTTACCTTAAGGTACAAATGGTATATTAAGTTTCTCCAATGTATGTAATAGGGAGAAAGATGCGTTTCCGACCCTATACAGTATATATACTCTTGATCAGCATCAACAGCTGTCTGTCTGTCCGTCTGTCGTTCACTGAGATGGTTAGAGCTAGAGGTGTTATTATTATTGATTTTGGGTATTTATGCAGACAGATCGAGTTTATTTCAAATTTTTGCCACGCCTCTTTCCGCCTTCGCAAATTACATAAAACTGTACATGCCTCTACCATAACTTACCTGATGACGTCATACAATCCGTCTCTTTGGCTTCGATCCGTCAAACAATCAGCACGTGATACAGATACACTTCTGTATGTTTGCATGATTGGATGTCAACACATAAAAATTAGTTGAATTATTTAAAATATATGAACAAAAAAATGGTTGAAACAGAGAGTTTTTACTTCTTTAAAGTTTAAATAATTCAACTGCAATTCTTTTATATGTATAGACACTTGAATAGGACCTCAATTTGCTTTGGACAAAATTGATCCTTAAGTGCAATATATTTTTATTTTGTTGGTCATACATCATTTAAGATAATGTGCAAAAAACATACAGTTTTTAACAAATTGCAAAGGCGGAAAGAAGCATTGCTAAAATATTAAAGCGGCACGCTCTGCGTATATATAAAAAGGACTTAATACAAAAAGAATTATGTCCCTATCTGACGACCACGAATAGAGGATTTGGAACGGAAAGAAGGACAGGCAAACATTCCATATTAACTTTGCTGTCAAAAGTACTTAATGGGGCGAAAAAATATTGAATAAGTCTACTATATCCTTGGAATCACGAACACCACGTAAAAAAATCGACTGAGCATGTTTTAATCTTTGACTCAAAACAGTTGTGATTTATAGAGGGCACTACTCACATTTTAGGGCGCAAACGGCTACGATAAGGGTGCCCCAGGGCAATCCAAATTTTCCTACAATCAGTTGCGAGTCCGCGGTCAGGGAGGAGATGGCCAGTAGAGGAAATAACACGTTTCGTTCTAGAACACTGAAGTATATATAAAGCTTCTCGAACCACATGATCTGTGGTGCACTGAGCACTTCAAACTGTCCGTATTCATGCTGTCGGAGCAGTGGTCGGGAAAAGCAAAGCCAGGGCATATGCTTCCGCATCTGTGGCACGGCATAATGGAGTAGCAACCCCAGCACTCCGATAAAGCAGTAGAGCACTACATTGAGATCCGGTTGTAGGGCTGTAAACACTGTGCTGGAGTGGAGACCCAGAACACTGACAGCTAGCAGGCTCATCACTACCAGATCATTTTTCAGCCGAGTCGTCACAGTGGCCTGAAGCTTTCGGGGCAAAGGATCAGGTAAATCATTGCCTGTTTCGCTAACATTGGCAAGGCCATTTGCTGTATTGCCCCCAATAATGTTGCTGATATTTTTATTGGCATCCACGGTCTCTTTTGCCGATGTTGTTTCTATCGACTCACCCGACTGAGGCGGCTTCTTTTTGCCTTCAGGTGTGTCCTGTTCTATACAATTCGGCGTATCATCAGTGGTGGCTATACCAGCATCTGCCGTTACAGTGGAAATATCCTCCGCCTCTTCAGCGTCCTTGGAGGCCTGGTCATGGGCCTCGGTAAGTTCCTTGCATGTGTTCTCACTACCCTCTTGATCTCTATTATGATCTGTTGCAACTTCTGGCTTTCCTTGACCGCCTCCGGTTGGCTGCTCTCCAATTGATTCTCCGATAGCTTCTACGCATGTTATTCCAACTGCTTCCCCAGATTCTACGCCGATCGAAGCACATGAACTCGAGGTGATAATTGTTTCCTTTTTGCTGTTATTGCCAATCTTGGGTAGCGTTTGCTGGCTGCTTAACGAAGAAGCCTTCAACTTGCAGTGCTGTTTCTGCTCCAGCTGCCCGGACTGATCCAGCTTAATCTCCAAGGGATTATCTGTATTCTCATCGACGTACGCCGTCAGTTTCTCTAGCGAGTTAAGTTCGATCTGTTCATGCTTCGCCTTCACGTCGGCTGGCCTGCTTTGCTGCTTTGGTGTACTGGTAGCCAATTGGATGGTCGGTTCTAGGTTAGATCTTGACGCCGCTGCTGTGTCATGGCCAAGTCCCTCATCCTCGTCGTCGCGATATGTGCTAACGATGCAGGTCTTAATTAGTCCCCACAGATTGCCAAAGTCACTAGCACAGCGAGATAGGTGGTAGCCGAGCGGCACCAGCATGGCGCAGAAAATAGAGAATAGTATATTTTGGGTACCTCGCTGCTCATCCAAAGCACCGTAGAGGGGCCCGTAAAGCAGAATCACCGCCAGCGCCGACCTCAAAACGCATAGAAAAGAACCTGTAATAAAAAGGGAATGCATAAGGTTTCAAAATTTTTTCTCAAATACATTTTCCGACTCACCCAACAAACTGCTAGCTGCGTTTCCTCCAAATATATTCATATCGATCTGTTCCAACAGGTACATAAGGAACGTGTTAATCTGAGGACAAAGACCCACCGAGAAGATGACCGGGAAGCAGAGAAGCAGCACGTACAGGGCCTGAAGCATAATGGTCACCATATTTGCGGGCGAAGAGAGTATTCCAAACACCAGCACCGGCGCCGGCGGCCTTTGGCCATAATCGGTGTCCAATCTTTTGAGGAGCAAAAGCAGGCCGCCTGTCATGCAGAAATAAATGGCTCGCGAGTAGGCCACCGTCTTGTTGAATCCATGTATAGGAGAAGCCGCATCCGGCTGGACACTCTTCACCAGCGAATACTGCGCCCCGGCTATCACCGCACAAAATAGCAACGCGTACAGGTCCTTGTAGTAGTCATGATGAAGAATGGCCGCTCCAAGGCAGGCCACCAATGTGCATAGAACGCTCGCAAGGAGCACGTGTATCCAGTGGAGATCCCTGTCGAATAGAGCCAAAAGCTCTAGCCGGTCCATTGCAATCTTAAACTCGTGTTCCTGGCCACACAAGTTAAAACGGTATTTATAGTAGCTCTTCGGAACCGACGGCTTTTCTGCCGCTGTTAGGATGCACGCTGGGCGCCAGTAGTCCCAGTACGGCGCAAAATGGCCGTCCACGTTTAACATCGGCTGGCTCATCTGGCTGATCTGGTTGCTGGGATGATTGGCCAACCCTAAAGCACTGAGAACTCCTCCACCGCTGGTTGAGGGCCCGGCGCCCATGCCGATGGTGTTCAATCCGCCTGCCGACCCCGAGATTGTATCGCTGGCATTGACCGCCATGGTTGCGGCCGCGTCCCGGAGCTGCTGCAAAGCGTCGAGCTGGTTGCGCGCCACCTGGCGCTCGGATCGTATCTGGCTGAGCAACCCCTGGACGGAAAACGCCGCGCGGGAGCCGCCCATTAGCATGCCCACCTGCTGCTGCGTTTGTTGCTGAATGGATGCGCTTCCTGTGCGCGCTCCTCCTGCATTAACATCCGCAGCTGCCGCTAGCTGTTCACACATAAGCTTAGCGTCCATCCGGAGCTTGTCCCGTGCTAGAGCCCGTTCGATACTGGTTATATGCTCCACACTCGCGCCACCTGATGGATGTGCACCCTGCAGTGCTTGAATGGCGTCCTGATAGAACTGAAAGTGCGCACTGGACATATTTGGAGGGATAAGGCTGCTGCTGGCGGGGATCGGTGTGCCGTCCGCCGAGACTCCCGTAATCGGTCTACCGCGCTCGTCCACCGATCCGCCGTGCATCAGCCAGAGCATCTTGTGAATGTCCGCTGTCAGGCTGTCCGTCAAACTGATGCTGTGCGTGGAATTCGATGAGGATGAGTTCCGGGAGACTAGCTTGGACTGCTGCTGTTTCACCAGCGCAAATTCGTGGCCACCTGGCTCGCTGCTGGCAGCATCCGCCGGAGAGCCGCCTCTCCGGCGGCGCCTTAGTTCGTCCACTTCCCTGTACTTGACCACTTTCGGGATGGCTCCTAAACTCTTGGCAGCCATCTTAGAGGTGCACGGCTGTTCCACGTCGAGCTGGGACAAGCCACGCTGCTGTTCCGGCTCCATGCCTGCTAGCAGCTGGTCCTTCGAGCTGGCGCTCACCTGCTCACAGTCACTGGACGGACAACCAGAGTCCGCCTCGCTACGGACGGGTGCTTGTGGAAGTGGTGGTGGCTGTGGAGGAACCTGTCTGAGGGTTGTAGACGTCCCTGGAGCTTTCTGTTGCAACTGCAGCTCCTGGCGCATCTGTTTATCTGCTTGAATATCGCGGACCGTGGCCTGCTGGCGGTTGCGTTCGCTAAGCAGTGGGGATTGGGAGCCCGTGTTGTTGTCCTCCATCTCCTCCTCATCATCATCTAGGCCTTGCGATGTACACACTCCGTCACTTTCTACCATCATGTGACGGTGAGGATGGTTGTGGGTTTGATGATCGTGTGGGAGCTGGGGGTGATCGCAGACCTTGAGGACATCGTCAAGCTGGGTTTGAGTTTGGTGCAACTCGTTGAGTATGTGCTCCAGGTTGTCGTCAAAGTCCTTAAACACATCGTCATCGTCGTCATCGGCCAGTATTCCGCCTACGTCCGACTCGGCGCTGTGATGTGTCTGACTGCAGCCTAGGGCACGTGTTCGCCGCCGTATCGGTACATCGTCCACCTCGTCATCGTCGTTGGCGTTACCCTGGCCCAGTCCGTGGGACTGCTGCTTCTCTTGTGCCGTCTTTTCGTCCAAATGCTCCTCAATTGGATACACCGGTGGCTCAATCAGTGCTGTAGTTGAGCCACAGCTGCCAAAGAAGCTGCTAGAGGCGCTTGCGTTTTCAAAAGCTTTTGCAGTTCCTGCTGTTGCTCCTCTTCCTCCTGACAGCGTTGTTTCTCCCGACGCTATATTTTCATCAACAAAGCTCTGAGCCGGATACAGATTAAAATGCTGATTCCGCACGAGGCTCTTGCTGGGCGGCGGTAGAGGATTTCTCATCTGCTGCTGGCCAGATATCGCTTCCACACTGTTCGGATGCGGACTGAGATTTGAGATCGAGGGCTGCGGGCATAGCACTTCCAAGGCAGCGCTTTTAATGCGCCTCACCTGGCCTGATCCGCCACCATTGCCTCCGCTTCCTCCAGCTGCACCAGATCCTCCAGGTGCCCCAACGTCTGTTAAAGCTGACTTAGAGCTCTGTTTGTGGTTACTGGTGGCATTGGAATGTCTACGTCGCTTCATTCCGGCAGCTGGACAGACAGCCCCCGCAGTTCCAGCTACCCCACTGCTGCACGATGCTCCTCCTGTTGGCCCAACTGCTCCACTGCCGCCTGAAGATCCTGCGGAAGCTCCTGGCAGCTGAAGCGCGGACATAGAACTGGTGGGATCCTTTCTAATAATAGTGCCGCCTAGATGATGGAGTAGGTGGTGGTGGTGATGGTGTTGGTGATGATAATGGAGTTGGGCCCGAAACGAGGCCGCCTGGTGACGCTGCTCGATGCCCAGATCAGATTTGGTATAGCTATCGTCCTCCAGATACACATCTGACGATGAATCTGTGAAGCAACAAGTTAATGCGGTCCTATTCCCGTTTAGAATGCCTGCAATACGAACCCAAAATCCAGGATTGCAGGGCACCACCACCGCTTCCCGTGTTCCTGACCAGACCAAGCTCCATGTCTTCCGCGTCGTTGCCACCGCTGCTGCCATTCTCTCCGCTACCGCCGCCGCCGCCTCCAATCACGGCCAATGCTCCTATACTGCTCGCGGTATTCTCTTGAGGATGCAGAAGAACTGGTCTGCCCAGTCCCCGACTCTGGTGCTTTAGGCGCTCGTCGTGCGTCTCGGAACTCCGATGTCGCTGCAGGCGCGATGTTCGCCCGGGTTGCCACTTTGAGGCATTAGAGGAAGGCGAAATTACAACCACGGCAGTGGAGGCCGAGCTTGAGTTTGTGTCGGTCCCGATTGTAGCGGCATCTGGCCCAGCGCCTTCGGCCGCTGAGGTGCTGGCTATAATGTGTTGATTGGCCTGGGAGCGCGCCTTGTTCGTTGGTTGCGAGTGCAGGAACGAGGGTGCCGCCGTCGTAGTGGCTATAGTATCCGACTGGTTTCGCATCAGCTTGTGCTCTCCAGAGGCGTTGGTCGATGGGGTGTCCAGGCTGCTCTGGCGCTCCAAGCGCCGCCGATGCCGCCTACTAAAGACCTCGGAGCACTTTCTCGAGAGGTGACCTGTGCGGACAGTCGGGACGCCAACGGCAGCAGGATTAGCAACAGTTGAACCTACGTCGCCTCGACTGCTGGTAACATCAGCACTGTGCCCGCTCGCCTCCACAACTTCCGGATAGACGGTTAGATACTTATTGAAGAGATCCGCCTGAGCGTCGGCACTTGTAGCTTCTGCACTGGCACCCAACCCAACATTTGCTGCAGGGACTGTGAGGCCTCCGCCGCTGCGAATCGACTTGCTGACACTGGTGGAGCCGGCCAACGATTGCTGATCCTGCTGACTGCCGCCTGACAGCATTGACGGGGCGTAGAACATGAGTTCGATGGACTCGGAGCTGTTTTTTCGATGCACATCGACCTTAAGATCTAAAACGGAGGGGATGGTATTTACAAGTTGCTTGGACACACACAAAAACGTGCACAGAAATAACTAACCAATGATGCTGTTTACATTGTCAATGGACATAATGCTGTTCTCCTCACTGGCCTCGTTAATGGCCTGCTCGACGGATATACGAGATCCATGGCCTGGCCGGATGATCTTCATCTCGATGCCGCCTTCCTCGTCGGGCCGGGCCTCTGTTTCCTTGGTTACCTTAAAGAATTGGCCCTTCAGGTTGACCTCGGACATGGTCTGGGCGCGATCATAGAGACGGTGCAGGGCGAGATTGGCCAGCTTCACCATGAGAATGGTGAGGCTGGTGAGCACGCAGTACAGACTCCATGTCAGCCAAGTGCTGGGAAAGTACTGGAAAAATACAAGAACAGACAGTGTATATGAGCCTTCCGGAAGGATTCCCCGGCTCAGGTATAGCTACTGTACCAAGTATGCCACAAAAGGAGAGCAGAGTAGATAGAGCCAGAGGTACAAGTGCACCACGTTGCAGAAGACGCCTTGGTGCGGATCGTAGAAGTAGCCGCCAGTCAGCGACGCCCACACGCCTTGGCGCAGTATCTCCAAGGTCTGCGAACCCATGGTGGCCTATACAGCATCTCTTTGCCGCCGTCTCTGTTGTCGTCGTCGTCGTTGCCTTGTTTTCGTTGCTGCTTTCTAATCTGGTAGCTCTAATCTGTTGTCTTGACTTCTCTTCCCGGCGCTGCTTCTGGTTTTTCGTTGTCGAAGACAGTGGCCCACTTGCCACGGCCGAGGGGACAATGGGTTGTCGAATGGGAAGTCCAGGGCCAGGGGCAGAATCAAAATCCGGGGCTTTTTACAAAGGAGAAAGTTTTCGGAACACTACAACGAGTACAGCGATTCAGGCTACTTCGCCGACACTCGCTCCGCTCTACTGATCCAGTTGGACTTCCAGGAAGGGGAGGCGCCGCGTGTCCAAGTCGCTGCACACGGAAAATCCTGTCGTCAGTTCTTCTTAATATTCTTTGTCTTACGTTTTTTTCCCACAGTGCCTACCAACACTAACTTATATGAACTTGCAATTTGCTGCTCAATACTGCAGGAGCCTGCTTTACCAACACTTTTTTGAGCGCGCTATTTGTAAGAGAATCATGAGCGGATAAATACTACTAACTAATCTCGATATTACATTTCGGAATGCTTACTTCGAATTTTCGTACTGATTCGTTATCTTTGATATTAAGTAGAAGCAAGCATGAAATATGCGTTGCAAAGAGAAAATTTATTTACATTTTGAAGGGGTTGGCAGCCCAAACAAATTTCACATAAAATATTTGCGCTCCATGTCACAGTGTAAACATTATCTTGTAAAAAAAAGTGCCACTTAGAAGAAGCTCTGACTTGCCAAATCGTTATATTTTTCTTGTTTTGCTTGTAAACATAATTTTATTAAAAAAAAAAGCAACAAAGGTCCTTCGTGATCAGCTGTAGCAATCAGCTGTGCGACTGTGACTTAGCTGGCGGTACACTTAAACGTTGAAAATGGATACGATTACTTATTTATCGATCTCTCTTTACATAATTGAGTTGTTTTCATTTTCATATTGAAACATAAATCCCATTTATATTAATTGCTTCTATCTATTCTTCTTGAGACGAGTGTTACCAGGCAAGTTTTTTTGATTATACTCGTAACGCTGAGGGATATTATATTCATATACAATGTAAAATGTATAGTACCTATACATTAAAATTCCACTCATTGGAAAATGACATTACATACATATGAAATTTCATTTTTTGAAGCCTTCGGATTGCTGTATTTGAAACTATTACTACATATACTTCACTTTTCCCCCACTTAAGCTAGTAATTATAAACATAAAAAAAAAAACAATTTTCATATCTAGTAAATCACAAAGAGATGTTACATCTACAGCTTTTGGATCAAATCAGTCTGTGCGTCCCTCGATTGCCATTGCCATTGGTCCCAGCACTGCTAGTTCAACTGCCACCGTCGCATAGTCAGCGTTCCTCGCTGCTGCTTCCGTCCCCGCCGATAAAATCGTCCTTAAGTCCAACCTGGTGCTCATAGTTGTGATGGTGATGGATGTGCTCCTCCTCCTCATCGAAATTCGCATGGGAATGAGGCTGCGCCGCTACCGCTAGAGGGTGATGGTGCTCATGGTAATCGTGTTTCTCGTGATGGTGGATGTGCTCCTTGGTCTGTTGGATCTGGATGGGCCGATGGTCCTCGTGGATGACCTTCTTTTCCTCCTTCCAAACGATAGGCTTGTGATGATGGTGGATATGCTTCACCACTGTGTGAATGTGCTTCTCAATTTTTTTATGTATGGGCACATGGATAACTATCTTCTTTTTTTTTTGGTGGCCGCTGAAGGGGATACAAATTTTGACTATAAGATATCTTATCAATTATTTTTATGATAATAATACTTTACCCAGCATCTGCGTCGGTCACATAAACGAGCAAAATTACAAGAGTTATTACCAGGAACAGCCTCAGCAGCTGGGAAAACAATGCATGCGATTCTCTTGGTTGTATGTTATTAGCCTGTTAAACACTTACCATACTGCGGTTATCCATATTATTTGGAGTTTTGTTTATGTTTTAAAGAGGTGGTGCAAGATTCGACGATGCGACAGCACGGGAGGTTTCGAGTGCTTTGATTGCTGTCCCACTGCAACTATTTCATTTATACCTGCCCCTCCGAATGCGGTGGAATTATTCATACCTATGCCTGGCTTCACTTGACGGCGTTTCCGTGACGCAGACCCATACTTAAAAGACCCCTGCTCTGCGCATGCGCCCGCGATAAAAAAAAATTAAATAAGTAAAATTAATAGCTCCATGTCTGCTCAATGAAAAAACCGGTTATTTTCATTTATTTCACCGTGTCATGGCTTGTGGGTGGTTTCTGGTCACAGCCGATAAAGTAGATGCGACTATTCCACATCAATCGATAGTGCAAAAAAATACTTTCCAAATAGTATGTAGCTTACAGACTAACATAGCAGTCTGGTCGACATCTATTTTAAATGAAAGTATCACGAATTGAGAATATTGTATTATTTATTTTCATATATTTTTTGTTTAATGTATATATATCTTTTTGAATATATATATTTTTATTTATATAAGAGCCAAGTATAATAATCCTGACTTTCTGTTTATCTGCCTGTATGAACAAAATTCTAAATGTCGGAGAAAAAAGTGGGCAGGAAGAAAAAAAATCTTCCTACCCACTCGAAAAAAAGTGTAACGCTGGCCCTGGCAATTCATACTTTGTTTTTTTTTTTCATATTGTTGCTTGTGAATTTCTTTTTCTGAACGTACCATTTTTTTTTTACAATCTCACTGCCTCACGCAGACGGAAGGCACGGAGGCCTGCACTCTAAGCTTAAAAAACCTAGGCTTCAATGAGCGCTGACTCAAATCAAGAAAAGGAAATGGCTGCGGAGTGCAACGAGTGATTTTCGCAACCGCATGGGAATATTGCATGGTCGTCCAGCCCCCAAAAGTAGTGCATCCCCTGGGTAACGCTCCCCTCCAGGAAGGTATGCAGTGGCACGTAACTCGAGAAATATGTACGTTGCAAATTCATATGTATGTACGTATGCAGATCGCTCAGTGTGTGTTTACTTGTGTTATACAACCGTACTGGCAAGATCCATGCATATGTTTCATACATATGTATGTATGTCTGCACTTAGAGGGGTTATTAAAGTGTGCAAATTTTTTGTTGCTCCCTTCTGCAATTTTAGCTAGTTAGAATACATATTCACAGAAATCTTCAAGTAGCTCAAGGCCTTCGACTGGAGTTTGAAAACAATATCATTTTAATACTTAAAATACAAGGAGTAAATAGATTAAAATATTGCCTTTTTGCCGTTTTTTTTATCTTTAACCTTTAAAGGGGTCAAGTCCTTTAGTAGGAAACAAGTTGAAGCGCTGTAGGCGAAATTTCTCGACAACGACCCACCATGTACCTCTTTTCTATATCAACCATTTTTATACCATATATTACCTTTGTGTAAATATGTGTGAAAGGCAGAAGAAAACGTCTCTGACCCCATAAAGTGTATATACTCTTGATCAGCATCAACAGTCGAATCGACTGTTCGTCCGTCCTTCAGTCTGTCCGGCTCTCAGAAAGGTGCAAATCTATTATGATCAGAGCCCCAAGGAGTTGACGGCAACGAAATGGCAGACAAACTGTCAAAACGAGGAGCGGTAGACCAAAACGACATAGTTGAGGACGTACCAATCTCGCTACGGTACCCTACACTTTAGAATGGAGGCTAAAGAACTAATGGAAGTAAAGAGTATGTGGGCACCCACCACGAACTGCAGGATTTTCGGATCCTGTGCGAATCGTTTTATCATAAACGGTCATCGTTCATACTGAAACTACAGAGGCACGACTGTAGATTGCTGGTCGGCCTACTCACAGGCCACTGCTGTCGTGTAAGTCCTTAGACAAGTCCAAGCACAAAAACTGGGCGTAACATGGAACGACGGGTGCAGGCAAGGAGCCAGGCGAAAAAGAATCGCTGGAGGATATCCTCTGTTGTTTTCCAGCCATTATCCTGAAACGACAGCGATACATGAAAGCACCGATCTACGCATCGCTGGAAGAAAAAGGAAAACTAGATCCGAACAAGGTCATTCGCGAGAAGCACTCGAGGGCTATTTTACTAACGGTAACAATTCAATGCCTCCAACAACCGGTATCGCTAAGGACCTTGGTCTATGCGCGACACTCTCCCTTCAAGGAGAGGTCAACCGGTCATAACATAACATAACATAGTGTATAGAGCTTGTGTACGTTTTTTATAATCGTGCTATATTTTAACAATAAACTCCTAATAATTATCTAGAGCAGTATCATCTCAAACCTCACAGAGAAAAGACGTGTTACAATTGAGCTCTCGTAGACCACCAACCAACAACAATACTAACACCTGCTTATCAGTAAAAAACAAACAAGTGCGTAAAACAAAATAGGAAAAACAAAAACAACTAACCCAGAAGTGCCGGGCGCCAGCCCGAAAACAACTACAACAATGGACAAACCACCCGACAAAAAAAGTGGTACATCAATGTACATCAAAAACCCAGGCGAACCAAAATTCATTACAATTAACGGACCAAACAACAAATCACTCGAAAATATTAACACGTTTATACTTAAAAAAACTATTGATTTTACGTGCGATGGAGAAGTTCAGTCCTGCAAAAACACTCGTTCCGGGTACCTTTTGATTAAAACTAAAAACACTCTACAGGCAAACAAATTACTTAAATTGAAAAACATTGGAAACATTGAAGTCACTGTCGCTGAGCACAAAACCCTAAACTTTTCCAAAGGCGTCATATATTGCAATCTGCTTCGCAACATAACCGAAGCAGAAATATTAGACGAATTAAAACCACAAAAAGTCACGGAAGTGCGAAAAATTTTGAAAAAAAAACGATCAATCCACTACTGAAACTGGCCTAATCATTATTACGTTTGCTTCGCTTACCCTACCAGAACACTTGAACATTGGATATGAAAAAATACGCGTACGCCCTTATGCCAGAGATGCTTACGCTTTGGACACCCAACACGAATCTGTAAGAGCCCAGAAGAACTCTGTAGGAACTGTTCTGATAAAGTTCACACAAACACAAATGAAACATGCTACAATGAAAAAAGCTGCATAAACTGCATTAACATCCCTGATACCGACCACAAACACAGCCCACTAGACCGCAACTGCCCAACATTTAAAAAACAACAGGAAATAACAAATATCAAAATTACAGAAAAAGTTGATCACAAAACAGCTCTCACAATATATCACACTCGCCATAACCATCCACTTCCCACAAGCTTCGCCTCAATTGTATCAAAAAATCCAACTAACAACAAAACAACAACATCATCCAACAAAACAACAACATCAAAACTCCCATCACTTAGCATTAATAATAAAAATGCACAAGAAACCCGCCAAAGCAAAACACCTACATCCTACGACGACATCTTAACCAACATCCGCACAAGACCTACACCAACTCGATCAACAACCCAATCTCCACCTGAACTCATGGACACAGACACACTCAACATGGATTTCGACACTCCCTCTACGAGCACCTCCAAACATTTGACAAGCATAAGAACACAGGACCTTAAACTCAGAATTTTCGCTACCGACAAAAATAAAACACTATCTACAAACCTAAAACCCTCGAAAGCTAACCAAGCGAAAATAATAAACTCAGACCCAACAGTAGACAACAAATAGGCACAAAATAATCTACCACCTCCTACCACAACAAACAACAAACCTTTAAAATGACCATGAAAATTGTACAATGGAATATGAACGGATATCTTAACAACTACTGCGAACTCCAAACAATCATTAAAAAACACCTAACTCTTTTAATAACATTACAAGAAAAACACACTAAATTCTCCAATGCACCAAAACCTGTTAATTACTCGCTGATAGGAAAATTTAAATTACTTTGGATCCCTGGACACGTAGGAATACCTGGAAACGAACTTGCAGACACCCTAGCAAAAAACGCCACAAAACAACCACTTACAACCATCGAAAACTTAAACACACAAGACATATTAAAATACATTAAGAATACATATCTCTCGAAAATGCAAACAAACATATCCAAAACTTCACGCTGGTACCAAGCAATCAACCACCCCCAACTCAACTGCCACCAAATTACCAAAAACATTCACTCATCGGTCACACGTAGAGACCAGATAAAAATAACAAGGCTCAGACTTGGACACACAAAAATCACACATACTCACTACTTGGACCCAACTCAAACTAGGACCTGTCCGGTCTGCAACGATACCAACGATGCCTTATCAATTAACCATTTACTGACTAACTGCAAGTCACTAAACTTACAAAGACAACTAATATTTAAAAATACCAATCCACTAGAATACATCTCAAATCCCACATCACCCAACATATTAAAAATAATACTATTTCTAAAAAACACAAACTTATATCACCTCATTTAAGATAATTCTATTTTAGCAAAAATGTATATATTAAATAGCACTCATTTAATTATTGTATAAACCGAGCTGAAGGCCCCCGTTGCCATTGCTCACCATTACCGCTACCTATTAATTTTAAATTAATTGTTAGCTCTTCATAAATAAATAAAAAAAAATTATCTAGAGCTGTGGTATACTTCTTTTTTAGCTCAAATGAATGCACATATGTATGTACATATGTGTGTTATGAGCTCCAAAATAGAAATTCATATGCAGCCGCCAGTGTTGGCGGGAAAAATCTATTTGAATATCGATTTCGATTGTTGCCAGCGCAAAATGGCAAATGGCGAGAAGCAGAGACAACCGCGCGATAGCAAGGAAAGTATCTGAAATATTCAGATCACCAAAGTCTGTCAATCACTGGCATATGGATGAAAATGTACAATTCCCATTGGAATGATACATTTACCATACCTTTACATTTGACTGGTTAGCTTGTTGGATAATTTAACTAAAGAGGCCCAAATGGGCTGGATGAGTGTGCGCGTTCGCACATGTGCGCATACATATGTACGTTCATACATATGTACGTGCGAATGTGTGTTAGTTGGCGATGGGGTGGACCTTTAAAAACCGTAATATCCAAAATGAAGCTCGTTAAATAGAAACCGGACGGTTCAACTTGCTCCGACCCTATAATACTCTGACCGAAATATGCAAGCAAGGTCCACCCTAGGCTGCTAGAGTGAGCGTAAATTGTGGCCCCTAATCAGAATCTTCTTTAGTATTTTAAGAACAGCCGCGGAAACAAGTTGGGGCGCAGCGACAGCCAGAGAAAGCAAATAACTACATATATATATATATATATATATATGTATGTATGTGTGTATAATATTCCATTTTGATTCTGAGAATTTTATGCCAAGGCAGTAACTGGCAAATATTGAACATTCGACACCGCTGTTCCCCTACTGCTGTTTTTTTTCTGTTTCTGTTCTGTTTTTGTTGCGTGTGTGCGTGGGGATTAACAAGGCCCGAAAATCAAAAATACACAAACTTATATATGTATATGTATGTAGATATATTCATGTATATACGCATATGCCTACACACATGCGTGTTGTGGAGTAAATGAGACCCTAACCACGTTCGTTTTGACGCACGCACGGATGCTCGGATGCACGGATGGGCGGATGGGTGGGTTTTGGCATCGGAAGCATCGTAAGCGGCCGACAATTAGAATCCGTCCCCTTTCAATTGGGGCATGGGCACTTGTAGCGCTTCATCGATCGCCTCATCGTTTTGATCGGCAACCTGTTCTGGCGGGGCGTGCAATTTTGTGCCATAAATGGCTACGCCGCGACAAGCCAATAAACTTCAGCCCACATCTTTCCATAATAAAGCAAACACCAGACAAGACTACATCAAACAAAATGAAAACAGCCCAAGTGTTTGTTAGAATTTCAGAGTCGAGCGAAAATCAGTCAAAATCATGATTCCATAAGTGGCAGTCGCAGTACAAATGAACATATGAATTTACATTTCTACCAAGGAAATAAATATGTATGTATGTATTCGGACATACATATTTGTGTTCTGGTGGTGTATCAACAATGCGGAATCTAGAAATAAGTATTTATTTCTGCGGGATTAACATCAACGAGATGTGTCACCTCTCGGGTTTGCCCTGCCATGCACAAATTGACACCCACACGCCTCTTGCTTTTTTTTCTGCGCCGCCGAGAAAGTAGTATTTTTAATGTCTTTACCGTGGATTTTCGTATTTCCACCGTTACCAACGATTTTGCCGCCCTTAATTCTCAGCCAGCACCCAATACCCAATGCTCGGCAATACTCGCCAATACCCGCCAATACCTGCCAGTGCCACAATCAGTGGCGCCCAATAATATCATCCCCCGAAAGACTCTTGGCAAATGACCTCACGAGATGCGTCATCTTTGATAGAGCCAAAGCAAAGTCGATAAAACTAACAAAACGCACACGGCCTCAAAATGGGTCTATATGCGTATTTAAGCTGCAAGCCCACGATAACACTTAAAAAGAACAAAATGAGACGAGACTACTTCTTGGGACGTTAAAAAGCACCGTTGTCTCACTTTTGTAATATTCACAATTGTTCCGATTCATCCCTGGTATTTTAGCAATTAGTGCATGCGGACAATGAAAATATAAGCATAAATATGTATGTAAATGTCCATATGTACGTTTAAAAAACATTTAGTTGATATCTAGCATCATTGGAAAAGTCATAATTTACGTCCATGGTAGCCAATGGGCGAGTCTTCATTATCTTAAAGATAACTCCTGAGGTAATACTCCGTTAAACTTGCTTTTAATTTTAA
This sequence comes from Drosophila ironensis, assembly GCA_021223825.1. Taxonomy (NCBI): domain Eukaryota; kingdom Metazoa; phylum Arthropoda; class Insecta; order Diptera; family Drosophilidae; genus Drosophila; species Drosophila ironensis. The sequence goes on from JAJJHQ010004748.1 coordinate 308,765, forward strand.
CCCAAACAGTCCAGGTAGCGAGTGTGAGACAAGCGGAAGTGCGCAAACCCGAGGAGATAAGTGAACCCTGAGAGAATCAAAGAAGACATTAAAAGGACAGACAAAATGCCCGTCTTTCACACAAAAACTATCGAGAGCATATTAGATCCTGTGGCCCAGCAGGTAAGGATACACTAAGTTTAATTGTTTGGGTGCTGAAAATTCAGAACATATGCTTTCGTTTTAACTATTTTTCTGTCAGACTAGCAATAGGCAGTAAGCAAATTGGCGCCCAGGAAGGTAATTTTTAGATTATGCTCGAAATAGTTTTGACAATAGTCGTCCCACTTTTTCCTTTTCTGCAGTGTCCGAGAAAAAAGGATTTTTTTTCCGTCATTAAACAGTATAGTCAGTCGGATTCACACATTAACACATTGATTCCTTGGATTTACCACATTCGAAAAGCTGTTGAGCAGTATCTGTTCCGTCTATAATTACACCCATTTTATACATATGTACCTTCTGCTACGAGCTTGTGTTCTATTAAATCACATAAATACATACATAAGTAGGAATTTGCTTTCCATCATCAGATGAAGCAAACTTTCAGACAGGAGAACATGTTTTTTACGTTACTTAACGGGTCTAAAAATAAATGAGGTAGAAATAATAATAATAAATGCTGATCAAAGGATAGAGAACGGCCAACCTGAGGACAGGCAGAATTCTAATTTAATAAAGCAACGCAACAAATTAAATGAAAATGAGAAAAACAAAACAAATACGGTTAAGAAAAATTAAACAAAAAATTCAAATTTGCCAAATGCAAGGCAGCGGAAAACACCTTTAGGGTGGCGTCAGAGAGGGGATGAATGGCGCGTTCGTTTTTGGACGAGATCCAAAAATAGAAGCAGAAAATACGTTTAACAACCAAAATAAATACATTTACGAGGAACCATGCATGGAAATGAAATCATGGCATCGTTTTAGTAGGGCTGCCTAGATAAAGCCGGGGATGGGAGGACGTAAGAGGTGTTGTAGTAATGAGTGTATACACACATTGGGTGTGGGTGTAAGCTATTCATTTGTCCCAAGCATTCATCGGTCGCGGATGAGGGAAGATCGTGGTCTGAAAACCGTGCCAAAAAGAAAACCCAGTGAGTTAGTCATTTGCTTGGCAAGCAAATGAATTAAAAACGATCATTCTGCACATCCATCAACACATTGGTTCAATAGATGTGGCAAAAATGGACCGTGAATGTATACCCAAAGAAAGGTGATTTTATGTTTGTCAACAATTGCAGACGATCGCCTTAAAACGCTTGATTATATAAATAATGACATCAGATCTTAACCTGTCTGCTCGAATGCGGCAAGTTGCTTCTTTTAACCAAGTCCACATGTTCCTAAAATAGGCCAAAACACCTTAGGTAGGTGACGTCGGGTTCATGTGTCATTTAGTATGCACCATGTGGCGGTTCTATGGTGTAGCGCCCAGTTCTCTTTTTTTTTTGGCGCAGAAAGAGATAATCTTAATTATCTGTAGACTGAAATGATTTGTTGATAAAACCAATTGTGCACACTTACTACTCCCTCTGTGACCACTAACGTTTCAACTTCGGCAAAAATATTTGGCGGATTTTTCGTTGTCTGTGGCATTTTGATTATCGATTAGTACGCCTAAATAGAATCGGTAGATGGAAGTGCTTTATAGTCGGATAGGAAAGTATTACAAGTATATCAAATTAACCAACAAATTACCATATATTAGCTTAGTGTTATTATATGGAAGGGAAATAATTCTGGCAAGGGGTGGTTAAAACTAGTGTCCTAGCTGAACTTTATTGTGTATGTATTTATATGAAGATGGTAAGAGCTAGAAGTGTAATTCTTTTTAATTTTGGTGTGTTATTATTTTAGGCAGATCAAATTTATTTCAAATTGTTGCCACGCCCCTTTCCGCCTTCGTAATTTGCATAAAACTGTCTTTTCTTTGAAATATGTATTTGCCCATAACTTGCACAACATACATACGTGTATACATGTGTGTATGTATGCACAATACATACACGCACGTGTTGATTATTTGGATGTCAACAAACAAAAAATTTAAAGAATTACGCGTATTTGAAAAGAAAATAAAATAAATGGTTAATAAAGGAAATAGGTACATGGTACCTCGTTGTCGAGAAATCTCGACTACAGCGTTTCTACTTTTATTTTTATTAAACTATAGTTACTAAAAGAACTATTATGAAAATATGTACATAGATTGGAGCCCAAAAAATTGGAGTAGAAAACTGCTCAAATATACTAAAATAGATTGTCGCGGCTCATCCGGTTTACAATGCTCCAAATTTCTAAATTTCTTTTAACTCGTATTCATGACCTATTACCATTTCAAATGTTCCCCATTTCATCTGTTGATCTAAATTAATTTTTTGAATTGCCTGTTGTCTCCCCATTAAGGTATCCCGCCTCGTGATCCTTCACGAGGAGGCTGAAGATGGAAACGCAATGCCTGATCTCAGCCGCCCGGTGCAGGTGGTGTCCGCGGCGGTTGCCAATTTGGTAAAGGTGGGTCGCGAGACGATCAACAGCTCCGATGACAAAATCTTGCGTCAGGACATGCCATCCGCATTGCACCGCGTTGAGGGTGCCTCGCAGCTGCTTGAAGAGGCATCCGACATGTTGCGTGCAGACCCGTACTCGGGTCCTGCTCGCAAAAAGCTAATCGAGGGTAGCCGCGGCATCCTGCAGGGCACCTCCTCGCTGCTGCTCTGCTTTGACGAGAGCGAAGTTCGCAAGATCATCCAGGAGTGCAAGCGTGTCTTAGACTACCTAGCCGTTGCCGAGGTGGTCAACACGATGGACAATATGGTGCAGTTCCTCCAGGACCTTTCGCCTTGCCTTAGCAAAGTGCACCGGGAGGTGGGGGCCCGCGAAAAGGAGCTGACCCACCAGGTCCACAGCGAGATCTTAGTGCGTTGTCTGGAGCAAGTAAAGACCCTGGCTCCCATCCTCATTTGTAGCATGAAGGTATACATTCATATCGTGGAACAGCAAGGCCGCGGAGCCGAGGAAGCAGCCGAGAACAGAAATTACTTGGCTGCTCGAATGAGCGATGAGCTGCAGGAGATAATTCGAGTGCTTCAACTCACCACCTACGATGAGGATACCAGCGAGCTGGACAACTTGACGGTGCTTAAAAAGCTCTCAAATGCTATAGCAAACAAAATGGAGCTCGCCAACGAGTGGCTGTCGAATCCGTATGCTCTCCGAGGAGGAGTCGGCGAGAAGGCCCTGCGTCAGGTGATAGACAACGCCACGGAAATCTCTGAGCGCTGCCTGCCACAGGACTCGTATCCCATTCGCAAGCTGGCCGATGAAGTGACCGGAATGGCCAATGCTCTCTGTGAATTACGGCAGGAGGGAAAGGGTCAATCTCCCCAGGCCGAGTCCCTAGCAAGAGGCATTAGTGACCAGCTGGGTCAGCTTCAGTCCTTGGTACACAGTGCCGTGACGGAAGTGGATAAGGCTGGATTGCAGCAGACGGCGCACACTATCCAAGGAAGACTGGAGCAAGCGGTGAAGTGGCTGCAGCATCCGGAAATTAATGACAGCGGTCTGGGAGAACGCGCGATTAATCTTATTGTGGAGGAGGGACGGAAGGTGGCCGAGGGCTGTCCGGGTAACCAAAAGGCTGAGATCCAGCAGCTGTGCGACGAGGTTGAGCGCCTGAAACGCCAGGCAGCAGGTTCCGGACCTGGCGCCAAAGAAGCGGCCAAGCAACTTACCCAAAAGCTTTACGAACTCAAGGCAGCCATTCAGAATGCTCTTGTCAATCGCATCGTCCAGGACTTTATGGATGTCAGCACACCACTCAAGCAGTTTACCGAGGCTGTCATGCAGGCGGAAGGAACACCCGGACGGGAGCAGAATTTTAACCAGAAGTCGAACAATTTGCAGGCTTTCAGCGATCGCGCATCGAAGACGTCGCGCATGGTGGCTGCTGGCGGAGCTTGTGGAAATAAGAAGATCGCAGAAATCCTCCTCTCCTCGGCTGCCCAGGTGGACTCCCTTACTCCGCAGCTGATCAGTGCCGGTCGGATCCGAATGAACTACCCGAGTAGCAAGGCCGCCGACGAGCATCTACAGAATCTGAAGCAGCAGTACGCTGACACGGTGTTGCGCATGCGCACCCTCTGTGACCAGGCCACGGATCCGGCAGATTTCATTAAAACATCTGAGGAGCATATGCAGGTATATGCCAAGCTGTGCGAGGACGCAATCCACGCCCGTCAGCCTCAAAAGATGGTGGACAACACCTCGAATATTGCTCGGCTGATCAATCGAGTGATGTTGGTGGCGAAACAGGAGGCAGATAACTCTGAGGATCCCGTCTTCACAGAGCGCCTGAATGCCGCTGCAAATCGGCTAGAGCGTTCCCTGCCAGCCATGGTGTGTGATGCCAAGCTAGTGGCTACAAACATCGCGGATCCGGCGGCAGCTGCTGCCTGGAAGAGCTCCTTCCAGAGGCTTTTAGGCGACGTCAGGGAAGTTCGCGAGGCCATCGCTCCACCCCAACCGCCCCCATTACCCACATCATTGCCGCCTCCAATTCCGGAGCTGAGCGCTCTTCACCTGTTCAATCAAAATGGTGAGTAAAAATTAGAAAATATTCCTTTGTCCCATTGACTAAAAGTTATATGCATGTACTTCTAAAAATGTCTAAATAGCTCGTAGGCAATCGAAATTTTTTCTTCAAACTTTAAGACTAATAATTTCATACATTTAGTATTTTTTGAATGTATTTTCAACATTTAAAATAAATAGGTATAAAGTTAATATGACCTATACCTCTTAGATTGTCATTATCCAAGTCGTTACATCATTTTACGGTATACAATTTCAAAGGAAACGTTTTATTTTTAAATTATTTCAATTAAACAACAAGTATTTTAAAATAATCATATTTCACTACATATATATTTCATATTTTATATTAAAAGTTAAGATCTCCCGTTAACATGCATGTGTAGTTTAATTTTTCAAATTAAGCCATTTCAATCGATATAACATTCTTTAAAAAAAAAGGATTATAAAGCTTAGATTTTATCTAAACCAAACTAATTTGTCAAATAATTGTTTGATTGCATTGTCTAAACTAATCGGTTCTATAATGCTCTTTTCCAGCAGAGCATGTTCCGCCGCGTCCGCCATTGCCCAGGGAGGGATTAGTGCCAGTACGTCCGCCACCACCGGAAACAGATGACGAAGACGAGGGCGTCTTTCGCACCATGCCGCATGCTAATCAACCCATACTGGTACATCATATTTTTTGAATGCTCTCCCTGATCTAATCCGTGTTTATTTCATGCAGATTGCTGCCCGCGGTCTGCACCAGGAGGTGCGCCAGTGGTCGTCCAAAGACAACGAGATAATTGCGGCTGCTAAGCGCATGGCCATCCTAATGGCACGGCTCAGCGAGCTGGTGCTTTCGGACTCTCGGGGTAGCAAGCGTGAACTGATCGCCACCGCCAAGAAGATCGCCGAAGCCTCTGAAGATGTGGCGCGACTGGCCAAGGAACTGGCCCGTCAGTGCACTGACCGTCGCATCCGCACCAATTTGCTGCAGGTGTGCGAAAGGATTCCCACAATCGGCACCCAGCTGAAGATCCTTTCCACAGTGAAAGCCACGATGCTTGGTGCTCAGGGATCGGACGAGGATCGCGAGGCCACGGAGATGTTGGTGGGAAACGCCCAGAATCTTATGCAGAGTGTAGGTTTAAATTGCATTTCAATGGCGATATTTTCCAGCAAATGGCTTGTTTGTTTGTTGCATTAATAATATGCCTGAATTAGGTATTTTTGAGTAATTGGTCTTACTTACTTACAACATTTGCGGATTACTCTTCTGAAACTAATATTAACTCCAACTTTTTTATTTTCCCGGCTCAAACAGGTGAAGGAAACAGTGCGCGCCGCAGAGGGTGCTAGCATCAAGATCAGGTCGGACCAGACAAGCAATCGGCTTCAATGGGTGCGTCGGCAGCCCTGGTACCAATACTAGGACTAAATCAAGGATATATGTAGGACAAGTCCCATTAACATTAATGTTTTCTTCAAATTTTAATTGATAACCAAAATGAAAGAAAGCCCTTAATACTGAGTTATAAGTGCCTACAACTTATTATGTGTTCCAAACAAACAAAAAACTTCTGCTCATTTCGCTCCTTCCCCTTCTTTTATTTTCAACTCGTTTCGATAATTGTAAAATGAATTAATAAGCGTGCAATAAAAACCAACAAGAACAATTAACAAAAATATTAAATCAATTTAATAAAAGGAATCAGGTTGAAATTCAAGAAAATCAGAATGATAGCAGAAATTAATGTACATAAACTTCGATTTAAGAGGATACTAACTGTATAATAAGCGAACACTTTCCTGACAATTAAAAGAATAGAAATAATTGTATTCCTGTGTACTAACCGAAGCATTTACTGAACCTGCCAATCCCTTTAAGGCCGCCTTATTGTCGTTGTTTATGTTCCAAATTATATATAACTCACTTACAATTTTTTTTTTAATGTGTACTTCAGTATACATAGCGAAACGCAAATAAAATATTAAACTGCTGAGCTAAGCAAAGCTCAGATTTTTCATGTTAATGCCTTATCGAATTTTATATAAATTTGTGTTTTATACGTGGTTCTTGTAGATATTAATGGTAAGCTTATCATATGAAAGTAAGAAAAAACGCACCCATGGGTGATTAGCCCTTGGCTCTTTCGGCTCCCAGGGCTTCCATAAACAAAAACATGGGAATGTCCCAAAACAAGGGAATCGACATGCCGACTCCCAAGTTGAAAGTCTGTGCCCTTTGCTCTTCTGAATATACCCTCTTTTTAAGAAGAACAAGGATATATGTGTATAATTTTTACGAATGTATGTACGAGGAGAAGAAAGCATTTCCGACCGCATAAATATTCTTTTTGATCAGCATCAACAGTGGAGCCATGTCCGTCTATCCGACCTTCTGTTTTCCGTATGATACTTACTATGGCGAAGGCTACAGATCTTGGAAACTATGTATAATATATCTCTGTTTTTATTTTATTTTTTAATTCACCAATTTTGACATGCACATACACTAGTCGGCACAATTATTTTGACGAAAAATAAATGGTAAACATTTGGATGTAACTTTTTACTGGTTAAATATAACGCAATGAAATTTTTTGTCGTTTTACTAAGCCCTAATACAAACTTAAAAATAATGTTTTCAACATTTTGTCATGTGAATTTGAAAAAATATAAGCTAAAGTAATTTTCATGGGGTGGCATAAGTATTTTGACAGCATCTTTATGGCAATATTTTCACACTTTTAAGCACGCGAAAATCAAAAAATTTCTGTGTTTAACTTTGATTACTATTAAACGTTCTTATTAAAATATAAAGTTATTAAAAATTCTTATATAACATGGAAAAAACAGCTGAGCTAAGTTTGGTTACCAGGTCATCAATGGTAGCAAAATTTAACGCTGGAATAGCAGTCAAAGACATTGCCAATGAGTTTGGTGTGTCGCGACAAACTGTTCACTATCAAATTAAAAAGTTTTAAAAGCATAATAACATGCGTAACTTATGAGAATCAGGTTCTATGCACAAAACAGATCTCAGCGAAAACCGAGTTCTTGTACGGGAACTTAAAAAAATTGTTTTTCTGAAGCCTCAATCAGCAGCAGAACAATTAAATTTGACAGCTAAGACCCCAATTTGTGAGCGCACAGTCCTTCAACGCCTTATAGGAATAAATTTTAAGACTTAGAAGGCCAAGGATATACCATTTATGACAATAGCAAACAAACTTAAAAGATTGGCTTTCGCAAAGGAACATCTCAATGAGCCAAAGGAGTTTTGGAGAAGCGTTCTATGGACAGATGAAATCTCCTTTGAGTATAATTAAAAAAAAAATAACTTTTCTTTAAGATTGCCAATTTTACAAAGTCAGAAAACGCGGCCCCTTTGCCAAAAAGTAAGCCATGGTGGAGGCACTGTGATGTTCTGTGGATGTGTGGCGTATAATAGACTGGCTAACTTCATTCCTGCCACTGAATCGATGATCCAAGGCAAATATTTTTCGGTTCTAAATAATAATGTATTTTATTCTGGATAAAGGCTTATTGAAAAATATTTTATCCTGCAACAGGATAACGCCCCATGGCACAAAGCCAAAATGATTACAACATTTTTTAAGGATGTTGGTCGTACCACAATGGACTGGCCACCTCAAAGTCCAGATTTGAATATAATTTAAAACCTCTGGTCTCTTAAGAAACGCAAAAGAACAGTATCGTTGAATAAAACCAAAGAGCAGACAATTTCTGAGACCACTTCCCTTTGGGAGAGATATCTCCAGAGATCATCCAAAATTTAATCGATTCAATACCGCGACGCCTACAAAAAGTTATTGAAAGCAAAGGAAATTATATATTTTACTAAATTCTTTTTGTTTCCTTAACTTTTTTTAAGTTTAAACTTTGTTATTCATATTGACCAGCACAAAATACTTTTGCCACCCCATGAAAATTACTTTGGCCTTTATTTTTTTAAGTTCAAATGACAAAATGTTGAATTCATTATTTTTAAGTTTGTATTAGGGCTTAGTAAAACGACAAAAAATTGCTTTCCGGAATATTAAACCATTAAAAAGTTACATACAAATGTTCACCATTTGTGTTTCGTCAAAATAATTGTGCCGACTAGTGTACATGCATGTATTGTGCATACATACACTGTATGTATACACGTGCGAACGAATTGATTTCAAAGAATATACGGATGATCCCAGCATGTGCAGCATGCCGTTGCCTTGGGTAGGTGTGGGTAAAAAATCGATTGGTCATATCTTCTATATTAATTGTCCGATCCGTAATTTAGCATGTACGTGTTTGACGATTTAGCGGACAGAAAATTATGCTTTTACCATTCCGAAGATATCGATTTTTTGCAAATACGAGGGCGGAAAGGAGCGTGGCAAAAATCCAAGAATGACATTATCTGCGTAATAGTTAAACAGACCTACTCCAAAAGAAATGGGACTCTAGCTCTTATTTTGCCCAAGTTATGTTCAAATATGTATGTCAAAGCAAATACAGTTGTATGCAAATTATGAAGGCGGAAAGGGGCATGTCAAAAATTTGAAATAAACTAACACACCAAAAGCAAAAAGAATTACACCTCCAGCTCTTACCGTCTTCGAGAACGAGGTGTTCATACATACAGACAGATAGACGGACATACAGACAGACGGCCAGACGGACATGGCTATATCTAATCGGCTGTTGATGCTGATCAAGAATATATACTTTATGGAGTCGGAGATGTCTCCTTCTGCCTGTTACATACATTTGCACAAAGTTAATATACCATTTGTACCTTAAGGTACCATGCTCAAACACTCCACAAATTTTGTCATAATGCATATTAACCTATATTAACATAGCGACGCATTTCTGTGAAAGTATCGTATCAAATGCATATCTTAATTGCGTATCTTAATTGCTTATTGTCCGATCTTTGTAAAACTTGGCACATGGCTAGATATTTTCTCTTGGACTTACCATTTCGAAGATATAGCGTTTTCGACCCTATAGGTGTATATACTTTTGATCAGCATCAACAGCCGAGTCCATCTAGTGATGTCCGTACATATGCACGCAGATCAATTTTTCCACGCTTTTTTCAGCGCGTTTTTAATTTCCAAAAAAAAAATACAAGTAGGAACGCTGTAGTCGACATTTCTCGACAACGAGATACCATGTACCTCTTTCTTTATTAACCATTTCTATATATTTATTTATATTTTTGTCAAATAATTCACATACATGCACTTCTGTATGTATTGTGCATACATACACACACTTCTGTATGTATGCACGAGCGAACGAATTGAAGTCAAAGAAGAGACGGATGACGTCACCCCAGCATGTGCGGCATGCCGTTGCTTAGGGAAGGGGTGGGTAAGTCTTTAATTGGCCATATCTTCTATATTTAATATCCGATCCGTACGTAATTTGGAACGTACGTTTTCGACGATCAGTGAACTTATTGGACTGCAAATTATGCCTCTAGCTTTCAACATTTCGAAGATATCAATTTTTTTGCAAATACGAGGGCGGAAAGGGGCGTGGCAAAAATCCAAGAATGACATTATCTGCACAATAGTTAAACGGACATATTGCAAATTTTTTGGTCTCTAACTCTTATTTTGTCCAAGTTATAGGCAAATGTATCGAGGGAAAAACAGTTTTATGCAAATTGCGAAGGCGGAAATGGGCGTGGCTAAGATTTGAAATAAACTTGCTATGCCTGCAATAATAACAAACCAAAAGCAAAAAGAATTAGACCTCTAGCTCTTACCATCTCCGAGAACGAGGTGTTCACACGTACAGACAGACAGACGAACAATTTTATTTACCCATCTGAAAATTTGTGTAAGGATTGGAAAATTAATAACTACGACACGAACATTTAAAATTTGACCAGTGTCAATTTCCGATGCCGTTATATTACTCAATACTGTTTTGGCATGTAATTTGGAGATAAAAAATGTTAGCGGGAAACAATTGGTAATGAAAATAGGTAGGTATATGGAAAAACTCAACTTGACATGATGCTGTTTAAACAAGTAGAAACGCTGTAGTCGAGATTCCTCGACAACGAGATACCATGTACCTCTCTTGCCGTTGCCGTGGGAAGGGGTGGGTAAAACTTTAATTGGTCATATCTTCTATATTTATTGTCCGATCTGAACGTAATTTTGCATGCTTGTCTTAAACGATCAGCAGACTTAACAGACTTAAAATTAAGTCTCTAGCTTTTATCATTTTGCTTTTATCATTTCTCGAGAACGAGATACCGTTGCCTAGGAATGGTGTGGGTAAAACTTTAATTGGTCATATTTTCTATATTTATTGTCCGATCCGTACGTACGTGTTTGGTTTTTCTTTGGTTTGGAAAATTTTCCTCTGACTTACTGATATGACCTAACTTATATTGCTTAAGTTTCGTCACACACCAAAATATTTCTTATATACGAGTATTTTGGTAATATTTTTCCAAACTGAATAGATCTGGCATCCGCGAGCCCCACTGTTCAAACACTGCAGCTGGGAAACTTGAGGCCATTTCGGCTAAAATTAGAACTCCATGCCGTAATCGTAATGGGAATCGGAGAGCAATCGATGGCGAGAAAATATGCGGTATTGGAGGCAAATCAGAAAATTAGATAGTTCCTCTGCCGCCGCTACTCAGTTGCGCTGCAATAATCGAATTCAGCAGCAAGTTGGCAATCTCTAGATTTTAGAGGATTGCGATTGGGTAATCACACTGCAACAAAAATCACGAAAGATGTCCGAAAAAAACGTTGAGAGTCCGCAGAATCAACCAAACCAGATGACTATAAGCGTATCCACCCAGGAACTGGCCAAGCTGATAGACATTCACTTGGGCGACCTTCGACCGCAAGAACCAGCCTGGCGAGTGGCGGATTCTACTATATCCGGGCGTGGTCTATTTGCCACCCGAGACATTTTTGCCGGAGAGGAACTCTTCCGGGAGCACACGCTTTTGGTGGGGCCTACGGCTCATCGTTCCACGAATTTAAGGAACTGCACTATTTGTTACTGCATCATTCCCGGATGTGTGGATCGCGACACCTTGTGCCCTGCTGGTTGTGGGTTACCCGTGTGCACCAAATGTCGATCTTCGGCGCGTCACCGGCTGGAGTGCAAACTCTTCCGGAAATGGAGACCCCTCAATCCGCACACGATCGAGCCCCGAAGTCTGCGTATTCTAAGTGTTGTTCGGTGTTTCTTCTTGGATGAAACCCAACGAAAATTGCTGTATGCTATGCAAGCGAACGCGGATCAGTATTATATAAAGGAGGTGCAGCGGGCTGCCGAGTGCTTCGAAAAATTTCCCCAGGAGCAAGATATGTTGGACTACTTTTACCGCACCATCTGCGTCTTCAACACTAACGCCTTTGAGAGTCGTACTCAAATCGAAGGTTACGAAGTCCTCGTCCGGGCCCTGTTTCCCTTGGCTGGGATTCTGAACCACCAATGCACCCCGAACGCGGCGCACCACTTTGTGGACGGGGAAACGATTGTGGTGTGTGCCACAGAGCATATTCCGGCTGGTACGGAGATTACCATGACTTATGCCAAGCTTTTGTGGTCCACGCTGGCCCGAAAGATTTTCCTAGGCATAACAAAGCACTTCATGTGCCACTGTATGCGGTGCCAGGATCCAACGGTAAGTGTCCTATTTGTTGAGGGGACTCATACAGACAGACTTGGGTACGCTTCTGTCGTCGAGGCAACTTGAACGGGGAGCGTAAAGGGTTCATAAGTTCATTCTAATTATACCATGTACCTTAAGGTACAAATGATATATTAAGTTTGTGCAAAGTATGTAACAGGGAGAAGGAAACGTTTCCGACCCTATAAAGTATATATATTCTTGATCAGCATCAACAGCCGAGTCGATCTAGCCATGTCCGTCTGTCCGTCTGTCTGTCCGTCTGTCCGTCCGTCTGTATGTATGAACACGTCGTTCTCGGAGATGGTAAGAGCTAGAGGTGTAATTCTTTTTACTTTAGGTCCGTTATATGTGTACGCAGGTCGAATTTATTTCAAATTTTTGCCACGCCCCTTTCCGCCTTCGTAATTTGCATAAAACTGTATTTTCTTCGATAACTTGGACAAAATAAGAGCTAAAGACCTGTTTCTTTTGCATTAGGACCGTTTAACTATTATGCAGATAATGCCATTTCCAGATTTTTGCCACGCCCCTTTCCGCCTTTGTATTCGCAAAAAAATCGATATCTCCAAAATGATAACCGCTAGAGACTTTATTTTAAGTCTGTTAAATCTGCTGATCGTTTAAGACAAGCATGCAAAATTACGTTCAGATCGCACAATAAATATAGAAGATATGACCAATTAAAGTTTTACCCACCGCTTCCCACGGCAACGGCAAGAGAGGTACATGGTATCTCGTTGTCGAGGAATCTCGACTACAGCGTTTCTACTTGTTTTAATTTTAATAATAGGATACTTGGTGACTTTATTTCATTAGGAATTGGTACTTGCAAAAGCCGGTAACTTTAATTGGCCGTATAAATATAGGACAATAAATAATTTAGGTACATTGTGTGGGTACATTATTTATTGTTTGGAATGACAGGAGGTGCCCCCCAATAGAATCCTGCAAGTACAGATTGGTTAAATTAACTTAAATTACGCACTCTAAGCTTAACTCTAAGCTGTAAGGCACTCTAAGCTTTTATCCGCAGCAGATTTCCGAGTAAAAATTATATATATATATACAGATATATACTGACATATCCACTTATGTATTACGCATGTTGCTTATTTCAAAAATTCTTTTATGTATAAAGTACAACGCAATACCGCTCTCAAATAACAAACAATTCCTGAATTCAATAAGTGGCGTTCCGCTGGAGACTAACCGAATTCATTCGATCTCAGCATACTATAGGTATGACTGAATTCATAAGATAAAAATCTAAATTCTACTGCCCTTTGTTTATATAAGTTTTTAGATGGGTAGATACACAAAAATTTGGGAGCTTTATATGGCAAATGATGCATTTATAGGGACAGGGTCGTAGATGGTATCATTCTTAAATGCATGTAGCATTTGTAAGAATTTAGTAATTTTGTGAAAAAAAGTAAAACCACGTTGTGTGCGTTTTAACAAGTAAAAACGCTGTAGTCGAGATTTCTAGACAACGAGATACCATGTTCTTATTTTTATTATCAATTATTTTTCCCGTTTGAATATTTCAATCCAAAGTTATATGTGCAAACGCATAAATCTAGAACATATCGACGCATTTCCGCGAAAGTATCGTATGTCGCTTTTTTGCGAAATTGAGATTTTAATGCAAAATTGTTAGGCACCTAATGTCTCATTACCCCCAAAAATATTATAACTGAAAGAGCTATAGTTCCGATAAAAATTAGGTTTAAATTTTTGTGTTTTTTTTTCACTTGAATAAAAATAGGTACTTTAAACGCACAACAATAAAGAAATAAGGTATATAATATTTATATATAGCTGTGTTGATTGAAATAACAGTGCTTAGAACCTACCCGTTTAAAAATGAAAATTACTATTTTCAAGTATTCGTAAGAGATTAAGTTGAAAAAATGCTTCTCCTTTTAGATTTTTTTAGAAATTAGATTTTTCTACATACGATACTTTCGCGGAAATGCGTCGATATGATGTGATCCAGCATTGAAGTCATTATTTATTACCCGATCTTATAAAACTTGCCACTTGGCTAGATATTAAAATTGTTTAACTGTAAGCTCTAACCATGTCGGAGATATAGATATGCAGAAGAAAAACAGCCTTTTGAAAACTGTAATGATTTTAGTTTGGACATACTTTGCGAATATGCTAAACGCAAAGGCCCTTGTAGGGTCGAAAACGCTTCCTTCTCCGTTACATACATTTGCCCAAACAAAATTTGTACCTTAAGGTACATGGTATAACAAAAGATTTTTTGAAAGTGTCACACTGTTAGGGCCCCTTAAGGTACACGGTACGAGTATATCAACTCTGTAAGTTTTCTAAAGAAAAATATAAAAGATAAATACATAAATTAACTCATCGCTGGCCAAAGAGAATAGGTTGCGTGTCAGGGACTAAATTAGGGGAAATGGGCAAAGCACAGGACACTTTTAGATACTCCTTGCCTAATGAATATTGACTTTTCGCTCAGGTGGTAAGCCATGTCGAATGTGTGCGACCTTTTCAGCTCCCGGCTCTCCCGAGGAACAAAATCAAACTAATATTAAAAACAAGTAGGAACGCTGTAGTCGAGATTTCTCGACAACGAGATACCATGTACCTCTTTTCTTTATGAACCATTTCTTTGATTTTATTTTTTATTTTTTTTTAAATTCACCAAATTTTCGTTTATGTGCGGCATGCCGTTGCCTAGAGAAGGGGTGGGTAAAACTTTAATTGGCCATATCTTCTATATTTATTGTCCGATCCGTACGTAATTTTGCACGGACGTGTTTGACGATCAGTGGACTTATTGGACTGAAAATTATGCCTCTAGCTTTTACCATTTCGAAGATATCGTTTTTTAGCAAATACGAGGGCGGAAAGGGGCGTGGCAAATATCCAAGAATGACATTATCTGCGCAATACTTAAACGGACATGTTGCAAAAAGAAAAAGGTCTCTATCTCTTATTTTGTCCAAGTTATAGGCAAATGTGTCGAGGAACATTCAGTTTTATGCAAATAACGAAGGCGGAAAGGGGCGTGGCAAAAATCCAATAATACCATTATCTGCGTTATTGCTAAACAAACATAATGCAAAAAGAAATAGGTCTCTACCTCTTATTTTGTGGATGTTATGGGCTAATGTGTCGAGGTACATTCAGTTTTATGCAAATTACGAAGGCGGAAAGGGGCGTGGCAAAAATTTGAAATAAACTTGATCTGCCTGCAATAATAACACACCAAAAGCAAAAAGAGCTAGACCTCTAGCTCTTACCATCTCCGAGAACGAGGTGTTCATACATACAGACAGACGGACGGACGGACAGACGGACGGACGGACATGGCTATATCGACTCGGCTGTTGATGCTGATCAAGAATATATATACTTTATGGGGTCGGAGATCTCTCCTTCTGCCTGTTACATACATTTGCACAAAGTTAATATACCATTTGTACCTTAAGGTACATGGTATAACAAGTAGAAACGCTGTAGTCGAGATTCCTCGACAACGAGATACCATGTACCTCTCTTGCCGTTGCCGTGGGAAGGGGTGCGTAAAACTTTAATTGGTCATATATTCTATATTTATTGTCCGATCTGAACGTAATTTTGCATGCACGTGTAAGGCGATCATCAGACTTAGCAGACTTAAAATTAAGTCTCTAGCTTTTATCATTTTGGAGATATCGATTTTTTTGCGAATATGAGGGCGGAAAGGGGCGTGGAAAAAATCTGGAAACGACATTATCTGCATAATAGTTAAACGGTCCAAATGCAAAAAGAAACAGGTCTTTAGCTCTTATTTTGTCCAAGTTATCGAAGAAAATGCAGTTTTATGCAAATTACGAAGGCGGAAAGGGGCGTGGCAAAAATTTGAAATAAACTCGACCTGCGTACACATATAACGGACCTAAAGCAAAAAGAATTACACCTCTAGCTCTTACCGTCTCCGAGAACGACGTGTTCATACATACAGACGGACAGACGGACAGACGGACAGACAGACGGACAGACGGGCATGGCTATATCGACTCGGCTGTTGATGCTGATCAAGAATATATATACTTTATAGTTAGTTGTAGCTTTAAGATATTGAAGATATTCGGAGCTTGCTTCTCTATAGGAAAGATAGTAAAGAGTAAATTGCAGGTGCAAGACATTTTCGCCTATAGCGCGGCCAGAGGTGGTCGCAACTGGCTGATTTTCGTGACATCCGTATTTAGGGTCTCTAGTATTAAAACGGTGAAGGCCACAAAATTTGGCGGCTTGTGTATGAGCTGGGGGAGATAGCCTATTCAAAAAAAAACAAGTAGAAACGCTGTAGTCGAGATTCCTCGACAACGAGATACCATGTACCTCTCTTGCCGTTGCCGTGGGAAGGGGTGGGTAAAACTTTAATTGGTCATATCTTCTATATTTATTGTCTGATCTGAACGTAATTTTGCATGCACGTCTTAAACGATCAGCAGATTTAACAGACTTAAAATTAAGTCTCTAGCTTTTATCATTTGGGAGATATCGATTTTCTTGCAAATACGAGGGCGGAAAGGGGCGTGGCAAAAATCCAATAATAATATTATCTGCGTTATTGCTAAACAAACATAATGCAAAAAGAAATAGGTCTCTAACTCTTATTTTGTCCAAGTTATAGGCAAATGTGTCGAGGAACATTCAGTTTTTTGCAAATTACGAAGGCGGAAAGGGGCGTGGCAAAAATCCAATAATACCATTATCTGCGTTATTGCTAAACAAACATAATGCAAAAAAAAATAGGTCTCTAGCTCTTATTTTGTCCAAGTTATGGGCTAATGTGTCGTTATGGGCTAAAGGTACCTTCAGTTTTATGCAAATTACGAAGGCGGAAAGGGGCGTGGCAAAAATTTGAAATAAACTTGATCTGCCTGCAATAATAACACACCAAAAGCAAAAAGAACTAGACCTCTAGCTCTTACCATCTCCGAGAACGAGGTGTTCA